>JAKSZT010054017.1:2223514-2608651 GCA_026826555.1 Tolypeutes matacus | reverse complement strand
TTTTCTTTTTTTTTTTTTTTTTTTTAATATGTTCTTCATGTACTTGCAATTCTTTCCAGTCATTGCCTCAATTAATTCTTTTTTTTTTTTTTTTTTTATGGGTAAAAATCAAAATTCTCACAATACATACAAACATTTGCAAAATGATCTGAACTGAGGAAAGTGAGCAGTCTCTGAGAACCATTGTCTGAAATATAGGTTAACAAAGGAGAGTAAGAGAAGAGCAGGCTTTGAGCCATCACCCATATGGACATAATCTATGGTAAAGGGATAGAGTGTGGTTGCATGTTGGGGGATGGGGCAGATGAGTGGTGGTGCTCCTGGGTTTGGTGGTGCAGCACTGGGGGGTGGGTGGATTAGGAAGGGCTGGTTCATACATTTTCTTTTTAATATTGTTTATCATTTTGTGCATATTTTCCTTCATCTCCTAGAATTTATTTAGGAGATTTGCTTGAACTTCTTTCATTAGTTGTTCCAATTTCTATCTCCTCTGAATTTTTAATTTGTTCCCTTGATTGGTATTTGGCAGAGTATTCTTTTTCGTAGGACAAGTCCCCCCAAATTGATCTTCTTCATGAGTATCTTTGCTCTTGCTTTTCCATATACATTTTAGGATCATCAGGTTCAAGAAAAAGGCTATTGGAATTTTTAATATTTATACATTAAATTTGTGGAGAATTGCTCTCCTTGAAAATATAGTCTTTCTATCTATAGGCATGAATTATGTCTCCATTTATTTAGAGCATCCTTATTGTCTTTTAATAAAGTCTTATAATTTTATTGGTAAACATTTTTGCTAGATTTATTGCATATGCCTTTTTGTTACTATTGTAAATGGTTTTTTATTATTTTAATAAGAAATACTTTAAATATACAGATAAGAATAGAGAATAATATAGTCAGCATCTATGCATCTATTCCTAGTTTTATGAAATATTAAGACTGTGGCCTTATTTGTTGCTGTGGCTTTTCCTGCTCTGATTAAACATAAATTCAATTACTGCTGTTTATCTGTCCCTCTCCTATCTCATTCCCCACCCTCTCGAAGTTTTACCAATTCATTGTTTTTCTTTTTTATACACATTTTTATATTTTCTCCTACATATTTATATACCTATGAACAATGTAAAGTGTAGTTTTGTATGTCTTATAATATGAGTGAATTAATGTCCATTAAAGCAGTAGCTTTTTTGTATTAGTAGAAAATAGTCTTTCAAGAACATCTTTCTACCTCTATGGTATTTTGGTAATTCTTACTCTTTTCCTGGGTTCTCTAAAACATTCCACCTTTGGAACTCATACTAGTTTCTGTTTGAGAAAGCTCTGAAGAGGGAAGGTGTAAAATTTTCAAATAGAAGATTATATTTGAGCCTTATGTTTGAACCTAATCATGTTTGGGCCCCCACTCCCTTTTCTATTTCATGTGAGAAATATATGGGTTAATTATTTTAATATAACCCAATGAAGTGGAACTTTGCTACCATTCATTTTAGGCATTTTTTTTTTTTTTTTTTAGCTCTTGCCTCATTCATTTACAGCCTCATTTCTTATACACTTGGGGCAAAATAAATCAACAAATGATAAACAAATGAAGAATCACCTAAATTATATTTAGCATATTTCTGATCCTTCAAATCAATATCAGTGTGGTTTTATGCATGAAATTTCTCTTTAGCTTTTTACACTGGAGATAGAAAAGAGAGAGGCAAAAGTATTCTCTTTTTTTTTTGTTTAATAGTTGGAAGTAAATTAAGGAATTTTCTTGATTGATTTGGAAGTCTGATGATGCTTTCCCTGGTTGTAGATTCATCCTTTCCCAAAGTTTAAACAAACTTGAGTGACATTTTGCCCTTGCTGAGCTAATATCAATCCATGTCTGTGTTTCAAGAAATAACACATGGATGCTATCTACATTTCATGCCTAATACTGTAATGTTCATTTACCTGACTAAAAGAACTATTTACTTTCTTTCTGCCAAAAGTATAATAGCTAGCCCATGTGTTAAGGAAATCAATGGACATTTAAAGGAATACTTTGTGGAAAATTTAAGATTTCATAAAATAAATTCTAAATGTTAAGATTTTTGTCACATCACTTTTCTATATCAATGGTATTGTTAGATCAAATGAATCAGACAAGGATTATTTATTTTGTGGGTGATTTTAATAAGACAAACTTTAGGTTCTTTATACAAAGATGAAATTAATAGCAACTGACTTTCTTGTAGCCTTATATAAAATATGCTGCCCCAAGACTGATCTAAATTAAATTTATAAAATACAAAAAACAAAAATTATTATAAGTAAAGAAGATAAAATCAGAGAGGAGAAATTATTCTATAAGATAAAATAACCTGGCTGCTTGGAGAATTATACATAGAGTAATTCTCATTCTGTATTGCTGAACCTAGAGGGAAACTTTAATTTTAGAATCTGGGGAATTCAAATATTTTATCAGAAGAAGAGTTAAATATCTTTATTTTACTTCCTAAAATTTATTTTTACTTGGGTTCTTGACACAGTTAAAACACCACATTAGCAAGTTCTAACTGCTAACTTTTGTGACTGCCCTGTGTATTTGGTCATGAAGCAATTATTGCACCTTTCCTTTTTTCTCCATCATAAAGAAAAAAGGATACTTGATTGCTTGGATGAAATCTACAGGCTCAAAGAAAGATTCCTGCACTTGAGCCAGTTTATGGGAAATATGAGCTTGACCATCTGTACCTTTTTCACCACATAGGTATACAGCAAAAGACTCCTGCCATGTTTGTTTTAGACATTGTAGCTATAAGGGTAAAGAGAGAAAAGTCCACATATGGTGGCTCTTCATTTCTTAGTTGTCCTATCTAGATAAAACAATGACCTTTACCTCAAAGGAGGCTGTTCATAGAGAGCCAAACTGTCTAAATAATCTATCCTTAACTTTTTTTTTTTTTAAAGATTTTATTTATTTACTTTATCCATTTTAACCCCCCCCTTCCCCATTTTGCTGTTTTTGTGTCCATTTGCTGGGCAATTCTCTGTGTGTGTTTCCTGCCATCTCTTCTCATCCTCCTCCTCCAGTCTTCACCAGGATTCGATCCTGGAGACCTCCGATGTAGGAGAGAGGTATTCTGCTGCCTGCGCCACCTCAGCTCCTGGCTTCTGGAGCTTTCGGAGCATCTTGTCTTGTCTCTCCTCTGTTACGTCATCATCCTGCTGCATGGCTCCCGGGGCCCGACAGCTCAGCAGCACACAGAGCCTGGCAGCCCATGCGCCTTCTATATATATATTTTTTTATTTTACCGGGAGGTCCCGGGGATCAAACCCAGGTCCCTCCATATGGCAGACTGACGCCCAACCATTTGAGCCACATCCACCCCCTATCCTTAACTTTTAATTCCAGTCCTTTTCACTCTTATTCTCCCCCATTTTTCCTCTTTTCTTATTTTATGATCTTAATTTTTTTTCATTGAAATTTTTTTTGACCAGTGAATGTTTACATGGTATTAAATTCTAAACGTCAGAATAGCACTCAATAAATAAATTCCCATCCCTATATCCAATCCACACAGGCCACAGGCCTCCTTCCAGAAGCAGCCACTTTGAGCAGCTTCAGGTGTGTAATTTCCAGAGCTCTTTTATGCATATGTGAATACACATGCAAACACACACACATACATACATACATTCTTTTTAAAAAGTACATACCTACACATATGATAGCATACCTTACAATATTGTTCTGCACCTTACTATTTCCAAGACATTTCAGATCATTCAATATCAGTACTTATAAAGCTGCCACATTCTTTTTAATGACAGCATGGCACTTGTATTTTAGTTTGCTAAATGCTGCCAAAGCAATATACCAGAAATGAGTTGGCTTTCACAATGGAATTTATTACGTTAAAAGCTTGAGATTCTGAGACTGTGAAAGTGTCCAAATCAAGGCATCATCAGAGATGCTTTCTCACCACGCTGCAACTGTGGGTAATCAGGCACATGAGCGGGCATAATGGCAGCATCTGCAGTCTCCTCCTCCAGGTTCACGTTCTCCTGAGCTGCAGCTGTGGCTGATCAGGCACTTGGTGGGGTCTGTTAATCTCTCCCCTCTCCTACGGGCCTCACTACTTTCAGTTTGAGGCTGCTCTGTCTGTGGCTTTTCTCTCTCCCAGGTTCCTTGATTTCAACTTCTGGAGGCTTTTTTTCTGCCTCTGTGGCTTTTTTCCCCTCTGTTTATAAAGGGTTCCAGTAAGAGAATTAAGACCCACCCTCAGTCATGCCCTACTGATCTAATCAAAAGGAAGGTCCCTTAAATGAATCTATTCAAAAGGTCCCATCTACAATAGGTTTACATGCACAGGAATGGATTGGCATTAAGAACAGGATTTTCTGGGATCCACTTAGTTTCAAACTGTCACAATTCCTTTGTAGATATGTCTTATTTAACCATTTCCCTATTTCTAATGTTGAGTTGTTTTCAATTTTTTAATTATAACTTCTGTTGTGATGGCTATCACTGTATGATAGTGATTTTATACAAGTTTAAGTGTATAAGTGAATTGCTAGGTTAAAATATATGTGCATTTTATTCACTTTCTCTATTATTTTTATATGTTATTTATTATCTATTATGTCTATATTTTTCTATTTCAAACATTTCCTTCCTCCTGTTTTTTTTATTTAATTTGCTTATTATTTTGACTTTTTAAGGTAAAACTTTAGGTAATTGATCTTAAATCTTTCTTTTTTCTAATATAAGCAATTAGAGCTATAGATTTCTCTCCAAACATTGCTTTAGCTACAGCCCATATCTTTAGCATGTTGTGTTTTATTATCATTCAGTTAAAAACATCTTATAATTTTCCTTATGGTTTCATCCATGTGTGTTGTTTAGAAGTGTGTTGTTTCAATTCCAAACACTTGGGGTTTTTCTAGATACCTTTTTGTTATTGGTTTCTAATTTGATTCTCTAGTCCTCGGAACAAAAATTCTGTATTATTTCAGTCTTTTAAAATATTCTAGGACTGTACTTGAAAATAACATGCATTCTGCAGTTTATGGGTGTACTGTTATACATCTACTAATTAGGTTAAGTTGGTTGTTCAAGTCTTCTATACCCTTAATTTTTTTTTTTTTAAGATTTATTTTATTTATTTATTCTCCTCCCCACCCGCCCCACCACTTGCACTCACTATCTGCTCTCTGTGTCCATTCGCTGTGCGTTCTTCTGTGTCTACTAGTCTTCTCATCTTCTCTTTTAAGAGGCACCAGGAACTGATCCCAAGACCTTCCTATATGGGAGATAGGCAGTCAGTCGCTTGAGCCACCTTAGCTCCCTGGTTTGTTGTGTCTCTCACTGTCTCTCCTTTTTGTCTCTTTTTTGTTGTGTCATCTTGTTGCGTCAGCTCTCCGTGCGGGCCAGCTCTCCACATGGACCAGCTCGCTTTCACCAGGAGGCCCCGGGAACCGACCCCAGGACCTTCCATATGGTAGACAGAAGCCCAATTGCTTGAGCCACATCCCCTTCCCTACCCTTACTTTTGTGTCTAATCTGTCAATTACTGAGAGAAGATAATTAAATTATCCAATCACGATTGTGGATTTGTCTATAGATTCTTTTATTTTTGTGAGTGTTTGGAAATATATTTTGAAGCTCTGTTATGTAGATGCACATTTATTATTATGTTATCTTGATGAATTGACCTTTTATCATTATGAAATGTTTAATTCCTTGTTCTGAACTCTATTTCATCTGATCTAATAAAATTGAGTGTTCTTATGCTTTGCAAATGACTCCTCTGTGGCAGGTGCTCTCCTTCAGAGCTTAGCCCTATCAAGATCAGCTGAATTGAAAATATCAAGTGCAAGGCCCTCAGTCTTTTCTGAGCCTGTGTTCTGTCCTGGGCTTGTGCTTGCTTGTGGCCTTTGGAATTCTTGTTTATATGAATTATGAATTCCGTACCCCCTCTACTCACTATGAAATAGACTTTCTCCTCCTCCAGGGTGCTCTATTTTATGACTTAAAGCATAAAGCCCTAAGCCACTTAGGCTTCATTTTTCTTATACTGCTTAACTGTCTACAAGCTGTTTCTTCCTTCAACACAAGTTCTGGGAAGATGAGCCAGATAGGAGTTTCCTGATTCAGTCTTAGAGACTGCCACTGATAGTTTGGCAACAATATACAGGCACTGCAGTATGGGCTCAGAGGTTACTTTGCTCCCTTGTCAGAGGGCCAGGGATCCACAATGGGGGCACCACATAATGCCTGGTAGGGGGTGAGGGAGAGGTCAGCAAGAGCAGAAATCTGTTTTCTTGATTCAGCCAATTGCCTAGTTACTGCAACCATTTGACTGTTTTTCAGAGGTTTGAGGAAGATGACTGTGTCAGTATTTGCTAGTTGTTCAAAGATTCTCTGATGAGAATGGCACTCTACAGCATCTTATGCTGTCATCTTGGTTGACTGGAAACCTCACAAACATACTTCTTTAATTTGGTAGAACAAGTAACCAAAAAGAAAAAGAAAAAAAACAATCAGTAAGGATAGAGCAAATGTATACTATATGGTTAAAAACCTATCCACAGACGTATATAGAATACTACATCCAATAGTTGTAGAATATTCCTTCCTTTTAACCTTCCTATCATTACCGTTTATGAAGTCATAAAGTCAATCTCAATGGTCTAAAATTATGTAGAACAGTTTTCTTAGCACAACATTGAGCTATATATGTGATTGGGCTAGAAATCTATATTAGAAAATCCCTATGTGTTTTCAAATTAAGAAATATTCTGTTAAGCAATTCCTGAAGCAAAGAAGCAAACATAATGAATATTTTAAAACACTTTAAACTACATGATAACAATTCTTGACTTTATCCATGTTTCTAGATAACGAGGTCTAAACGCAAATGATTAGGGAAAGTTTAAGTGTTAATATTTTGTTGTACAGATCTGTTAGGGCAGTGAGAGTAAGGAAAAGGGACAGTAGGCAGGGAAAAATGGAAAGCAAATGTCAGGTGATGCATTACTGTGCTTCATTCACATTGCTTCACCACAAGCTGTGCAGTGATATCTGACTCCTTTACACATAGACTGTATGGGATTTCTCAGGTTTTCTCTACATGGAAACATTGTCTGGGAGCAATAAGTCAAAAAAAGGAAGGGAGAAGTGTTTGTCTGCTATGTCTCTCCCCTTTCCTGTCTCTTATTGGTCCCAGTTCACTGCATAAAGGGTTAACTTCTTTGTACTTCCAGGTTGTGTCCCCTGGCCCTTTCTTCAGTTGCTTGGGAAGCCTGATTCTGAACAATGCTATAAGGAGCTTCATCCAAGAATGAAAGTAGAGGAAGGATCTAGAGACCCCAAGAATATGATTTGTTGGTTCTCCTCAGGCTATAGAATGTTTGAGGCTACATAGAGTCATTTGCCTCTGAGGCATAGCAGGGACCCAAGAGACCCAGGTAAGGCCAAGAGAATTTATGTCACAATTAAGATATGTTTAATAAAATACTACATATTCAAACTTCTGGGATGCAGCTAACCTAGCACTTATAGGAAATATATAGTCTTAAATGTGTATTTTAGAAAAGAAGAAAGCATTAAAATGAATTAGCTAAGCAACCAATGGAAGAAGAAAAAGAACCGCCAAATAAATCTGAAGACAGAAGGAAGGAAATCCTAACTGTAAGAAGAAATCAATGGAATAGAAATCAAATATACATTAGAGAATATTAACAGAGCCAAATATTTGTTCTTTAAAGAGACTAAAATTGACAAACTTGTGGTGAAGTTGATCAAGAAAATAGAGAGAAGTTATAGATAAATAGAAATGGAAAAAGGTATCATTAGTAAGATCATAAAGGTATTGTGAAAAAATGTTTATACTATTAAATTTGAAAATTTAGCAAAAAAGAAATTTAGTAGAAAAGAAAACGATGCTTACCACAACTGACCCAAGAAGAAATTAATAATCTATATAGTACTATGTCTATTTAAAAAATTAAATCTTTAGTAAATTATCTTTCCACAAAGAAAAGTCCAGGCCATGATAGGTTCAATAGCAAGTTTTTCCAAACATTTGAGAAGAAACAATTAAAATTTTTTTACATACTCTTTCGCGACTACTCAAAGTAGTGTACGCTTCATCTTATTTTTTTTTAATCTAGATTCCAAAATCTGGTTAAGGACAGCTTAAGAAAGGAAAGCTATAGGCCAATGTCATTCATGAATGAGGATGTAAAATTCCTTAAACAACAACAAAATTACCAAACTGAAACTAGTAATGTATATAATAGGCCAAATTGGTTTATACTAGAAATGCAATGTGTTTAACATTTGAAAATCTGTCAATGGAGACAATTTATATAATCATCTCAATAGATGCAGAAAATGCATCTGACAAGCACTAGGGTCAGTTATTATTTTTTTTAAAAAGCTTTTTAGAAAACTGGAAACTTTTCACTTCCTTTTTACTAGAAAAAAGAGATCCACAAAAACCTGTAAACGTTATATGTAATGATGAAACATTGAAAGCTTCTTTCTGTAATTGGGACTGAGACAAGGATAGCTACCATCACCACTGTTATTTATCATTGTACTGCAGATCCAAGCTACTGTAGTAAGGCAAGAAAAACCTAAAGAATAAAGTTCTGAAAGGAAGAAACAAAATTGTCATTATTCACAGATGATGATAATGTAAACTTAGAAAATTAAAAATGACCTAAAGATAAACTTCTAGAATTAATAGGAGAGTTTAGCAAAGTTGCTGGGTATAAAATCAACATAAAAAAATCATTTCTATGTACCAGGAAAGTTAGAAAATGATATTTGAAAAAGAGAACATTTACAATAGCATTTAAAACTATAGCATGCCTAGGCATAAATTTAATAGAAGATGTGTGGGATTTCAACAGGAGTAATTATAAATCTTTTTTAGAGGCATCAAAGAAAACCAAAATAAAGAAAGACAGAGAAGAGAATATTGAGGGAAGCAGATGTGGCTCAAGCGATTGGGCTCCCGCCTACCACATGGGAGGTCCATGGTTTGGTTCCCGGTGCCTCCTAAAGAAGACAGCGAGCTGGCATGACAGGCAGGCACAGCAAGCTGACACAACAAGATGACACATCAAGAGACACAAGAAGAATAATATAATGAAAGACACCAACAAAACAGGGAAGAGAGGTTTCCGGTGCCTCCTAAAGAAGACGAACAAAACAGTGAGCTGACATGACGGGCAGGCGTAGCAAGCTGACACAACAAGATGACACAACAAGAGACACAGGAGGAAAAAGCATGATGACAGACACAGCAAAGCAGGGAACGGAGGTGACTCAATTGATTAGGTGCCTCCCTCCTACATCAGAGGTTCTGGCTTCAGTTCCCTGTGCCTTCTAAAGAAACAAAGAAGACGAACAGACACAGCAAGTGCTAACAACGAGGAGGTGGAGAGAGATAAATCAATAAAATAAATCTTAAAAAAAAAAAAAAAAAAAAGAATATTATTGAAGCTAAGTAAGGATTTCCAGCAGGAATCCCTTTCTGATCACGTAAGTACATGTGAACATTTTTTACATGTGCATTTTTATGTTTCTTAAGCAGTTGATTTACCACCTAATTACTATGAATTATGCAATTGATAAAGTTTTTGGAAACTAAATGCAGCCAGACTTGTATCTTACCTATAATGAATATGTATTACCTGCATTATAGAATATATTATTTATGACTTCATTCTATTCCTACTTTGGTTTTTCCTTTTTTCACATTTAATTAATTTATTTTTTATTATTTAATATATTATTTCAAGCTGATTTAAATTCTTTCTGAAACAAGTTTTAGGGTATAAATGAATAACTCCAAAAGTTATAGCATTACCTACAGAGGTTTAACAGTTGGTAGAACTGCCAAACAAAATTAAATCAGTTCTATCTTAATAAAGTCCTTGTTTATAATTCAACAGAGAAAAATGCATAGTGCCTATAGTGGTGTGAAGCTGTATGTATCCCAGAAAAACATGTTCTTAAATTTAATCCATTCCAATGGGTGTGAAGCCATGGTAAGTAGGACCTTTCAATGAGATTATTTCAGGTAAGGTGTGTCCTATCACAATCAGGTTGTTCTTAATCCTGCTACTGGAGTCCTTTATAAGAGAATGAAATTCAGACACAGAGAGAAGCCACAGGAAGCAAGAAGCTGAACTTTGATGGAACCTGGAAGAGAAGGGAGAGTCCAAGAGATGCTGCCATGTGGCAGAGGAGCCAAGGATTGCTGTCTGCCAGCCCCAGAGTGCCACAGTCTTCAGGAAGAAAGTATCACCTTGATGATGTCTTGTTTTGGGATTTTTCCCACCCTCAAACTGTGACTGAATGAATTGCCATTGTTTAAACCAATCCATTTCATAGTATTTGTTTGAGTAGACTAGGAAACCAAAACGGTGGCACTTACAATTTTAATGTATAAATTTATGGGAGAGAATTTGGCCTTTTGACATAGTGGATGTTTATGGGATAGTTTGTTGAACATACATTTTCTGGAACCTGCCCTTTCTTTTCATGTTTGACATCTCTTGGTCCTAAATTTATATTTAAGAGATAGCTAGCCAAGCTGGATCAATCACAGTTTCATACTCACCCCATATTTAATTCGTCCTGGGATAGACACTTGATTTAACTTGGCTGAGAACATTTCCTGAGAATTTTGGATTTGGGACTGAAGAAGTAGGTTAGAAGATATGAAATGTAAAACTCCCTAGCTCTGGGCAGCCATGTTTTTCATGGCCATTCTGCAGTGGTGGAATATTAAGCTGGCCAAAGAAACAGATGAGAGATGAGAAAGAACCTGTCCAAGTCTCAACTGTGCCTTTGTCCTTCTCTTCTTTGTGCAATTCTTCCTTGCATTCAGTGAAGTACCCCAGTATAATTCTTGTAAATTCCCCATTTTGCTTGAGCTAGTTCAAGATGGTTTTGGTCACTTCTAACCAGAAGAGTCCTAACTAATATAGTTAGTTATAGGTAAGGCAAGTAGGAACTTCATGTGGTTATAGAATCCATAGCCTATACACATCCAATTCATAAGCTGTGTGAACCTGAGAGTCTGCGCAAATACGTGAACTTCTTATTCCTTGAATTAAATAATAACGATGTGTAAACTGAGAAGTAGTTAGGAATGTGTAACAATTTTCATTATAAGCAGTTTTCTCCAAGCATAGAATATTTCATATTTCTATTAGTTGATATTCTTTTTCTTTTGTGTTATCCAGTACTATGGTTTTTAAAATTTTTGTCCTAGTAACATATTTACAACCTAAAATTTCCTCCTTTTGTCACATTCAACTATACAATTCAGTGCTGATAATTACATTCACAATGTAGTGCCACGAACACTACCATCCATTATCAAAACCTTTCCATCATACCAAACAAAATCTGTACATTTTATGCCTTAACTCCCCATTCCCTAATCCCATCCTATCCTCTGGTAACATATATTCTAGATTCCAACTCTGTGAGTTTATATATTCCAATTATTTCATCAGTGAGATCATATAATATTTGTCCTTTTGTGTCTTGCTTATTTCACTCAACAAGATATCTTCAAGTTTCATCCATGTTATTGCAGGTATCAGAACTTCATTCCTTTTTACAGCTGAATAATATTCTATCATATATATATATGCCACATTTTTATTATCCTTTCATCGGTTGATGGACACTTGGGTTGCTTCCATCTTTTAGCAATTGTGAAGAATGCTGCTGTGAATATCAATGTGCAAGTATTTGTTCAAGTCCCTGCTTTCAGTTCTTTGGGATATACACCTAGAAGTGGGATTGCCATAACTTCCTGAGGGACTGCCAAACTGTCTTCCACAGTGGCTACACCATTTTTATATTCCCATCAATATTGAATAAGTGTTCCTATTTTTCCACATCCTCTCCAACACTTGTAATTTTCCATTTTTAAAGTAGTATCCATTTTATTGGTTGGGAAATGTTATCTCATTGTGGTCTTGATTTACATTTCCCTAATGGCTAATGATGTTGCACATCTTTTAATGTGCCTTTTGGCTATTTGTAAATCTTCTTTGGAGAAATGTCTATTCAAGTCTTTTGCCTGTTTTTTTGATTGAGGTTGTTTTTCTTTTTGTTGTTGAGGTGTAGGATTTCTTTATATTTTCTGGATCTTAAACCCTTATCAGATACATGGTTTCCACATAATTTTTACCATTTTGTATGTTGTTGTTTTACTTTTCATGATAAAGTCCTTTAATGGATAGAAGTTTATAATTTTCACAAGGTCCCATTTATCCTTTTTTTTTTTTTTTCTTTTATAGCTTGTGCTTTGGTTGTAAAGTCTAAGAAACCATTGCCTAAAATAAGGACCTGAAGATGCTTCCCTGTGTTTTCTTCTAGGAGTTTAATAGTTCTGGTTCTTAAATTTAGGTCTGATCCATTTTGAGATGATTTTTATATATGGTGTGGGGTAGGGGTTCACCTTCATTCTTTTCACATATGGACATCCAGTAATCTCAACATCATCTGTTGAAGAGAGTATTCTTACCTAGTTGAATGGACTTGGCACTCTAGTCAAAATTCACTTGGCCATAAATGTGACAGTTGATTTATGAGTTCTCAATTCAATGCTACTAGGTTTATGTTTGTACTTGTGCTAGTAACATGCTGTTTTGATTACTGTGGCTTTGTTAGAAGTTTTAATATTGGAAAGTGTGAGTCCTCCAACTTTGTTCCTCCTTTTCCACATTGCTTTGGCTATTTGGGGTTCCTTACCCTTACATTTAAACCTGATTATTGGCTTATTTCAGAATCTGATGTATGTGCTGTTATAGGAGGTAATGGAATCAGAGGTAATGTCAGGCTATATTTGGTCAATTGGATTAAAGAATGTCCTTGAAATAGAACAATATTTCATATAATATACATTGTATCTTGTGACTGAACATTAGTGGGAGCATCCAGGGACAAAGCTTTTATCCCTGGCAGAATATAGCAGCAAGAGCTTTCCTCCTCTCTTGTGATCAGCACTTTGTTTTTACTGTCTAAATATATCTGGTAAACACAACAGAAAAAAGGTTTTAGATGTTACCTTTAGTGAACTTTAAAAATTAATATTATGAAGGAATTTTCTGGTTTTTGCTCTTTGGCCATTGTTTTGATGAAGAGAGCTCAAAGTACTCTCTCAGGTCTATCTTTTAGTGGTATTAACCTCATTTTTACTAATAATCTCAATGTCTTTTTTCAAAGAAAGATGCTAAATACAGGAAAATTAACTGATTTGGTCTTATATGCTCTCCTAAGCTCTTGCCACCTTTTAATGGAGGTGTTAATGAAACAGCAAAACAAAAAATACACACTGGTCTTGATTACCCACAAAATATTTTATGAAATTTTGAAATTATGAAATTTTAACTTTTCATTATTTTCTATTACAATGAAAAAGTCAAAGGACATATTACCTCTGTCTTCAGAATTACGTTGATGTAGGTCCTGAGAAATAACTATCCTTTTTGTCCTCTCTGTGGGACTAAGGTTCCAAGCCACTAATGTATACCATAGCCAACTCCATTAAGAAACTTCTTCCACCCTTTGGGTACTCATGATTTCTACCAAGACAAAGGAGAAAGAAATTAATCTTTTTCTTGTACATCTGGACTGTTATTCCTTTGGTGGCACCAGTGGAATCCATGTAAGACCCAATCTGCTGGCCAAGCCTCTGAAACTTAACTGAGGCCATCTGGAACATCAAGCATCTGGTGGGCATTATGTTAAAAGTATAGGGTTTGGATTCAAGCAAAACTAAGTGAAATTCATTACTCCTCTCCTTAATAGCTGTATAAGACCTTGAGAAAACCATTTAGCTTCTCATCCCTTTTTTCTCATCTACAGCAAAAAATAGTAATGAGATTTTTTTGTCTAAAGTACCTTCCACAGTACCCTACACTTTAGTTTCCCTATCATTTCTTAATTCCTCTGTGCCCAGTATTTCTATGTTTCTTGGTTATGAGCTCAAATACTAGCCCCTGTAGTCCTTTCTTTTATCTTAAGTCCATCCAAGTAAGGCTTTGCTTTCTCATGATCTCTCAATGTTGGCTCCTCCTAAACATTTATACTGTGCCCTGTGGAACCTCATACTATGGGAAACAAATTACTTTAGCCATTGGTCTTTGTACAGAATTATTCCTGTCTGGCTTTACATTTGGAACTGCCCCTAGAATATGACTAACCCTGCATCCTTCTTTAGTGGAAACTCCTTCATCTTCATTGTATATTATACATCTGGGACTTTGGTTGCTCAGTAGTGTACAGGCTCCCTTTTGCTACTTATAATTTATCACTCCTCTGGCCTCTACTATATATAATCTGTGATACAATTATCTTTCAACAATATGACTCTATGCTTTTTACTTTATAGTTGTCTTCTAACAATATCCTAGTTACTCCTTCATGTTCATTAAAGGCTTATACCAGATTTGAAGTCTTTTTCCCTAATCTCATATTATGATATTCTAGATGACATTCCTGGGCCCTATGGCAATGTCTTATCTGATAACACGGTTACATAATTTCTTGACATCCTTAATTCCAGTTATCTTCTGTGTCTTGCTATTCAAGATTACTGAACCTGAGAAATCTCATATTATAGTATCCTTGTCTCTATGCATAATGTCCTTCTTTTCCAGATCATTCACTTTTCCCACTGCATTTATTTGATGTAATTGAGACTTTTAACACTTTGTCCTAAGTTCTCACAGTCTAAGAAATCTGTCAATTCATGAACATGGGATATCCTTCCATTTAGTCCAGTCTTTTAAATTTTTTCCAACAGTGTTTTGTGGTTTTCACAGTATAAGTTTTGCACTTTTATTAAATTTATCCCAAAGGGATTTATCCTTTTTGAAGATACTGTAAATGGAATTTTTTAAAAATTAATTTTAAAATTAATTTAATATAGAACTACAATTTTTTTTCATTTTTTTGTAGTAAAATACACATAATATAAAAGTTACCATTTTAATCATTTTACATGGACAATTCAGGGGCATTTAGTACATTCACAATGCTGTGCCACCATCGCTACCTCTATCTAGTCCAGAACATTTCCATCACCCCATAAAAGGACCCTGCACCCATCAGCTGTCACGCTCCCCTCCCCCAGCCTCTGGCAGCCACCAAGCTGCTTTCTGTCTTTATGGTTTGCCACTTCTGGATGTTTCATATAAATGGAATTATAGACTATGTTATTATTTTGCTCGACCTGATGCCTTCAGGGCTCGTCCATGTTGTTGCATCTATCCAACTACAATTTATTTTTGTATATTGCTCTTGTATCCTGCAACTTTGCTTATCTGGTATATTAATTCTAGTTGATGTTTAATGAATTCCTTAGGAGTTTTGATATACTATATCATGTCATTGGAAAATAGAAACAGTTTTATTTCTTTGTTTCCAATTTAGATGTCTTTGTATTTTATTTTCTTGCTTAATTGTTGAGGCCAAAACCTCTACTACAATGTTGAATACAAATGACAAAACTAGACATCCTTGTTTTGTTCCTGATCTTAGGAGGAAAACAGTCTTTCACCATTAAGTAGATGTTACCTGTTGGTTTTTCTTGTATGCCCTTTATTAGGTTAAGATTCCTCCTATGCTGATTATAGTCCTATGTTAATCCCACTTAGTTGTAGTGTATAAAATTGTACATTCTGCTGGATTCTATTTCCAGCAGAATTTTGTTTTTATATTTATAAGAGATATTGGCTCCTAGTTTTCTTACTTATATTGTCTTTGATTTTGGTATCAGGGTAATACTGCCATCATAGAATTAATCAGGAAGTGTTCCTTCCTCTTGTGATTTTTGGAAGAATTTTTTGAAGAATTGCTAATAATTCTTCCTTTTGGCTATTTTTTTATTGCTAATTTAGTCTCTGTACTTGTTATAGGTTTATTCAGATTTTCTGTTTCTTATTAATCATTTTGGTAGTTTTTGTCTTTCAAGGAATTTGTTCATTTTATTCAAGTTATCTAATTTGTTCATGTACAGTTTTCCACAGTATTCCTTTATAATCCTTTTCAATTCTGTAAAATCGGTAGTGATGTCCCCTCTTGTTCCTGATTTTAATAATTTGTGTTTTCTCTATTTTCATGTTCAGTTTAACTAAAGGTTTGTCAATTTTTTTTTTTAAGTTTCAACCTTTAGTTTTTTTTTAAATAACCACATACATTTTTTTATCCCCACCCCCACACCCCCCCTTACCATTTGTGCTTGCTGTCTGCTTTCTCTCTCCATTTGCTGTGCATTTCCTCTGTGTCTGCTTGTCTCCCCTTTGTTGCATCATCTTGCTGTGCCAGCTCTCCGTTGGTGTGGAAGCAGGCCATCAGCTCTCTGAGGACGTGGGTGCAGGTACAGGCTGTCAGCTCTCTGCGGGTGCAGGCCAGCTTGCCCTCACCAGGAGGCTCCAGAACCGAACCCAGGGCCTCTCATATGGTAGATGGGAGCCCAACCTCTTGAGCCACATCCGCTTCCCTCAACCTTTAGTTTTGTTGATTTTCTCTTTTGCTTTTCTATTTTCTATTTCATTAGTTTCCACACTAATCTTGATAATTTTTTTCCTTTTCTTTGACTTAGGTTTAGTTTGCTCATCTTTTTCTTAGGCTATTGACCTGGGATCTTCTTTTTTATTATGTGTGTTTTAGTTCCCTGAGATGCTTAAAGCAGGTATCAGGAAATGGGTGGCTTAAACGATGGGAATTTGTTAGCTTACAGTTTGAGGCCAAGAAAATGTCCAAATCAAGGCATCACCAAGGTAATGCTTTCTTTCCAAAGAGTGGCTGCCCATGATCCCCATGGTTCTGGGCTCCTTTGTCACATGGTAAGGCACATGGTAGCGTCTGCTGGTATCTCCATTCCCTTCTGGGTTCCATTGATTTCAGGTTCTTACTTCCCTGGCTTTTCTGTCTCTGTCTCTGTCTCTGTCTCTGTCTCTTCATTCCATTTATAAGGACTCCAGTAATAGGATTAAGTCCCATCCTGAATGAGGAGTTACACCTTAACTAAAGTAGCCTCATTAAAAGAGCCTACTTATACTAAGTTTAGACCCACAGGAGCAGATTAGATTTAAGAACATGTTTTTCTGGGGTATATACAGCTTCAAACCACTACAATGTGCTTATAACTATAGATTTTTCTGCAAACCGGCTTTGCTGCATTCCATAGTTTTGGTATATTATTTCTTTATTTTCATTCATCTCAAAATTTTTCTAATTACAGTTGTGATTTCTTCTTTGACCCTTTGGTTATTTAAGAGTGTATTGTTTCATTTAAACAAATATGTAAATTTTACAAATATCATTCTCTTACTGACTTTTATGTTCATTCCATTGTGTTTGGAGGACACACTTAATATGATTTCAAAACTTTTCAATTTATTGAGACTTGTTTTGTGGCCTCGCATGAGATGTATCCTGAAGATTGTTGCTTGAGCACTTGAAAAGCATGTGTGTTCTACTCTTGTTGTTGGGTGGAACTTCTATACATATCTATTAGGTCTAGTTGTTTGATAATATTGTTCAACTCTTCTATTTCCTTGTTCATCTTCTGCCTATTTGATCTTTCTATTTTTGAAATTGGGATATTTTCTAGTCTCCAGTTATTATTATTGAAATGTCTCCCTACCTTGAATTCTGTCAGTTTTTGCATCATATAATTTGGGGATCTGGTCTTAGGTATATATATTTTTATAATTGTTTTATCTTTCTAATGGGTGACCCCATAATCATTATGAAGTGTCCCTCTTTATAGCCAGTAACAGTTTTGTGTAATTGCCTGTTTCTCCTTTCAATTATGTCAGTTTTTGTTTGATGTTATTTTGGGCTTTGTTTTTCAGGACATAAATTTTTTTTTTTTTCCCATTTGCTATCTGTGGTAATATTTTTTAAATAAAATTTTATTAAAGTATGTCATTCATACATGAATATAAACAAATAATGTATAGTAAAATGTGTGTATTTACAAGACAAACATGCTTATCATCATTCAAGTCTCTCATATATTTCCCCACCACCAGCACCTTGCATTGTTGTGAAACATTTGTTACAAACTGTTTAAAAAGCATCAAAATATTACTAACTATAGCCAATATCTAATATTTGTCATATTTCCCTCCAATCCACCCAATTATTAAACACTCTATTAGTATTATATATTTGTTATCATTCAGGAAAAAAAGTGTTTTTATGTGTCCTGTTACCCACAGTCCATCATCCACTACTGGATTCCCTGTGTTATACAGTCCAGTGTTTCGTAAAGTCCATTCAAAGTGTACATTGAGTGGCCCTCATTTTCATCACAGAGTTGTTACTGTCATCACCTCAGTCAATTTTAGTATGTTTTCATTACTCCAAAAGGAAAAATCCCATATCCCCCTTATATCCCCCTATTATTGTCCCTTAGTATTGAAAAAATATCTTCTTACCATTGCTGCAAAATATTACAATATTGCTGTTAACTATCATCTATAAGTTATATTAGTTGTAATTTCCCCATATATCACCATATTCTTTGTAAAAGAAGAGCATTCTTATATTTATAGCATTAACCACAATCTTCATCCACCACCAAAATCACTATGTTATTATAGTTTCCTAGATTGTGCTATAGTTTCCTTTCAATTGACATTTACTTCCACAGACTACCCATTTTAGCCACAATCACATTTATAAATCAGCAGTTTAGTCTTCCTTGTTATTATGTGTTACTGTCAACTCTAATTATTTCCATACTTTTACAATTAACTTTATTAATAATCCTACATACATTAAGCATCATCTTCCATTCTCAACCCACCTTCTATTTCCTAATAACCTATACTCTAGAGTTTACTCATCATATTTAGTTCATATTAGTGAGACCATACAATATTTGTCTTTTTGTGTCTAGCTTATTTCACTCAACATAATGTACGTAAGGTTCATCTATGTGGTCATATGCAACCTGATTTCATTTCTTCTTACAGCTAAATAGTATTCCAAGTGGTATATAGCACATTTTGTTTATCTGTTTATTGGTTGATGGATATGTGGGCTGATTCCATATTTTAGCAATTGTGAATAATGCTGCTATGAACATCAGTGTGCAAATGTCAGTTTGCATCCCTGCTCTCAGTTCTTCTGAATATATTCCTGGTAACGGGATTACTTGCTCATATGGCAGTTCTATATTCAGCTTCTTGAGGTACTGCCAAACGATCCTCCACAGAGGCTGCACCATTCTGTCTTCCCACCAACAGTGAAGGAGTGTTTCTATTTTTCCACATCATTTCCAGCACTTGTTTTCTGTTTTTTGTTTAATAATGGCCATTCTGTAAGTTGTGGAATGGAATTGTATCTCGTTGTAGTTTTGACCTGCATTTTCCTAATAGCTAGTGATGTTGAACATTTTTTCATGTGCTTTTTGGCCAATTTTGTATTCCTTCTTTGGAGAAATGTCTATTCAAGTCTTTAGCCGATTTTTTTTAAGATTGATTTATTTATGTATTTCTACCTCCCCCCCCGCCACACACACACCCCGTTGTTTTACTCTCTCTGTCTGCTCTCTGTGTGTTCTTCTGTGTCTGCTTGTCTTCTCTTTAGGTGGCACTGGGAACTGATCCCAGGACCTTATGGAGTGGAGAGAGTCTGCTCAGTCTCTTGCACCACCTCAGCTCCCTGTTCTGCTGTATCTCTTATTGTCTCTCTTCTGTGTCTCTTTTTGTTGTGTCATCTTGCTGCACCAGCTCTCCACGCGGGCCAGCACTCCTGCGTGGGCCAGCACTTCTGCATGGGCCAGCTCTCTGCATGGGCCTGCTCTATGCTAGGGCCAGCTTGCCATGCGGGCCAGCTTGCTTTTCACCAGGAGGCCCTGCGAATTGAACCCTGGAACTCCTACATGGTAGACAGGAGCCCAATTGCTTGAGCCACATCAGCTTCCTACTTTAGCCCATTTTTAAATTAGTTTGCTTGTCTTTTTATTATTGAGTTGTATGATCTCTTTATGTAACATGGATATCAAATCCTTATTGGACATGTGGTTTCCAAATATTTTCTCCCATTGAGTGGGCTGCCTTTTTACTTGACAAAGTCTTTTGAAGAACAAAAGTGTTTAATTTTGAGGAGGTCCCATTTATCTATTTTTTCTTTTGTTGCTTATTTTTGGGGTATAAGGTTTAAGAAACTACCGCCTACCACAAGATCATGAAGATGTTTTCCTACATTTTCTTCTAGGAATTTTATGGTTGTAGCTTTTAGGTCCTTGATCCATTATGAGTTAATTTTTATATAAGGTGTGATACAGGGGACCTCTTTCTTACTTTTGGATATGGATATCCAGTTTTTCCACCACCATTTGTTGAATAGACTGTTCTGGCCCAGCTAGGGCTTGACAGCTTTGTCAAAAATCAGTTGACCGTGGATGTGAGGGTCTCTTTCTGAGTTCTTCTTTTGATTCCATTGGTCAGTCATCTACTTTATGCCAGTACCATGCTGTTTTTACCACTGTAGCTAAGTAATGTGCTTTAAAGACAAGAAGTGAGAGTCCTCCAACTTTGTTCTTCTTTAAGACATTATACACCACAATCAAGTAGGTTTTATACCTTTATCCCAGGTATGCAAGGGTGGTTCAAGACAAGAAAATCAATTCGTGTAAAAAAACACATTGATATATTGAAGAATAAAAATCACATGATCTCCTTGATTGATCTGAAAAGGCATTTCACAAAATGGAGCCTCTTTCCTTGATTAAAACACAGCAAAAGATAGGAATAGAAGGGAAATTTCTCAATAAGCTATAGTACATATATGAAAAACCTGCAGATAGCACTGTACTAAATGATGAAAGACTGAAAGCTTTCCCACTGAGATCAGGAATAAGACAAGGATGCCCACTGTCACCACTGTTATTCTGTATTATGCTAGAAGCTCTGGCTAGAGCAATTAGGCTAGGTAAAGAAGTAAAAGGCACCCAAAGAGGAAGGGAAGAAGTAAAACTTTCACTATTCTCTGATGATATGATCCTCTAACTAGAAAATCCTGAAAAATTCACAATGTTTTCATTACTCTCAAGATATTTACCTTATTCTCTTGCAATTTCTTGTATGATCCAGTTTCTTTAAGAATGTGTTATTTAATCTCCATGTATTTATGAAATTTCCCATTCTCTGTCCATTATTGATTTCCAGCTTCTTTCCATTATGATCAGAGAAAATGTTTTGTATAACTTCAATCTTTTTAAATTTGAGGGCTGTCATGTCACCCAATGTATGGTCTATCCTGGAGAAGGATCCATGAGTGCTTGAAAAGAATGTATGTCCTTTTGTTTGGGGGTATAATGCTCTTTAAATGTCTGTTAGGTCTAGTTCATTTATCATATTATTCAAGCTCTCTCTTTCTTTTTTTTTTTTTTTTAAAGATTTTATTTATTTATTCATTTATCCCCCCCTTGCTGCTTGTGCTCGCTGGGTCAGCTAACCACGCCGTGTGGGCAGGCTTACCTTCACCAGGAGGCCCCGGGAACCAAACCCGGGGCCTCCCATATGGTAAACGGGAGCCCTACTGATTGAGCTACAGCCGCTTCCCTCTCTCTTTCTTTATTTATCCTCTGTCCAGATGTTCTATCCATTGCTGAGAGTGGTGTATTCAAGTCTTCAACTATTATTGTAGAGATGCAGGACATAAATTTTTAAATTGTTGTATCTTTCTAATGAATTGACCAGTTGGACCTTTTTTTTTTCTATCCAGTCTCACAAAAGTCTCTGCCATACGATTTGAATATTTGACCCACTCACGTTTAATGTGCTTATTGATATAGTAAGATTTATGTCTGTCATTTTTCGTTTTTCTTTTCTTTATCTATCATGTCCGTTTTGTTCTCCGATTTTACCTTTATTTGTTTCTTTTCCATTAAGTGAATATTTTCTTTTGTAATATTTTAATTCTGCTAATAACTTTTATTGTTTAAATTATTTTTAATATATTATTTTAAAAATATTTTGCTTTAGGGCTTACCATTATATTTTAACTTATTTGTATATACTTCAGTTTTATATAAAATTCCTTCCAGTGATATATAATATACCTACTCCTATATTATACTACTTCCCCCTTTTTATGCTTTATTACTATATACATTTTACATTTTTACATGTTACAACCCCAATTATACATTGTTATAATTATTTCTTTATTTAATTTTATTTCTTTTTAAGATGCTGTTTGAAGAAAGAACAAATGTATGGGTATAGATTTTATTATAATAACCTTATTTACCTTTTCTTGGTTCTCTTCAATTTTTTTATGGCTTTCAAATACCTTCTACATGATTTTCTTATTCCAGTGCAACATTATTTCCATACCCTTTTTTCTGCTGTTATTATCAAATTTACTACATTACTTTATGTTAAAAGCCCAACAATACAATTATATATTAATATATTTTTCTATATCATTAATTTTTAATTCAGTTAAATGAAGATAACTCAGAACATATGTATTTATACTGTCTTTCTTTTACCTTTATCAGTGTTTTGTGTGAGAAAGTGTGTGTGTATGAGAGATTTGATCTCTGAGTCATTTACATTTAGCTTGGAGAGCTTCCTTTAGGATGTCTTAGATGGTGGGCATGCGTCTAGCAACAAATTCTCTGTTTTTATTTATCTCAGAATATCCTCATTTACCTTAATTTTTTGAAGATAGTCTTGCTGGATATAAGATTCTTGTTTGGTGGTATTTTTCTTTCAGCACTTTGAATGTAGAAGTCACCGCCTTTTGGAACCATTGTTCCTAATTAGAAATCAGCTGTTAATCTTATTGGCGTTCCTTGTACATTTGAGATATTTTTTTCTTGGTGATATAAAGCTTTTCTTTTTGTGTTTGGCTTTCAACAGTTTAACCATGTTGTGCCTCTTGGTAGATCTCTGTGTTTATACTACTTGGAAGTACAGATTAGTGGTTTGCATCAAATTTGAGAAGTTTACAGCTATTATTTATTTGGGTATTTTTTCTGCTTGTTTCTCTCTTATCTCTTGGTACCCCCATTATAAATATTCAGGCATGCTTAATGGTGTCCCATATATTTCTGATGCTGTGTTCATTTTTCTTTATTTTTTTTCTTCACTGTTCTTCAGCTTGCATAATATTGATAGATATATCTTCAAGTTTCCTTATTCTTTTTTCAACTGTCCAAATATAACGTTGAGCCCTTTAGTGAATTTTAAATTCATTTTATGTACTTTTCAATACTCGAGATTCCATTAGTTTCTTTTTATAATATATATCTCTTTATTAATATATTTGATATATTTATTGTCTATTTGATGACACTTTTACTATATCTTTCTTTACTTCTTTAGTTCTTTGAACATATTTATAATGGCTGCTTTGAATCTGTTCAATTTGACATCTGGTTCCTCACAGGCAATTTCTCTTGACAGCTTTTTTTCTGTTTAGGGGGTTACGCTTTTAAGTTTCTTTGTATGTTTCATAATTTTTTTTGAAAACTGGATGTTTTAGATAATATATAGTAGCAACTCTAGATAGTAATCCCCTCCCTCCTCTCAGATCTTGCCTTTGTTGCTTGTTTATTTGTTTAGTGACTTGGCTGGACTATTTTAGTCACATTATGAAGCCTCTGATATTGTTCCTCAGAGGGACAAGACTTGGGCATGTGCACTCATCCTGGGATGACATTAGTCTTAACATCACTCTCTTGGCTCTCTTTCCCTGATCTCTCTTTTAAGCTGTCTGTCTCTGTTGTGATCACACCCATTTCTTAGACTTCATAATTGCTGGCTGATTCCTCTATAGTTTTTTGATAATTCCACAAGACATAAATTATTTGAAAGTCTGATCCAGTTGAATTCAGACCTCTTGCAAGGTTAATTTTTGAAGACAGTCTTGAGGTTTTTGTTAGCATGAAGCTACCAGCTTATCATAATAGTTTATCAATACAAACTCTATTTTTATTGAGTGCCCTTAGGTATGAAATTGAAACTCCCTTCCATATAAAGGCAGTTCATTTGGGAAGTGCTTTGGAGCCCTTTGGGTAGTATTGACATATTAAGTCTTCCAATCCCTGACCACGAGATGTCTTGCCATTTATTTAACTTCTTTAATTTCTTTCAGCAGTGTTTTGTAGTCTTCAGTATAAAAATCCTTCAATTTCTTGGTTAAATGTATCCCTAGAAATTTTATTCTTTAATGTACTGTTGTGATGGTATTTTTAAAAATCTCCATTTCTGATTGTTCATTACTAGTTATAGAAAAAAAAATGACTTTCATATATTAATCTTGTAGCCTGCAACTTTGCTGAATTGATTTAATAGTTCTGTTAGCTTCTTTTTGGAAGCTCTGGGATTTTCTATAGAAAGAATCACATCACTTGCAAATAGAGATAGTTTTACTTCCTTATTTCCAGATTGGATGCCTTTTATTTCTTTTTCTTGACTAGAACTTCCAATACAATGTAAATAGCAGTAGTAGAAACAGACATCCTTTTCTTGCTTCTGACTTCAGGGGGAAGGCTTTCAATCTCTTATCATTGAGTATAATGTTAGCTGTGTGTTTTTCATATATACCTGTTATCATGTTGAGGGAGTTACCTTCTGTCCTATTTTCTGAGTGTTTTTTATCAAGAAAGGGTCCTAGATTTTGTCAGATGCCTTTTCTGCATTAATTGAGATGATCGTGTGATTTTTTTTTTCTTTCATCCTATTAATGTGGTATATTACATTGATTGATTTTCTTATGTTGACCACCTTTGCATTCCTGGGATAAGTCCTACTTGGTCATGGTGTATAATTCTTTTAATATGCTGTTGGATTCAATTTGCTAGTATTTGTTGATGGTTTTTTCTTGTATTTTCATATGGGAAATTAATCTATAGATGTCTTCCCTTGTGACGTCTTTATCTGGCTTTGGTATAAGAGTAATAATGCTCATAGAATGAGTTAGGAAGAATTCCCTCTTCTTTAATTGTGTGGAAGAGTTGGAGAGAGATTGGTGCTAATTCTTCTTTGCATGATTGATAGAATTCACCAGTGAATCCATAAGATCCTGGGCTTTTCTTTGTTGGGATGTTTTTATTACATATTATAGATCTGTTGAGATTTTTCATCACTCTTTTGTTAAATGTAGGTTTTTTGTAAATTCCCATGATCAGGTTTAGCTCCTTTTTAGCTCCTTTCTAGTCTTAGTTTGCTAAGAGTTTTTTTTATCATGAATGCATGCTGTACTTTGTCAAGTCCTTTTCCACATAAATTGATAGAATCATGTGCTTTTCCTTCTTTAGACTGTTAATATAATGGATTTTTTTGATTGGTTTCTAAATATTGAACCAGCTTTGCTTCCCAGGATAATCTCCACTTGGTCATGGTTTATTAATCTTGTATATTGCTAGATATATGATTTGTTGATATTTTCTTGAGGACTTCCGTGCTTTTGCATGTGTTCTTGAGAGATATTGGTCTGTAGTTTTCTTTTATTGTAATGTCTCTGACTGGTTTTGGTACCTCTGTTGCATGGGATCTTCCAGGTCAAAACCCTCAAGTAACATGATTGTCCATGTCGCAGCCTGGACCATAGAAGAGAGTGGGGACATTCAGAACATCAATAGTTAATTATAAAACAAGGCTACACCTGCCAAAAAAAAAAAAAAAAAAAATGAATGTTTTCCTTAGCCCTTGAGGAGTCAACAGATACTACTGTTATTGTTCAGTTGTTTATTTGAGATTGAAATGACTGATGAATTATCCTCTATGAACAGTCTCCATGAGACAAGTACTGGAAAGAAGTTGAAAAATACCAATTTAGTACAACCTGAAGTGGAATCTTCTAGGATGTATTATCACTGATGGTGATAAAGATACAAGTAGCACAGAAAAAAAAAAACTTAGTTGAACAAATTTATATAACAGATTAACAGTTTTTTAAGCCATAGTTATTCATAGTTAGAATAATACATAGTTATTCATCATATTATTCACCAGCAGGTACTTTGCAGAAAATATTTGAATCTATCTGGTGTGATTGATCCAGTACTGTCCATAATGAACTTCATCCGTTCTCATGGTCTTAAACATCATCAGATCTGTGAATTTTTGTCAGAAGTAGAAACTGAATATCTTGACTTCTTTCACACAGCAGTTCAATGGCTTGGCATTTGTAAAGTTGTATTATGACTTTTTGAGCTCAGGGTCAAGAGTGAAAGTTTTCTATATGAGAAGAATGTCCCTCAACCACTATTGTCAAACACAGAATGGTTTTTGGAAATTAGCTTTTACTGTAGTCTTGATTATGTTTTCTAATTAATTCAAGAGCAAACTGCACTAATAAGTGATGCTTATACTGTGTTAGTCATTTCAATGATAACTAATATTGTTTGAATCACAAGTACTATCAACCTGAATTATATACTTCTTGTGATGTCAAAAGCTAAAACAAGAAGTGAGATCTTCATTACAACACAAATTTTCAGCAGATTTATTTTCCAATCTCATACTACAATTCTAACAACTTTTTCTTTTTGACCTTGATGCAAGCACAAAGGTAATTTCCACATTTTGAAACCCATTTAAACATGCAATTGAGCAATTTCCACCTAACCTTCAATTAGAACTGATTAATGTGCAATATAATGACAATCTTAACTGAAAATATCTAGAGAAGAAACTAAGATAATTTTATAAAAGCCTTCCAAGCAACAAACATGCTCAATGAAAATCATATTTTCATGATTTATATCAATATTTGGTAGTTTCTATCAATGTGAGAAACATTTTCAAATATAAAATATGTAAAACCTTATTACAGATTGGTATTAAAAGATGAACATTGCACTCAATTTTGATGGTAGGGAATACTAACTTTGAACACCCAATTAAGCAAAAGTTTATCCTCACAAAAAAGAATTCCATTCTTCTTATTAGAAGACTTGTATCTCAAAAGAAATGTACTGAATTATTATAATATATTGAACCTCATTGATAAAAAGTTTGTGGAGATCAGTTTTTGTTTTGTTCTATAAGTGGCTAATATCCTCGATTTTGCCTCTTGGCCTGCTAAGCTTAAAATATTTAATATTTGGCCCTTTTTTAGAAAAAAAGTTGATCAACCCCTGCTATATACTGTTCTTTGCCCTATGTGAATGTAAACTTCCTCTAATTCTCTTTCCTAATGGGTAGGTATTGAAAATAATGCATTCTCCAGATCAACAGATTCACATCATGAATCAGAGGCCATGTTAATTTTCTGTAGTAAAGATACAACATCTGGCACAGCTGCTGCATTTAGAGTTACTACTTTGGTTAAATTTATAGCAGTCTACTCTCATTTGCCTCAATTAATCCAGTTTTTTGTAGGAGTCTGACCAGTGAATTAAATGGGAATACAATGGGGATTACCACTTCTACATCTTATAACTTTTTGAGAGTGGATCTGATCTCTGCATTTTCCTCCAGGATGCGGTATTTTGGTTTACTATCTTAGCAGCAGGTGGAGCAAATCCAGGTGCTCCTATTAGCCTTTTGTATTAGCTTTTATTCCACTGTTTAGGGAATCATAGTGAGAGTTCTTCTGTCTTTTCATATGTATGTTCAAGGGCAAGCATTGTCTTTGAGGTACCTGCCTCATTTGAAGTTTCCCTTTGGACTTCAAGCAAGTGATAGAGGCTTCTACCTTCTAACAAGGTAGAGTGAGCCATTTCTACAGGTCCAGGGGTGGGCTTCAGGAGAATCTGGGCATTCAGGATTCTCAATTGCACCATCCCAATTCTTCTACCTCCCAATCCCTTCTATTACTGGTGTAGGAAACTTGCCGATGCTGACCCTTCTCTGATATTATGCTACTTTTATAATTAAGTCTTGAGCCTGGTTCTTGGCACAGTTGGTCTTTGACTGGAGTGGATAAAGGTCTCTGAATTTCACATATTGTTTTAAAGTGGTTATTAATCATCCTGAGCCCATCATTTCCTCTCTTCATTGTATTAGTGGTGCTCAATAAGAGCCATCTAATCCCACAATACTTGTAATTACTCTTTTCCTATTTCCTCTCAAATCTGGAAATTGAATTGTCTTCTACATGTGTCCCATCTCACTTCACCCACAAGTGTGTCTTAACAATTGCACTGCTATAGCATGCCAGGAACCACTAACCACTAATTTTGGGGTCCTTATCGACAGTTGGTGATGTAACTCGAGAATCTTACCCTTAGAGTTTGCTCCTGACACCAGTTATCTTAGGTAAGGTCCCCTAGAAACAGAGCTCAAGAAAGAGATTCTTGTGTGTTTTATTGAGGGAGTGCTGTCAAGAGAAAGTAGGGGAAACAGGAAAGGGAAGGGGAAGAAACTAGGCAAGATGTGGTTTCAGAAATGGTCTAGCCTCAGTCTGATTCCACAGGGAGCTCTGGAGAGTGAAAGATACCACAGAGTTGTTCCACTTGAGGCGTGATGACTTTGTTTTTATAACTCTATATTTGTCAGTTATCTGCTGTAGGGAGTTGACTTTTGTATCGCAAATATTCCTGAGCCAAGACTCTCCCATTGCCAGAAGGTAAAGTTGGTAATTGCCAATTTCAATTAGATTGCTGGTATTCCATTGTGGTATTGTATTACATTTTATTTGGCCAGCTCCATAATTATTGGACATTTTGGTTTTTTCCAGTTTTTTTTTTCTATTAAAAACCACATGGGGATGAACATCTTTAAATAATTGAGCATATGTCAATTTTCAAGCAGTGCAAGATAATGGGCAAAATATGAAAAAGCCCTTGACATCAGTTTTTTTACTGTGTCATGTTCATAATATTTAAGGAGAAATTCTTCTTACATTATGGTTTAGAAAATGGAAAGAAGGGCTAAAGTTGTTGAGTGGATACGGAGATGAAAAATGGAAACTAAAATGGGACAAAATATTATGTAAGAAAATTTTGATAACTAAAGATAGTAAAGTTTAGAATTTATGAGGGAATAAATGTAGTCCGTTAGATTTAGGTACCCACATGAATTTTCTAATCCTTTAACAAATATATTGAAATATAGGACTTGACTGAAATATTAGAATTAAAAGCAAGCTTGAAGCATCCTCTTATTGACATAAATATTGTGAAATCAGACCTATATGCCATAATTATACCATAATAGGTCATTGAAAATACATATATTCACACCCAATAAATGAGGAGGAAGCACAAGAAACTATTAGTTAAAGGGGGGAAAATCTTCAAAAAAAAGAAAAGAAAAAGAAAAAGGTATGTGAAGCTGGGAGCAGATGTGGCTGAAGTGGTTGAGCATCTACTTCCCACATATGAGGTCCCAGGCTCAATCCTTGGTACCTCCTAAAAACAAAAACAAAACAAACAAGCAAACAAATGAGAAAAACAAAACAAAACAAAACAAAAAAAACAACTCAGGGGAGCCTGTGTAGCTCAAAAAAAAAAAAAAAGTATGTGAGGCTAACAATAGGGAGTTGGGTAAAGGAAAAATTGAAGATGAAATGTATGCTTCCTTCCAAGATTTATTGAGATCACATGAAATTCTTTTCATGGAGGAAAAGAGAAATACTTGTAAAACTGGATGAATTAGTATGAGATGGGAAAGGATAATTAAAATGCCTGAGCTATTAAATTTTTGAAAAAAATAATACATCTTAGGTTTTTTGATACTATATATAGGTAGATACAAAAAGTAAATTATTTTCATAAAATTCAAACAAGTGTTTACCTCTAAGGGAGAGAAGGAATATACAATAGGAAAGATGCATACAGGTAGCTGCTAAGGTAGTGGTAATCTTTTCTTTTAACCTGGGTTGTAGGTAAGTGCACGTTGTTTCTAATATTACATGGTTTTTAAGAAATTTTTATTGTGGTAACATATACACAACACAAAATTTCCCATTTTAACCACTATCATGTATAAAATTCATTGCTATTTATAATATTCACAATATTGTGCTACCAACACCACCATCCATTGCCAGATATTTCTCATCACCCCAAACTGTTCCCATCAAAAGTAACTCTCCATTCTCTCCATCCCCCTACCTATAATTTTGTTTCTATCTGTATGCATTTGCTTTTTCTAGGTGTTTCATATAAGTGAAATCATACAATATTTGTACTTCTGTGTCTGACTTATTTCACTCAACATGATGTCTTCAAGCTTCATCCATGTTGTAGTACGTATCAGAACTTCATTCTTTTTTATGGCTGCATAATATTTCATTGTCCCAAACAATGAAATATTAACAAAAAAAGATTAACAATGAAACTTAACATTCTAATATTAAGTTTTTAAAACTCACTCTTAGAGTTATGATATATTTTTTATGAAAGTAAAATTATAATAACTTTTAATACAGGAAAAGAATTGTAAATAACAAATAATTTATAAAGAAATTGCAGTTATAAATGTTAAGAAGGAAAAAATAATTCTTGCTCAGTCCATATAAACAACAGTGATCTTGATTCAACTTACCAATTCCAAAGTACTTTAAACAGAAACATTCTAAATTAATCTTTATTCATTTAATATAACAGAAGATTGTCATGGTCAATTAGAACCTAAAATTTAAACAAGTCATTACCCAATAGAATTTGGAATAAGAGATCCTTGGCAATTTCACATCCTGGACGTGAGAAGAATACTGTAGTGAGGCTGCCATAGTGTTAGAACACATTTATGAAAAGTTGCAAAAGGGTAGAAAATTGACAGTAAAATCATTCTTATTATGCAGAGGAGCATCATGAAGGTAATTTAGCACTAATATTAAAAAAAGAAAAACAGTGATGCTGAGTATGATTCTGTTGTTAGTCTACCATCAGCCACTCCTAAAATAATGAAATGAATATTAAGTGGCCAAAGTAGGGTGTGTTCTTAAAAATATATCAAGACTATAAGTATTAAGAAGCATTGGAGTTTTTAAAAAGTAAACAAATCATTGTAGACAAACTTAATCATTTATAAGAGGGGATACATATCATGTTAATTAAGTTTACAGATGATACTAAATTGGGTGTTGACAAAACAATGAGGGCAGATGAAAAGGACCTAAAGTGGTTAGAAATATGAGCAGGAAATAAAATGTGATTCAACCTGGAAAAATGTAGCTAATACATCTGGAGAAAAAGAATCAGAAACAGCCATTCAATTGGCAGGATATACAGTACTTGGAAAGCAGTTTAATACCAATAGACTTTGAGATAATAGTGGGTAGCAAATTATATATGGTCTGCACTATGGCAGTGAAATCATTCAATGAGATTTTAGTCTTTACATGCAAAAGCTTCACATCCTGTGGTTGGAAGATAAAAGTTATTTAAATGACACTGCTGAGATTACAATGAAAATATCAGCTTGGAGCATGAAAATGCCTCAAATAAGCAAAGTTAGTAGTATTCAAACTGGAAAATAAATGTTTAATGGCTTTCCAACTTTGACTTGTAAAAAAAGATTAAAATAAAACATGTAACATTTGCCCATCTCTGACTGATTCAGGGTATGATAACAGTTCACAAATATTTGAAAGATGTAAACATCATGGAAGTCAAGTCATTTTTAAAGGTGGAATAAGTGGGTGGAATAAATGTGGAATAAGAAATTAAGGAATGAAAATTTCAGACTGAATTCGGGAAATGTTTCCTGACTATAAAAACTATTAGTCTTTGGAATGGATTCCCTAGAGTGGTAGGAGAAGTTCCATTGCTCTAGTCATTGCAACTAGATCAAGTCTTGGAAAGTACATTAAAACAAACAAACACGCAATTTGACCATTTTGCCTTGACAGGATGCATACAGTGACATGTCAGGTCTTATCCAACTGTTTTCTTTGGTTTCAGGTTTTTCTGACATGTTACTTGAAAATTTTTTAATGAATGATTTCTAAAAGACTCATATTTTCCAGCTCATGAATTTCAATTTCCTGGATTATTATTTTTTCTTCCAGGTCATAGGAATGCTAGAAAAGAAAACCACCCTTTTCTCTGTCGATGAGATATGGACTTAAATGTTCTAAGTCCTTTGGATCAAATCAGATGAGGTAGCTGAATTCTGAAGTCTCCCTTACACCAACGCATTGAAAATATATTTTTATTGCAGCTTTGCAACCACAACTATGCAATAAATAAAAAGTTATTCACTTCCTTTTCTGGGTTAAGCCACAGAGAGATTTTTACCAGATGATGTCCTAGAGGTACTATTTATTTTTAGCAAAGCAATATAACTGAGTTTGGAATATATGGAATAAAGTATGCACTTCATCGCAACATTAAAATATTTTGTCAGTTATACTTTTTTTTTTTTTTTTTTTTGAGATGCTGGGACAGGGGATTGAGCCCAGGATCTCGTAAGTGGGAAGCCGGCACTCAACCACTGAGCTACATCAGCTCCCCTGAGTTGGTTCTTTCATTTGTTTGCTTGTTGTTTGTTTTGTTTTTAGGAACCAAACCCAGAGCCTCCCATGTGGGAAGCAGGCACTCAGCCACTTGAGCCACATCCGCTCCCCACCAGTTGTACTTTTAAATTATCTGGTCCAACTTTGTATATAACATCTTATTCAGCTGGGACATAGAACAAATGAATATGAAAGCAGAATACTTAAATGATAAATTTTAACCTAAAGTATGATTCTTCTAAGTAAAAACACACACACAAAATTAAATTTAAACACACCAGACTTTTAGCAAAAGGTAAAATCTATGGTATGGTACTTAACATATATAATAGTCTCTGTTTTCTCTGTAGAAAGTAATAAATCAAATAAAGGCTCCTGTCTTTGAAGTGCTTAGCCAAATTGGAGAGAAATATGTGAGAAAGCAAATATAGGTAGTACAGATGAATATATGTATATGAGTACATATATGTATATAAGTATGGATATATATGTAAGTGTAAATATATATGTGAGTATTGAAAAGACATTGGGTAAAGGAGTGATCGTTTGAAGGAAGTTTACTCGAGGATGTTTTCCTGAAATGTGATTTGGGTAGTTTTTTGAACACGGGAATTTCAAGTTGGGCTGAAAGGAGTCTACGGAATAGCTAGGGAAAATACCATACATAAAGTATTTAGATGAAGTTGTCCAAATTGAGTGGAAAGTGATAAATAGATTTGTTCAAGTGCGGTGGAGAGTCTGTTGAGGTCTAACAGGCTATGAGCTGGTGTAATAAGATTGAGTTAGGGTAAGCAGAAGTTGAGAGGAATTTAAATTATAGAGAATAATTGTAAGTTTTTGAGTAGGGAAATAACATAATAGAAATAGCACTGGAGGACTATTCAAATAGCAATAAATAGAAAAGATGGAAGCAGACTTGACTAAGAGAAATTGGTAGATGTGGAAAGAGAAAGGAATGAGAAGGCCCAATAGACATTTCTAAGAGGGGAAGTATCATGCCTTTGTTATAAGCTAGGAGTTTAAAGAGAGGCTACTAATTTGAATTTAAAGATAGATATCAATTTTGGGATTTAGAGAGTTGTTTGGCGGAAATGGGAAATTTGGTAAGGAATAATCAAGATAGAGGGAAATAAATGATCAGTTTTTGGTATAATTACAACATAGTATAATATAGTATAATACAATAAGTATGGTATAGTACTATATAATACAATATAATAAGTGTAGTATAGCATAATACTGTACAATATAGCACAGTCTATAAAACAATAGAGCAAGTATTATATATATAGTATATATAAAGTATACTATTATGGTATAGAACAGTACAATACAATGTAATATAATTATAATTGATAAAATATAAATATCAGGTGTTAACAAGCCATCCAAGTAGAAGAATAAGTGATTACCTAAATAACAAATGAGTTGAAAACTGCTCTTTTTTCTTATCTGCTGAGCTTTTCCAATATCTCAAAATTAGAGTCCCTGTTTTTAAATTTTAAGTTGTTTACATTATATGCTTGTTGTGGTTGTTAAACAAAATTCAAAAGGTCTTAACTCAAGTAGGAAAGAAAACAAACGAACATAAATTAGAGGTAGATCTTGATTTTAGAACAATTCAGACTTTTAAACATAATACCTTATGTTCAATTACATATGCAGAATTCAAACTTACATAAACATAATTCAAATTTGTATATTCATTAACACAAGACAATTCTGAGCTATTATTACATGGTAGCTTGCTAGGTAGCAAACAGTTCAACCTGGGAATCTTTGATTTCTTTGAATTTATTTATTAGTGTTGCTTCTTGCTATAATTTCCAATCTGTGCTTCCCCAAACCTTATAGAGGTTCCTTAGATGCCAGCTGCATTAGTCAGGGTTCTCTGGGGAAACAAAACTGAATGGAGATATATTTAAATATTATGAGATTTTATAAAATTGTCTCACACAACTGTGGGGATGCACAAGTCCAGATTCTGTAGGACAGGTTGCCAACTGGGAGCTCCAATAAAGGTTTTCAATGAATTCCCCAGGAGAAGCTGGCTGGCTGAAGTAGAGATGGAAATTCTGTTTTCAGACTGCTGAAATCATCACTTCTCCTTTTAAAGCTTTCAATTGATTGAATGAGATGTCTCTCACTGGTTGAAGGCAATCTCCTCTGTTAATTGTAGATGTAATCATTCATAGATGAAATCAACTTACTGATGATTTAAGTTCACAAAATGTCCTCACAGTAGTGATGAGGCCAGTGCTTGCTTGACCAAACAACTGTGTGCCATTACTGGCTAAGTTGACACTTGAACCTCGCCATCACACCAGTATTGAAGGAAGGGCAAGGGTCTGAATAGAAAAGGTCTCAATCCTCCACTCAGCATCAACCAGGGCAGCTCCAGATTATATATATTTTTGGCAATTATTTTATAATTTTATTTGGTAATCAGCTTATTGGTTTTCATCCATATTGACTATATGTTTTTGAAAGTGGTGACAGGTACATAGGTAACCAGTATATAAAGCTTGTTTGATGACTCTTTAATCTTTATATTTTCTGGACAACTGTACATGGATACACTGTGGGACATTGCTTGTTCCTTGGTCCAGACAGCTTTGTTGAGTGTGGTGTCAATGTATACATCTGGCATTCCTATCTCCTTTCAGGGCATATTTCTCTTTGATTGTGCAGTCATAGTTCTTGAAGCCTACTCCATAGATGTACTTGTGAATGTTGATGGTGTACTCCCTGGTCACCACCTCATTGATGGCTGAAGGGCTTTTCTTCACACGACCCTTCTTTGCAGGAACCATTCTGCCGGAACCAGTTTGGAAAAGAAGAGTGTGAAGAAATGTCCGAGGTTATTTTTGCTTACTTTTGCTTATATATGGGTTTCCAAATAAGATGATGTTTTTGTCCATCCCTGGAAAAACTATTTGAAAACCATAGTTTTACTCCATTTTACCATTAACTGTATTTTATACAAATTAGCAGAAAAGGAAAAAAATAGAAATACTTATATCAATATAACAAAATTGACTCTTGGAAACTCATGTAATTAAGCTTTTGTATGTAATAAATTACAAAAAAGATTTTTTTAAATTAAAGTATAGTTTAAAATATTTTAGAAATATTGCCAAAAAGTAAAGGTGTAGTCTAAAGATTTCAAAATATATATTTAGTTCTTAGGAATGTAATCCCTTTAAAAACATAAAACTATGATTCTACTTTTTTAAACAACATTATGGAGATATGGTTCACATACCATACAATTCACTGGCAAACCACTCATTTAAAATATACAATTAAATGATTCTTAGTGTATTTACAACCATTACTATGGTCACTTTTAGAACATTTTCATCAACCCAGAAAGAAACCCCGTACCCATTAGATCCTTCCCCCAAACCCTCCCAGCCTTAGGGAATCCCTAATCAACTTTCTGTCTCTATAAATTTATCTGCTCTGGACATTTTATATAAATGGAACCATACAATATATGGTCTTTTTGACTGTTTTCTTTCCTTTAGCAAAGTGCTGTTAAGGTCCATCCATGTTGTAGCATCCTTTTTCCTTGCTGAGTAATAGTCCATTGCCTATATATACTACATTTTATTCCACATTTGCACATTCAATTCATACCCAAATTTTAGTAACATATTATATACAAATGTAGAAGACTACTTATAAACCATGCCATATTTTCTATTCATTGATAATTACTACGTAGAAGATGATGTGTTAAGCATTTGTAAGAGAAACTAAAAGAAGATAAAATGATAATTATCTTCAGAATGGTGTTTCATGGTTTGCTAAGCTTTTTTTGATGTTTTCTTACTTTCTCACTACAATAGTCTGTGATTAGACATCATTATTGTTAGTCTTCCACAACTGTAATTTTATGCAAGTTATTTAATTTCTCTACTACAAAGTTTACTTATCTGAGAACTAGAATGTTAATAATAGAGAAGGATAAATAAAATAACATGTATAAAGTGTTTGAAAAGGGCCTGGAGCATAGTTATTTCTCAATAAATAATATACAGATCAGAAAACTAGTTCATTGCCCTTTGGGGCCACACTGTCTAAGGTGCTCAGTAGTCACATGTGGCTGGAGGACGTTGTATTGGACAGCACAGATAAAGAACATTTCCATCACTGTAGAGTATTTTATTTAACATTTCTGCTCTGGGATCTTAAAATGCAGTAGAGGGATAGGACCTATGCGTGACTACCAAACAAGAAAGTAAATTCTAAGGCAGTGATTTAGATATTATCACATACGCTCAGAGCGAGTTGAGATCCCTTCTGTAATGATCAGAGTCCTGGGAGGAGATGTTACTTGAGCTAAAGAAGTATGGGTACACACAAAGGAAAGGGATCATTTGGTAATGTCAGGGGCAGCATGCATATACCAAAAGTACTGGGCATCTGATTGAAGAAAAGGATTTATGGGCGAGAGAGTAGTAAAAGATAAATAGAAAGAATTAGAGAAGGACTATATTGTAGAAGCTTTTTCCTTGTCTAATTTAAAGTGTTTCATGCTTCATTCTGTCAGCATTGAGAGTAATCAAATTCTAAGTAGGGATATGATATGTTTTAAGAAGTTTGATCTGACAAAGTAGTTAGGATGGATTGGATAGATCAGAGCCTGGGAGACTTATTCAGAGACTGTTACTGCAGGTCAGGCTTGAGCCATTAACAGCCTGAATTATGATTATGGAATAGAAACAAAAGTTTGATAGGGTATGAAAGAAGAACCAGAGTGATTGTATTAGTCAGCCAACAGAGTGCTGATGCAAAATACCAGAAATCTGTTGGCTTTCATAAAGGGTATTTATTTGGGGTAGAAGCTTACAGTTACCAGACCATAAAGCATAAGTTACTTCCCTCACTAAAGTCTGTTGCCACGTGTTGGAGCAAGATAGCTGCCATTGTCTGCAAGGGTTCAGGCTTCCTCTTCCTCCTAGGGCTCCATGGTCCCAGCTTCTTCCAATATCAGCTGTAGGCTGGGATAAGTCTCCTCTCTCTCCCAGGGTGCGTTTCTCTCTGGGCTCAGATGCTGTGTTAACTCCATAAGGCCAGCTGTAAACTATCAGGCGAATGGCTCATCTCTCTTCCCAGGGTCTCTGCCCTGTCTAATGGAGCCTTCTCTCTTTCCTCACGTGTCTGCTTCTCTTTGCATTTACTTTCCCAGTGCTCCAGCACTAAAACTCCCACTGTCTCCTCTGCCATGTTGTTTTCTGTGTGAGTCCCCACCCACCAAGGGGGTGGGGACTCACAGTCTGTAACAGTTTGATATTGTTTATGAATTTCAAAAATAGATATTGGATTATGTTTGTAAACTGGTCTGTCTAAGGTTTGCCTTTTACTTTATTAAATTATGATTAGGGCTTTGATTGGGCCACATCAGTAGGGGGTTGAGTTCCTACCCCTTGGTGGGTGGAGACTCATAGATAAAAGATATGGCAAAGGACAGAGTTGGAGTTTTGATGCTGGAGTTTGGGCTGGAACCCGGGAAGTAAGCACACAGCGGAGCAGAGCAGCTGAGCCAGGAGAGAATTGAGCCCCAGGGAGAGAGACAGAGCTGGTCACCTGATAGTCTACAGCTGGCCTTGTGGAGAGAGCATAGCAGCTGAGCCCGGAGAGAAATGGAACCACAGGAAGAGAAGAACCCAAGAAGCCTGAACTCTTTTTTATTTTATTATTTTTTATTTTTTATTTTTTTAAGATTTTATTTATTCATTTATCTCCCCCTTGCTGCTTGTGCTCGCTGGGTCAGCTAACCATGCTGTGCGGGCGGGCTTGCCTTCACCAGGAGGCCCCGGGAACCGAACCCGGGGCCTCCCATATGGTAAACGGGAGCCCTACTGATTGAGCCACAGCTGCTTCCCAAGAAGCCTGAACTCTTGGCAGATGTCGGTAGACATCTTGCCCCAACACATGGCAATAGACTTTGGTGAAGGAAGTAATTTACACTTGATGGCCTGGTAACTATAACCTTCTACTCCAAATAAATACCCTTTATAAAAGCCAACAGATTCTGGTACTTTGCATCAGCACCCCTTTGGCTGACTAATACACCATCCTACTGATGTGGCACAATCAAAGCTTTAATCATAATTTAATCAAGCAAAAGTGACACCTCTGAATCCAATACAATCTAATATACCCAGAGGAACAGACCAGTTTACAAACATAATGCAATATATATTTTTGGAATTCATAAACAATATCAAACTGCTACACTGATTGATTGGAAGACTTGATGACTGGGATTGGAGAATGAGGAAAGTGGAGGCATTAAAAATGACTTGAGAAATGGAACTTATAAGAACATATCAATAATAGGGCAAATTTACAGTAAAATATGAGTTAAATTTTAGACAAAAAATTCTTAGAGTTGAGAGTAATCTGCTTCTTTCTCAAAGATGGAATTACTTCTCCATTATTCTTAAAGAATGTCATCTAGTTTTAAGGGAACTAATATTATTTGAATGTTACATACCAGACAATATGTGGAGTACCCAATATATGTTATCCTTTTTAATATTTACAAATAACTGTGCAAGGTAGATGCAGAATATCCATGTTTTGCAGATGAGAAAATTGAATTTCAGAGAGGTTAGTGAGAGAGAACCTATACTTTGAGAATCTGCCTATTGTTTCTTTATTGGCACAATTCTAATTGTAATGAAGTTCTTCTTGAAATGTGTTTCTCTGTAAGTTCGCCATCAGTTCTGCTTCTGTTCTATGAAATAACTGAACAGTGGTTCCACACCCTCCTCCCCCAATCTCTCCAGGCCAGATAGCTCTTCATATACTTAAGGACAGTTATGTCCTTTCTTAATCATTTTGTCTGATGACTAAACATCCTAAATTATTTCAACATTTTCTCATATAATTAAGAGTTTTGTATCATTTACCATCCTGTTTTCCATTCTTTGAATTCACTCAAATTTGTCATGCCCTCTGAAAATGTGGTGCCCAGAGTACATCTCAGTGTTCCAGATATTGTTTGACCAGTCTAGGATTAAGTAGAACTATTTCTTCTGTATCTAAGCATTTTATATATTGATGTGTTTATGACTAATGGGCATCTTAGGAGAAATTTTCAGCAGGAATTTGGAAATTGGAATTGGTGCTCATTCATTCAATAAGTATTTATTTCATACCTACCATATGTCAGGTAATTTTTAGGTACTCAGAGCTAGGGATAGATATTTGGTTGTAAATTACCTTAGGGGGAAAAAAGTAGTGAGAGAAATTTTTAAAGAAAAGATGTTAAATGAAAACAGTGTGCCAAGGACAGAAATTTAGAGACAGGATATTTAGTTGTCTTTCTTGAAGAAGAAGGAGTTAAGGAAAAATGTTTAAATGTCATAAGTGGGATATGTTAGAAATCAAAATGATGCAGATCTAGAAGCAGAAACCCAAGAGAATTTCAGGAAGGGAAAATAGTTAAAAGTGTCTGGAACTTCAAAAAGGCAAGGGCGATCTGAGAAAGACTACTGGATTTAGCAATTAAGAGAATCTTGTTTATTTTTCTTTTTGTTGAGAATGGAATCAAATGTTCAAGAAATTGGTTTTATTGGGTAAAGGAAGGAAATAGAATCCTCATGAAAAGACAAGAGAGTAGGCTAAAGGAGATAGTAATGGACAAACACAGATATTTTTTGAAAAAAACATTGGAATTAGTCAAGCTGACTCTTACTGTGTACAGTCATCCCTTAGAGGTATTGTGGTTCCAGACCACTGCAATAAAGCAATTCTCACAATAATGCAAGTGACTTTTTTGCTTTCCCAGTACATATAAAAAATTTGTTTACACTATACTGTAGTCTATTAAGTGTGTGATAACATTGTCTAAACATGTGTTTATCTTAATTAAAATATGATGCAGAGACACAGTGCACACATGCTGTTGGGAAAATGATGCTGATAGACTTTCTTGAGGTAGGTGTGCTACAAACCTTCATTTTGTAAGAAATGCAGTATCTGCGAAGTGCAATAAAGTGAGGTATGCCTGTGTATGTAAAGATAAACAAGTAAGAATAACCAAGAGAATTCACAAAAAGTAGCATACTTAGGAGAGAGACTGTTCCACTCAGATGTTAAAACATAATATAAAGCTATATTGATTTAAATAGTATGGTAAAGGTACATGATTAGGAAAGCAGATCAATTGGTTGAATAGAAAGTATAGAAAGAGACCCAGGGAAGCGGCTGTGGCTCAATCAGTGGGGCTCCCGTTTACCATATGGGAGGCCCCGGGTTCGGTTCCCGGGGCCTCCTGGTGAAGGCAAGCTTGCCCGCACGGCGTGGTTAGCTGACCCAGCAAGCACAAGCAGCAAGGGGGGGATAAATGAATAAATAAATAAATAAATAAATCTTAAAAAAAAAAAAAAAAAAAAAAAGAGACCCAAATACATATGGAATTTTAGGATATGGTAAAGGTGATGTTTTGCATTGGTTTTGGAGAAGTGGATTATTCAATAAATGATAGAGTAATAACTGTTTAGCTGTCTGTACAGACCCAAAATGTTGGATTCTTGTCTTAACACCATGCAACAAAACTTCCAGATGAACAAATATTCAATTTTAAAAAATAAAACCATAAAACTACTAAAAGAAACCCTGGGAGATTTTTTTTTTAACCTCAAAGATGGGAAGTTCTGTCTAAGTAGGACACCACATCAGAAGTTATAATAGAAAAGATTTGTTAATTGGCTACATAAAAAAAAGAGAAAAAAATTCTATACTTAAAAAAATACCATAAGCAGAGTTAAAAAACAAAAACAAATCATAAGCTGGGAAAACATATTTATAATTCTGTATTTCAGATGAAATATACTATTTCCGTTTTTTAGGCTGCTCAAGCAAATATCATACAGTGGGTCAGGTTAAATAATGGGAATTTATTTGCTTATGATTTTGAGGCTAAAAGAAAGCCCAAATCAAGACATCATTACAGCAATGCTTTCTTCCTGGAGACTGTGGTGTTCTGGGGCTGGCTGCAGGCAATTCTTGGTCATTAGCTTGTCACATGCAGTGCACATGGTGCATCTCCTGGCCTCTCGCTTCTATTCAGGATTCCAATGCCCAGCTTCTTGCTTTTTGTGGCTTTTTCTCTATCTGAATTTCACTCCACTTATAAAGGACTACAGTAATAGGATTAAGACCCATCCTGATTGAGCTGGGCCTCACCTTCTTAACTGAAGTAACCTCTTCTAAAGGTCCTACTTAAAATAGGTTCACACCCATAGGAATGGATTAGATTTAAGAACATATTTTTTAGCATACATACAGCTTCAAAATACCACAGATACCTTAATATATAAGGAGCTCCTACAAATCCATGTGAAATACCAACAATCTGACAGAATATAGACAGACAGATGATGGAAAAGGAAATATAGTGGTTCCTAAATACTTGAATATGTGCTCAATCTTTCTGAAGAGAATTATGAGATAAGACAATCCTGAGATACCTTTATCCATCAGATGGGTGAAAATGGTAAAAAATTTTAGTAGTGTTGTCAGTGGTGTGGGGGAAAGGACACTGTGTTATTTTGCCAGGGCTGCTATGACAAATACCACAAATTGGTTGGCTTAAACAAGAGGAACTTACTGTCTTATGGTTTTGAGTCTAAAAGTCCAAAATCAAGGCCTCGACGAGCCATGCTTTCTTCTAGGGTCTGTAATGTTCTGGTGCTAGCTTGCCGCAATCCTTGGGGTTCATTGGCTTGCATCTCTGCCTCCATCACATGGCAGTCTGCCTCATTCTCTGGCTTCTTCTCACTTCTGGCTTCTGATTTCTACATCCGTGCCCAACTTCCTTTGCTTACAAGGACACTAGTTATATTGATTAAGGCCCAGCCCGATTCAATTTGGCCTCATCTAAATAAGATCTTCCAAGATCCTACTCACAAATGGTTTCACATCCACTCCCTGACTCACATTGACATAGTAAAGATAATCTTTACAAATTGTTCACTCCCACAGCACAGATTTAGACTTGAACATGTCTTTAGTGGGGTGCATGATTCAATCCCCAATAGGCGCTATCATAAATTCCTAAATAGGTGCCAAAGTTGATAAAACCACTAGAGAGCAATTTGTTAGTTCTCAAAACTGCTATACATTTGCTTTCTGACCCAGTAAGTCTGCTTTTAGGAATTTATCCCACAGAGAGGTGTAACATGTATGAAAGTGTCTGTGTACAAAAGGAGGCCTAGCAACATTCCAAATGAGTGGAAACAGTGTAAATGTCTACCAGGAGAGGACTCTTCAAAGAAAATCTGGTATAATTCTATCGGTAATTCCTACATAGGGAAGTGTTATCATTTTAACATATAAGTCTTGGTGATTCCAATGTCATTAGCATGATAATGTTTTTCACCAAGTAACAGTGGAAAGCCATGTTGTCCAACTACTTTTTGTATTATGCTACCTAGCCCATTGATAAGGTCTGTAGCCTGGAAAACTCCAAACAGCCCTGACTGATGAATAGCCTATAGACTGGTAACTGGAAAGAAGAATTGTTTTAATTTGCATTCCCTATAGCAGACCCTGAGACAGAATTTGTGTGCAAGTCATTTATTTGGGATGTGATCCCAAGAAACACTTATACAGGAGTGGGGAAATAAGAAAAGAACAGGAAAATATTCAATAAAGGGTGAAGTATCAATTAAGGGATATTTTTGAGTGAAATCTGGAAAACAGTAGAAAACAGGTGATTAAGAGTGATTGTACCCAAGGATTAAGGAGCCTGGTGGAATTTCATATCGACTCCCATGAGTCATTGTTTGAGGTCTTTTACTGTTGTTGTTGTTTAACTCCCCGGCACTTCCAGCCTGAGTGAGTGTAAAAGGGCAGAGTGGTTAAGGAGAAAGCCCTCAGGCTCTGATAAACCCTCTGGTGTAAGAAGGAAGAGGAGGAATGATGTGTGGAGAAGATGGGAATGGTTGTGCTGTGGGGATAAAGTCCACTTCTACAGGCCAAAAGATGGGATGAAATCCACTACTGTAAACTGCAAGACTGATTCCCAAAACCAAAAGGGCTCAGAGAGGAGATGCTGTTGGCTTAGTCTCCAGTTCTGCAAGCTCTTTTTCCTCAGAGTTCCAATATCCATTAACTGTCCTGGTGTCTATAGTAGGATTCATTTTGTAAGATGCTCAAATTACCAAAGTTGCGTGGATTTGGAATGATCTGTGCTAGCAATATTTTCTCAGCAGCCTGATTTTGTACAAACTGGGGTATTTTGGAACTGTCATAGCAGAAATATCTGTATTTATTATAGTTATTCTGCTTAAATGAAAGCTGTGCCTGTCTAGTTCAGGCGGAAATGCCTGTATTATGTAGCTGTTATAATTTTTTTAATGAACCAGTCCTATGTGAACTATTGGAAACACCTCTAAGATAATTAAAGTGAGGAAACATACCACATTTTAAACAGTATAAAGAATATATATAAGAGACAGCAACTCTCCAAAGATTTATGCTGTCCTCCATAGAGTAAACTTGAGTAAATGCCAAGCCAGTGGCTAAATTTCCCAGTCTCCCTTGCATCTAGGAGGACTATGTGAATGTTATTCCAATGCAATATGTGCAGAAGTGATCTGGTGATTTCTGGGAAAGGTGGGTAACATCTCTTACCTCTCTTTTTTCCCCATTTGATGCTTAAATGAAGGATTCTAAAGCCCTGGGGTATGGCAGAACTTGGATTCCTAAGGCACACATGAATGGCTGCCCATTGAATATTGGACTGACGTGAGTGCAAAAGAAACTTTTATGTGATAAACTAAAGATTTGAGTACTTAGTTATTGCAACAGCTAGTGTTATCTTAATTAAACCATGTCTTGCCATTTGACTATATCTATAAAATTTAATGTATACATATTTCCTTGCATATGTACAGTATGTGATTGAAGGAATACTTAAGAAAATGAAAATGGTGCTTCACTCTAGAGGTAGATGTTTGTATTAGTCAGCCAAAGGGGTGCTAATGTAAAATACCAAAAATGGGTTGGTCTTTATAAAGGGTATTTATTTGGGGTAGAAGTCCACAGATACCAGGCCATAAAGCGTTAAGTTTCTTCTCTCACCACAGTCCATTGCCACGTGTTAGAGCAAGACAGCTGCTGGCGTTTGCCTGGGTTCAGGCTTCTGGGGTTACTCTCTTCCGGGAGCTGCGTTTCTCTCCGGGCTTAGCTCCTGTTTCCTCCACAAGGTCACCTATAGATGATCAGGCAAACGGCTTGCTTCTCTTCTCCTGGGGCCTTCTTTCCAACATCAAAACTGCTTCTCGAAAGACTGCTTCAACTGTCCTTTGCCTTGCCTTTTTTTTTTTTTTTTTAATCACATTTTCTTTATTTCTAAACTCAAATCTCCTATAGAACAAAATGTGTTACTCTTTGTGTTATTGAATTATACATTATAGTAAAACAAACTCCCATATTTTTTATTGCACTGATTATAAGAGTTTTCAGAGAACATCTCATCCTTAAGAACAAAGGATCTGATACCTGCTCCTGTAAGGCTTTCTTTGTAATACAATATTATTTGTTTTCATGCCTTGCCTTTTATATTCAATTCCCCACCCACCAAGGGGTGGGGCTCAAGGCCCTTATCCTAACCTAATCATGCCCAGATTAACAGATCAGTTTACAAGCACGATTCAATTATATTTTTGGAATTCATAATTACATCAAACTGCCACAATGTTGTTCAAATTCATTGTATGGTGGAGACTTACTTTTCATGCTCTGCCTTCTATACCATATTGTTTATATATAATATTTAGCCAGAAAATAAAGAAAGCAGAAATATTTTAACTTAGAAAAGAAACAGTAATATTTGGTGATCATTAAAGATACCAGAGGAATAGGGAGTAGCTGAAGGTCCTAGATGTAGTAGGAAGAAATTTAGTCAAAGGCATAAAGGCATAATTATTCAGGAGAAATACCTCATCCTCATACATGGGAGGTAGCAGAAATGGCAGAACTACAATGGGACACAATTTTCCAACCTATCAGATGGACAAAACCCCAAAAGTTTGATAGTACATTCTGTTGGCAAGGTTGTAGGTAAATAGGCACTCTCATACACCAGAGGTTGGAGGAAGAGGAATCTGGTAATACCTATCAAACATATTATTTGACTGAACAGTTACCCTTTTGAGGATCTGTCCTACAGATAAATCTAAGCAGGTATGAAAGGACAGAAAATGTAATATACAGGGTTATTTATTGTAGCATTGTTGGAGGAATAACAAAAGATTGGGAATAACTCAGGTATCTTGTTCAATAAATCATGGAACATCCACACACAAACAGAATCAGAGAAAATACTTGAAAATCAGGTATCTAATAAGGGACTTGTATCAGGAATTTATGAATGCTTATAGTGTAACAGTAAAAAATAACAAATAACCCAATTTTAAAATGGGCAAAGAATTAGAATAGAAATTTCTCTAAAACAAATATACAAATGGTCATTCCGCCTCTGAAAAGCCATTAATCTTTTAAAAAATCCAATTAGATGCGAATATTCTCACTGTCCTGATTCTGTGATAATCAGGGTGGGCTAAACATTCGCTATATTAGAAACCATGCATGTGTCCCCAGACCTCGTTTTCCTCCCTAGGTCTGGTTTTTAGACTGCTGGTGATAAACTAAGCCTGATTTATTATATGTCCATCCTGTATGGGAAAAGACTATAACTCTAGGTATCTCTGGTCAACTTTAAGAGATATAGCAGGGGGCTATATCTGGTTGGCGTCCATCTCCCATATGGAGGGACCTGGGTTCGATCCCCGGGACCTCCTGGTAAAAATTTTAAAAATATATAGAAGGTGCGTGGGCCGCCAGGCCCTGTGCGCGGGCGCACCACCAGTTCCCGCGAGCCACACAGCAAGATGATGACATAATAGGAGAGTGACACAAGGGAGAGGCAAGATGAGACGCACCGAAAAACCAGCAACTAAGGTTGCGCGGGCAGGATGCCTCTCTCCTACATCAGAGATTCCAAGGATTGAATCCCAGTGAAGACAGGAGGAGAAGGATGAGAAGAGAGGGCAGAAAATGGACACAGAGTTGCCCAGCGAATGGACATAGAAACAGCAAAAACGGGGGGGAGGGGGAAGGGGTGTAAAAATGGATAAAAGTAAATAAATAAATCCTTAAAAAAGAAAAAAAAAAAAGTTAAAAAAAAAAAAAAATCCAATTAGAAAGCACAATGAGATACCACTTCACAACCATTGGATGGCTATAATAAGAAGGCATTAAGAAATGTTGGAAAGCATGTGGAGAAATTGGAACCCTCATAAATATACATTGCTGGTGGGAATGTAAAATAGAGCAGCCACTTTGGAAAATAATTTGGCAGTTCCTCAAAATGTTAAACATAGAGTTATCATGTGACCCAGCAATTTTTCTAGTAATATACTCAAGAGAAATGGAAACATATGGCCACTCAAAAACTTGTACACTAATGTTCATAGCAGCAGTATTAATAATAGGCAAAAAGCAGAAATAACTCATATGTCAAACTGATGAGTGTATAAATAAAATGTGGTATATTCATGCAATGAAATGTATTCAGAAATTTTTTTAAAAGGAATGAATTACTGATATAATGCTACAACATGGTTGAACCTTGAAAACATTATGCTAAGGGAAACAAGCCAGTCCCAAAAGGCCATAAGGCAAATCCTTAGAGACAGAAAGTAGACTAGTGTTTGATAGAGGCTGGGAGGAGGGGGAGGAGGAGTGGGCAGTGAATGCTAATGGTTATAGGGTTTCTTTTTGGGGTGATGGAAATGCAAAAGTGTTGGTAGTGGTGATAGTTCTACAACTGTGAATATACTAAAAACTACTGATTTTTTACTTCAAAGAGTTGAATTTTATGGTATGTAAATTATTTCTCAAAGCTTTATTAAAAAAAATGAGTAATGAATACAGGCAATATTTAGTAGCATATATTTTAAAAGAAGGTTTTAAAAATTTCCTTATCAATTGATGTCATCAAATGATCTTTGCTGGCAAGAGGAAAATTAGAAGCTCTGGTCTTATTCTTAGTGGTGGATGAAAATGAACAACAGTGTATCAGTGAAGGAGTAAGCATAATAGTAAGTGCCTGATTTGGTGTGATCAAATCCAAGCTATTGATGTCAGTGTTTTTTTTATTAGTATTCAAGGTTATGGAAATGGATGGCTGTGAACCATTGTTGATGCTCAAGATGAAGCAGTGGAAGTGAAAGCACCAAATGGATATCTGTTTGCATCTTTTTTCTTGCAGTTTTACTGCTCTTTGTATCATTATACTGTGCTTGTTTTTTTATTTTTTAATTTAATGGTTTGACTCCTGTTATAATCATACTGACTTGAAACATCAATCATTTTATCTATGTTCTGAAATTCCTTTTAAAGTCATGGCTTCTCTTCCATTTCTTCTGACAAACAAAGAGCATCAGGTTGAATGTGTTTTTCAACTAAAAGTCTGGTCTTTAGCAGATCTTAGAATTCTTACTTTATGATGATTGATTTACTTGAAAATCTGGAAATGAGCATTAAATTGCGGAAATGGTTTCTTCCTTTCTCTCATCAACACTTCCACTTTTTCTACTAAACTATGGCCTTTTTGAGGCCTTAAGCACACCTATGTTCTATGCAAGCGCTCTCACTTTCTTAGAAGGTGTTTTTACTTAATGAGGGAAAGATGATCATGATAATATAAAACATGTTTAAATAACATAAGCATGAGTAATGATGTTACCAGTTGAATATAGTTATAATTATCAGTTTAGATAATTGCAATTTGCTCTACATAATAGATATTTTCACAATTTAAATGATTCTTCTATATTAACTCATTGTAGCAACTCTTCAATCCAGATAATGATTGGGATTAAGCTTTTTGCAATTTTATAGAAAACATTTGGATAACAACATTTGGATTAGTACCTATACTAATCTCAATGTATTGACGTTAGTCAATATATCTCTGGCTTGAGAACCAGGAATATGTCTTATTCATCATTATATACTCTGCACCGAGTACAATAATGTACAGTATGCTACATGAATTGAGTAGTACCCATTGGGCTAAATTCCTGGCAGGTAGTAATTAAAGGAAAACTAGAATTTTGTCATAAATGCCTTTATAGTTTTAAATTAGTGTTCTTTAACTTTTAAAAACACATTTTCCCTGATTTATCTTCACTTTCTATATTTTGTATTACCAAAACAATAAATATTTTGAGTCATTTAGTTTTGTCCTCCTGTGACTTATGTTGTCATCACCAGCCCTGTCATCAGTACATTCCTATAGATTCCTTCTAGTTGGAAAATTTCTTTTCCCCCGGCATATATCTACTACTGATGATGTCAGTTAGTAATTATTTGAATTTTATTTAAATAATTTAAAGAGAATAAATGTGCTCAGTTTTTCTTATCTCCAGTTACAGATACAAGGCTATATTTGTAAATATTTGGTTTACAAATCACCATTTTTAAATCAACTCACCACTCTGTTAGAAAACATGGATGGCCTCAGAACCTTCTTTGACACTGTACTGTGGGTAGCAAGAGTTGGCATACAAGATGAAACCTGTTTGTGATCTCTAATAGAAATGTTAGTAGGTGATGGTGTAAAATCTTTCACTGTCTATCTTATGTTTCCTAAGAAAAAATTCAGTAAGGAATAATCTATTTCATACAATTACGAAAAACAAGGTCTTAACTTTTTATATAATGATATAAAAGGTAAACTTTTATATAATGATAATGATATAATGATAATAGTTATGGATGGTTGGAACTCAATAGCATCTTATTTCAACCTGAAAAATCTTTTTTCACTCTCCAAAGTTTGTCATTATTACCAGGAGATGGAAATAATCTGTAACTTCTTTGGCTTCTGGTTAAATGAAACCCTCTCTCCTAACACTATTTTTGTTATAGCATTTAGCTCTTCTGGATAAGATAACTTAGCATTAAATCTTGTACTTGCTTCATTTGTATCTTTGGCAAGCAATCCTGGCAAACAGAGTTGATTTTTTTGAATAGCTATGAAAAATCAGAAGTGAAGACTTCCAATTTATTTAGTTGTTGTAAACATTTCTGATAGAAAGGAAAACTGGAAGAATTTCTTTTAGTGCAGGACAATATGAAAAGTTCATAAAGTTAGAAATAATTTTCATCCAGACTTAGAACTCATGGGTATGTTGTTAAAAAAGATTTAATTACAGTTGTCATTTCTGTGATTTCCACTGACTAAACAGGAGCGAGAATACCCCACTGAATGTTCTACCTCAATCCTGAATAATTATTACATTCTTGAAACAATGGCCTTGTCAAATGACAGTGGGAAGGCCAGAGAACATTTGATTTTCAGAGTGTTTGAATTCATGCATAATAATGACAAAATTTTTAAAAGTTTGCATTTAGATAAATGAATTCTTTCATTTTTAGTAGTACCCTAATGCTGGCATAAGTGAATAATATTCGCCCTTAATATATTAATTGAAACACTTAGAAAAATTCTTTTGAAGAGGTTTGCTGTTTGGGGAAACCAAATTTATTGAATTATGCCATTCTAAAATTAAAATATGTTTTAAACATATGGAAATAAATGGAGACTAATATAAGGAATGCACATATCTACTACAGAAGATAAATTCTTGCTATTTTATCATGGTTGCAAAAGTTTTTTGTTTTTTTTTAAGGAAATGACACGTTATATTTATAATTCATGTCTTTCCAAATCACAATACCTTCCTTTTCAGAGGTGATCAATATCTTGAAGTTGGTGGATTTATTCCTAAGAAATTTTTACATTTTTATTACATATTTAGGTATCTAAAAGTGGTATATGCTCCATTGTAGCATATTTTCAAGCTGTAAAAAGTATCACACTATGTCTATCATTCTGCAATTTGCTTTTTTCTCAACATTCTATTTTTAAATTTTGTTTTCATTGATACATTTTGTATGGTATTCCATTGTAAGTGTATTCACCAATTTATTCATCTCTTCATAAACACTTGGGAAGTTTCCATTTTTTGACTCTTAAAAACAGTGCTACATGTAAACAAAATACTCTTAAGCAGTCAGTAGGTCAAAGAAGAAATTGCAAGAGAAATCAGTAAATATCTCGAGACGAAAACAAGAATGCAACATATCAAATCCTGTGGGATACAGTAAAGACAGTGCTGATAGGGAAATTTATCTTTCACTGATAAATTTTTCAAATGTTTCAGTGTTAACATATAAAAGAAGAAAAAGGATAAAATCAAAGACCTAACTGCACTCTTGGAGGAACTAGAAAAAGAATAGCAAACTAATCCCAAACCAAGCAAAAAGAAAGAAAGAACAAAGACTGGAGCAGAAAAAATGAAATTGAGTAAAAAATATAATAAAGGATCAACAAAACCAAAAGTAGGTTCTTTGAGAATATCACCAAAATTGACAAACCCTTAGCTAAACTGACAAAAAAGAGAGAAGATGCAAGTAAATAAAATCAGAAATGAGAGGGGGTACATTACGACTGAACCCACAAAAATAAGATCACAAAAGGATGCTATGAACAACTGTATACCAACAAACTAGACAATCTAAATGAAATGGACAAATTGATAGGAATATATGAACAACATACACTGACCATAGAAGAAATAGAAGACAAACCAATCATAAGTAAAGAGATTGAAACAGTCATCAAAAACCTCCCCAAAATGAAAAACCCTGGACCAAATGGCTTCACAGGTGAATTCTACCAACCATTCAAAGATTTAATACCAATCTTACACAAACTCTTCCAAAAAACTGAACAGGAGGGAACGCTACGAAACTCATTCTATGAAGCCAAAATCTCCCAAATACCAAAGCCAGATAAAGATATTACAGAAAAAGAAAATTACAGCCCAGTCTCTCTAATGAATATAGATGCAAAAATTCTCAACAAAATACTTGCAGATAATCCAACAGGACATTAAAAGAATTACAGACCATGATCAGTGGATTTTATCCCAGGTATGCAATGGTGTTTCAACACAAAATCAATCAGTGCAATATACCACATTAATAAATTGAGGAAGAAAAGTCTTATGATAATCTTGATTGACACAGAAAAGGCATTTGACAAAATCCAGCATCCTTTAATGATAAAAACACTTTAAAAGATAGGAATAGATGGAAGCTTTCTCAGCGTGATAAAGTACATATATGAAAAACCCACAACTAACATTGTACTGTATGGTGAAAGACCGAAAGTTTCCCCACTGACATCGGGAGCAAGACAAGGATGCCCACTGTCACCGGTATTATTCAATATTGTGCTAGAAGTTCTAGCAAGAGCAATTAGGCTAGATAAAGAAATAAAAGGCACCCAAATAGGAAAGGACTAAGTAAAACTTTCACTATTCTCAGATGATATGATCCTGTACCTAGAAAATCCTAAAAAATTCACAGCAAAGCTACTAGAATTAATAAACAAGTTCAGCAAAGTGGCAAGAAACAAGATTAATATGCAAAACAGTTGTGTTTCTATACATTGGTAATAAACAATCTGAAGAAGATGTCAGGAAAAAATTCTATTTAAAATAGCAACTAAAAGGGCCAAATATTTAGGAATAAACTTAACCAAGGACATAAAGGACTTTTATTCTGAAAACTTCAAAACATTGCTAAAAGAAATCAAAGAAGATCTAAATAAATGGAAGGACATTCCACCTTCATGAATTGGAAAACTAAATATTGTTCTTCCAAAATTGATTTACAGATTCAATGCATTCCCAATAAAAATTCTACAGCCTTTTTTTGCTGAAATGGAAAAGCCAATTATCAGATTTATTTGTAGTGGTAAGGGGCCCCAAATAGCGAAAAATGTTTTTTAAAAAGAACGAAGTTGGAGGACTCTCAATTCTTGACTTTAAAGCTTGTTACTTAGCTACAGTGGTAAAAACATCAAGGTACCTGAATAAACATAGACATATTGACCAATGGAATCAAACTGGGAATTCAGAAATAGACTCTCACATTTATGGTCAAGTAATTTTTTTTTAGGAGGTATAGTGGTTTGAACCCAGGACCTCATAAATGGGAAGCATGCATTCAACCACTGAGCAACCTCTGCTCCCCAACGAGAGTTGGGTTTTTCATTTGTTTATTTTTAGGAGGTACCAGGGATCAAACTGAGGACCTCGTACATGGGAAGCAGGGGCTCTACTGCTTGAGCCATACCAGCTCCCCTGGTCAAGTAATTATATATATATATATTTATTTATTTTTATTTTTATTTTTTTCTCTTTTTAAATTTTTTTTTGTTTTTTGGTCAAGTAATTTTTAACAAGGCTGTCAAATCCACTCAGCTGGGTCAGAACAGTATTCAACATACAGTGCTGGGAATTTGTTATCTATCTGGATATCTACATTCAAAAGAAAGCAAGAAGTCCCCTATTCCACACCTTATTACAAAAATAGACTCATAATGGGTCAAAGACCTAAATATAAAAGATAGAACCATAAAACTCTTAGAAGAAAATGTAGGGAAACATCTTAAAGATCTTTTGTAAGTGGTAATTGCTTAAACCTTACACCCAAAGCATGAGCCAAAAAAAAAAAAAAAAGAAAAAATCGATAAATGGGACCTCCTCAAAATGAAACACTTTTGTTCTTCAAAAGACTTTGTCAAGAATGCAAAAAGGCATCCTACTCAATGGGAGAAAATATTTGGAAACCACATATCCAATAAGGATTTGATTTCCTTGTTATATACAGAGAACCTGTAGCTCAATGATAAAAAGACAATCAACCCAATTTAAAAACGGGCAAAAGACCTGAATAGACATTTCTCTAAAGAGGAAATACAAATGGCCAAAAAGCAAATGATAAGATGTTCAGTATCACTAGCTATTAGGGAAAATGCAGATCAAAACTACAATGCATTATCATTTCACACCTTATAGAGTAGTCATTATTTAATTAAAAAAAAAAAAACAAAACCTGTAAGGGCTGGAGAGGATGTGGAGAAATAGGAACACTCCTTCACTGTTGGTGGGAATGTAGAATGGTGCAGCTTCTGTGTAAGACATTTTGGCGGTTCCTCAGGGAGCTAAATATAGAACTACAGTGTGATCCAGCAGTCTTGTTACTAGGAATATATTTAGAATAACTGAAAACAATGACACAAACTTATATTTGCACACCAGTTTTCATAGCATTATTCCCAATTGCTAAAAGATGGAAACAATCCAAGTGTCAATCAACTGAAGAATGAATAAACAAAATGTATATACCTATGATGGAATACTATTCAGGTGTAAGAAATGAAGTTGGGATGCATATGACAACATGGATGAACCTTGGGAACATTAAATTGTGTGAAATAAGTCAGACTCAAAAGGAGAAATATTTTATGGTATCACTAATATGAACTAAATTCGTTGTGTAAACTCATGGAAATTAAATTCTAGAGTATAGGTTATTAGAAGATAGAATGAGTTGATTATAACACACTATAATGAGTATAATTAACACTCCTGATTTATGTGATTGTGGGCTAAAAGGGGTAATCTAGGGACGTAAATGCCATTTGAAAAAAAAGCTAGAGCATGAACTATGGACTGTATAACATAGTGAACTTGGTGTTGGAGGAGGGTTGTTAATAGGATAAAGACAAGAATATTCTTCTGTGAGCTAGAACAAATGTATGACACTGTTACAAGGTTTTAAAAAAGTGATTTGTGGGAAAAATATAATTGATGTAATTAAAATAACTTATGCTTATGAATGATAGTTAACTGTAATACTGTAATATTCTTGTGTCAATAGCAAAGAAGGTACTATATCAATGCTAAAGGTCAATGATAGGGGGGTATAAGGGGAAAAGAATTTTTCCTTTGGTAGTAAAGAAAATATTCTAAAGTTGACTGAGGTGATGACAGCACAACTCTGTGATGAAACTGAGAGCCACTGAATATGAACATGCATGAACATTCTTGTGCTCACGTGTCTTCTTTTGCTCACATGTTAAGATTTTTCACTAGATTGTGGACTGGCTCGAATTAAATATTTAATTTTATTAGATGTTGTCAAATTGTTATTTAAAGTGGTTGTACCAATTTATATGTCACCCCCATGCCCAGCATTTTTTAACTTTTTAAAAACTTTAACTTTTAACTTTTTGTTTTAACTTTTTCATCTTTATTGATATAATTTACATACCATCCAGTTTGCTGTGTTTTAAATTCAGTGATTTTTAGTATATTTATAGATTTGTGCAAACATCACCAAAATCTAATTTTTTAAAAATCATTTTCATCACCCTAAAAAGAGACTTATATCCATTTGTGGTTACTCTCCATTATTATCTATTTCCCAATGACCCCCTAACACTATGCAACCACTAATCTTTCTGTCCCCATAGATTTGCCTTTCTGGACATTTCTAATATATGGTATCATACAATATATGATCTTTTTGTAACTGGCTATTTTAAGTTACCATGATTTTTTTGAGGTTCATCCATATTGTGGCATGTATCAGTATTTTTTTCCCTTTATTCTCTTCTTAATACTACTACTACGTTTTGTCTGTCCATTCATCAGTTGTTGGACATTTGAATGATTTCCACTTGTTGGTTATTATGAATAAGGCTACCATTAACATTTTTATACAAGTTTTTGTGTGGAAATATGTTTTCATTTCCTTTGTATTATATTTGTAGAAATGGAATTGCTGGACTGGGTCAAATGATAACATTATGTTTTAACATTTTGAGGAATACCAGACTTCCAAAGTGGCTGTACCATTTTACACTACTGCTAGCACCCTTTCCATTCTTGGTTAATGTCTTTTTTTATTATAGCTATACTAATGGGTGTGAGGTGGTATTTCACTATGGTTTTGATTTCCCTAAGGACTAATGATGTTGTGCATTTTTTCACATTTATCTTTTTTTGAGACATTTGTCTTCAAACCCTTTACCCATGTTAATTGGGGTTTTGGTCTTTTAATTGAATTGTATACGTCCCTTACATATTCTGAATGATTTGGAAGTGTTTTCTTCCATTATTTAGGTTCTCCTTTTACTTTCTTAGTGGCATGCTTTGAAGCACCGAAAGTTTAATTTTAATGAAGTTCATTTTATCTATCTTTCGTTTGTCACTTATGGCTTTTGAGGTCGTATCTAAAGAAACCAGTGCCAAATTAAAGCTCATGAAGATTTAGCTTTATGTTTTCATTGAAGAGTTTTATCATTTTATCTTTTACATTTTGGTCTTTGATCTGTTCTGACTTATTATTTTTGTATGTGATGTGAGGTGTAACAGTTGGGGAATTTGATGTAATTATGAATTCCAAAAATATAATTGGATCATGCTTGTAAACTGATCTGTTAATCTGAGCATGATTAGGGCGTTGACTGGGCCACGTCAGTAGGGTGTTGAGCCCACCCCTTAGTGGGTGGGGGAATCGAATATAAAAGGCAAGGCAAAGGACAGTTGAGGCAGTCTTTTGAGAAGCAGTTTTGATGTTGGAAAGAGAAGAGAAGCAAGCCATTCGCCTGATCGTCTACAGCTGACCTTGTGGAGGAACCAGGAGCTAAGCCCGGAGAGAAATGCAGCCCTGGGAAGAGAGGAACCCAAGAAGCCTGAACCCTGGCAAACTCCGGCAGCTGTCTTGCTCCAACACGTGGCAATGAACTTTGGTGAGGGAAGAAACTTAACACTTTATGGCCTGGTATCTGTGGACTTCTACCCCAAATAAATATCCTTTATAAAGACCAACCCAGTTTTGGTATTTCACATTAGCACCCCTTTGGCTGACTAATACATGAGGTATGGGTCCAACTTCATTCTTTTTCATGTGGCTATTCTGTTGTTACAGCACAATTTGTTGGAAAGGCAATTCTTTCCCCATTGATTTATCTTGGGACCCTTGTTGAAAATCAATTGACCATAAGTAGAGGAGGTTGTTTTTTTTTTTGTTTTTGTTTTCCTGGATGCTCAATTCTATTCCATTGATCTGTATGTCTACCATTATGCCAGAACTACATTGTCTTTTTTTACTGTAATTTTGTAGTAAGTTTTGAAATGGGGAAGTATGAGTCCTCCAACTTTGTTCTTCTTATGGCTATTCTTTGTTCCTTGCATTTATATATGAATATTAGAATCAGCTTTTCAGTTTCTCCAGAAAAAGGAAAGTGGGATTTTGATAGGGATTGTGATGAGTCCGTAGATTAACTCAGGGAGTGTTGCCATCTCAGCAATATTGATTCTTCCTATCTATGACCATTGGATGTTTTTCCATTTATTTAGGTGTTTTAAATTTGTTTCAGCAATATTTTATACTTTATATATATTTATACATATAAAAATTTTGTCCTTTATTAAATTTATTCCTAAGTATTTTTTCTTATAATTCTGCATTAAATAAATGGAATTGTTTAATTTCATTTTCACAATAGAAAGAAATACAATTGATTTTTCTATGTTAGTCTCATATCCTGTAACCTTGCTAAGCTCATTAATTATATCTAGTAGTTTTTTGTTGGTGGTGGTAATTCATTGGGATTTCTTACATACAAAATATGCCTTTTTTTTTTTCTTGCCTACTTGTCCTAACTAAAAGTTCCAGTAAAATATGGACTAAAGTGGTGAGAATGGACATTCTTGGCTTTTTATTTTATTATTATTATTTCATTAAGTCTTTAACCTTTTATTATGAGGTTAGCTGCAGTGTTTTGTGTTTTTTAAAAATTTTTTGTAGATGTCCTTTATTAGGTTGAGAAATTCCCTTTTATCTTTAGTTTATTGAGTGTTTCTATCATTTTAAAATTTAGCATTTATAAAATGCTTTTTTGTATCAAAATGGTCATATGTTTTTTGGCTTTTGCTTTATTAATATGGTATATTATATTGATTGAGTTTCAGTTATTTAAACAAGCCTTGTTTTCCTGGGATACATCCCACATTGCCATAGTATTTTTTGTCTTTTTTTTTTTTTTAATGTGTTGCTGGATTCAGTCTGCTGGTATTTTGTTGAGGATTTTTGCATTTTCTTCTATAGTTTTTTTCCTTATATTTTTCTTTGTTTGGTTTTCATATCAGGGTAATACTGGCCTCATGGTGTAAGTTGGGAATTTTCCTTGTATATATATTTTGGAAGAATTTGTTTAAAAAACCGGTGTTGATTCTTCAAATGTTTGATAATATTCACCACTGAAGCTATCTGGCCCTGTGTTGTATAAATAATTACTAATTCAGTGTCTTTATTTGTTATACAGTTCTGTTCAGACTTTAAATTTCTTCTTTTCAGTTTCAGTAGTTAGTGACTTTTTAGGAATTTTCCATTTCATCTAAGTTATTTAATTTGTTGGCATACAGTTTTTCATATTATTCCTTTATGATCCTTTTTATTTCTATATGGTCATTAATGACATCCCATCTTTCATTCTTGATTTCATAATTTGAGTCTTTTCTTTTTTTATTGATCAGTCAGCCAAAGCTTTGTCAATTTTATTTATCTTTCAAAAAGCCCTCTTTTGGTTTTGCTTTTCTTTATTGTGTTTCTATTCTCCATTATATATTTTTAGTTTAATATTTTTTATTTTCTTTTTTCTGCTTGGTTTGGATTTAGTTTGTTCTTCTTTTATTAATGTCCTGAACTAGAAGGTATGTTATAGATTTGACATTTTTCTTCTTTTAATATTAAAATTATATTTTCTCAAAGCTATTAAATTTCTCTCTGAAAACAGTTGTTGCTTCATCCCATGAATTTTGCTATTTTATGTTCTGGTTTTCATTCATCTCAGAGCATTTTCTATTTTCCCCTTTGATTTCTTCTTTGCCCCATTGGTTTTTAGGAGTGTGTTTTTTAATTACGACATATTAAATAGTTAAGACCCAAATTTGTGAATTTCTTCTATTTTATTTTCTTACTGAGTTCCAGTTTCATTCCATTTTGGTTAGAAAACATACTTTGTATGATTTCATTCCCTTTATATCTTTTGAAACTTGTTTTATAGATTGGCATACGTTCTGTACTGGATAACATTCCATTTGTACTTGAGAAGATGTATATCTTGCTAGATGTCTGTTAAGTCCTGTTGCTTGGCAGTGTTGTTCAAGTCTTCTATTTCCTTGTTAACTTTTTGTCAAGTCGAAAACCCATTATTGAAAGTGGTGCATAAGGACCCAACTATTAATGTTTCCTGATCTATTTCTCCCTTCTATTTTGTCAAGTTTTTTCACATGTTCTGGAGCTCTGATGCTCGGTGCATATATGTTTATAATGGTTATGTCTTCCTGACATAGTGTCTTTTTCACCATTAAAAAATCCCATTTTTTCCCTCTAGTAACAATTGTGTTAAAGGATATATTGCTTGATGTTAATATAGCCATCCCAATTCTCTTATGGTAGCTATTTGTACAGTATATTTTTTCCACCCTTTTAATATCAGCCTTTTTGTGCCTTTGAATTTAAAGTGTTTTCCTTTGAACAGCATATAGATGGATCTTGTTTACATAATCCAGTCTGACAATTCCTGCCATTTTATTTGTTGTAACACATTTAATGTTATGATGGTTCTTGTTGTATTTAGTTTTCCAATTTTGCTTTAGATATGTGTGTGTCTCATGACCACTTTATTCTTTTTTCCTTTATTGCTCCTTTTGTCTTAAGTGGATATTTTCTACTGTAACATTTTAATGCTTTCATGATTTTTAACTGGATTTTTTTATGGCTTTTCTAGAGCTTACAACATACATCTTATCTGAATCTGTTTTAGATTTATACTAAGTTAATCCAGTAAGATATAGAAACTTTATTCTTATGTAGCTACCTATCCCCCCTTTTTGTACTATAGTTGTATATATTAACATATACATACATATTAACATATACATTACAAATATTGCAAATCCAGCAATAGTTACAACTATTGCTTTATATATTCTTAGAGAATATATATATTCTTAGAGAAGCAAGGAGAGCAGAAATATTTTATAGAATTTTTAAAAAACATTATTGTCTTTCTTATTTATATTTGTGGTTCTCTTAATTTTTTCCTATGAATTTTGTGTGACTATCTGGTACCATTTCCTTACCCCAAAATAGTTTCATTCCAACCCCTTCCTTTGTGTTGCTATTGTCAAATATATCTCATTTCTGTAACCTATAGGCACAGCAATATAATTTTATAGATATTATGTCATGTAGTTTCTTTTTAAAGTTAAGACCCATTATTAAATAATATAATGTTTAAATATAATATAATATGTGTTATTTTATTAATTGTTATCAATCTACATTATTATTTTTACCAGAGCTCTTTGAATTTTTGAGTGGATTCAAATTGGTATCTGGTGTCACTTCCTTTAATATTTCTTATAAGGCAGTTCTGCTAACAATAAATTTACTGTTTTTTTTCCCTTGAAATATAGCTTCACTGGAAATAATATTCTTGGCTTAATTTATTTTTTTCTTTTCAACATTTTATATATGTCATCTCACTGCCTTCTTGTTTCCATCATTTTGCATAAGATGTCAGCTCTTAACCTTTTCGTGGTTTCCTTGTGCATAATGAGTCCTTTTTGTTTTGCTGCTGTCAAGATTTTCTTTTTCCTTTCCTTTTATTTTATTTGAAATTTAATATTTTTACTATCATGTGTCTGTATGTGAATCATTTTGTGATTATCTTGTTTGAAGTTCATTGAACTTGTTGGTTATTTAGATTAGTATTTTTCATTCAATTTGTGAAGTTTCAGCATTTAATTTTTCAAATACTTTTCTGTCCCTTTCTCCTCTCCCCTTGGTACTTCCATTATGTTTATATTGGTGTGCTTAATCATGTCCCACAATTCTTCAAGAATCATTTCATTTTTCCTCACTCCTCTTTCTGTTCTTCAAAATGTAGGACCTCTTAGATCTATCTACAGGTTTGTTGATTATTTTCTTCTCTTAATTCATTGCTGCTTTTGAGCCACTTAGTGAAGTTTTCATTTTAGTTATTATAGCTTTCAACTCCAGAATTTCCACTAGGTTCTTTTTAAAAAATCATTTTTATAACCTTTATTAATATTCTAGATTTATAAGTCATTATTACTGTCTTTCACTTTATTCTTTAAAGTTTGTTTCCTTTAGTTCTTGAACCATATTTATCATAGCTCCTTGAAAGGTTTTATCAAGTCCAATATATAGGCCCTCTCAAAGACAGTTTCTATTGTCTGCTTTTTTCCTCCATGTATACATCACACTTTATATTTCTTTGCATGTCTTATAGTCTTTTCTTGAAAACTATTTATTTTAGATTGCACCTCTGGATACTGGATACTGATCCCCCCTGCCCCAGGGGATTGTTGTTTTTGTCATTTGGTTGGGCTTTTATTTGTTTGACGACTTGGCTTAAATAATTCTAAATCTATCTACCCTGGAATGTGACGCCTCTGATATCCCTGCTTAGATTTTTCCCATGTTTATTTTTTACTCTCTCTTCCTAGGGATCACCACTGCATCAGCAAAAGCAACTTAATGGTCAAATGTTGTGTCTAAATCTCCTTATCCAGTAACATTTTCACTCTTTCTTATTGGATGTGTGTGTGGCTTGCAGACTATTTCCAGAGTTCAGGAGTTCATGACTTTGCCCCCATGTTTAGTTGACTAGTTGCTTGTACATTCCTCTCTGGTCATTCTTCAAAGGCTGAAGCTTTGGATAAGGATTCAGTCCTCAAACCACCAGGGATGAGTATGATTTTATTTGTAAGCCTGGCTTCCTAAAAGTTCCTCTTGAGTCAGAGTAGCTTATTGTTTATCCAGTGTTTGGTCCAATATTATACTTAAACACTTTTAGTCAATATGACTTTCACCCTTGTTGAGGGATATGTCTATGACTTGGGGAATGCTTTCAAATCTTCACATCTTGCTCTTTTGTTAAATCTGTGGAGTTTTCAGGCATTCTTTCATTGAATTATCTTTCTGCTCCTTTCTCTCTTACTTCTCATTCTGAGATTCCCACAAAATGTATATTGGCATGCCTGATGTTGCCTCACAGGTTCCCCAGACTCTGCTCACTTTTCTTCATTATTTCTTCCTTGTTGCTTCTCAGACTGGAAGATTTCAATTGGCTTATCTTCAAATTCACCAATTCTTTTCTTCTGCCAGCTGCACTCTGCTGTTGAACCCCTCAAGGGAATTTTTAATTCCTATTACTTTGATCTTTAGCTCAGTTTGGTCCCTTTTAATCATTTCCATCTCTCTTGTTATTCTCTTTGTGTTTATCTCATTTTCTTGATTTCTTTAGTTCTTTTCCCATGTTTTCCTTTAGCTTTTTAAGCATATTTAGGACCATTTTTTAAGTCTTTGTTATGTCCCAGGTTTGGTCCTCCTCATTGAGGGTTTCTAATGCTTTAATTTTCACCTTTGCCAGTACCATCATGACCTGTTTCTTTGTATGTTTTGTAATCTTTTGTTGGAATCTAGATACTTTGATATTTTACTGTGTTATCACTGGAATTTGGACTCTGAGGTATGTCCCTTAAGCATATATCCAGTTAGTGTTATGACAGAGTTTTTTTTTTTTGAATGCCAGGTGCTAACAAAGAAAAAACAGAAGAAGTTAAAAAGTAAAAGAAAACACCTTTCCCCATTTTTGCAAATTGACCTGTGTGAGTGCTTTTCTTCAGAACTTATCCATACAGTACGTTCAGAGACTAGCTCTAGACCAAAGTGTAGGGGTTGCCCTGATCCTTTGTGGACATGCATTTTATCTTTGACATGTGCATGTGGACCTAGGAACTATTCCCTTTACATGGATACACATGCCCCCCCTTCCTTAGGAACAGTTTCCTCACACTCCCAACATGGCAGTGTATGTCCTACAGCCAGCAATCCTTTACCCCAGACAACCATTTGATGATCTACAACAGCATTCTCATGAGACTTCTCTGAGCTATGTTCTACATTCAGGGCAAGTTCTTGTGATGGCAAGTATACAATGAGAATATACTCATTGTATACTGGTTTGGTCTCTCAGGCCGCCACCAGACAGATTGGGCCAAGCATACATGTTCCCAGTATGTGCACAAGGGTTACTCTGCTCCCTCTGGAACTGAGACCAGGGATCCATACAAGGAGTGAGGCTGGCTCCAAGCCAGACCAGTGAGAGGCTGGAGAGGGGCCAGGCACCACAAGATCCTGCCATTTTTAAGTAGACTTTTTCTACTTAGGTATTGCAGTCCTTTAACTCTTTCCTGGAACTTTGAGAAAGATTTTTCTGCCTGTTTTTGTTGTTTTTTCAAAGCTTCTGTGAAGGGGTAGAGCCCTGAAGCATTTCACTCTGCCATCTTGATCCTAGAATCCCCACACAGGAACTCTTGAGTTATTTATAATGGCTCTTTAGTATTGTCCCAAGTTGGGCAGAATAAGCCTTGCCTTTTTATTTCTGCATCAATCAGTCATTAGTTGTGAGCAGCCCATGGAAGGGGTATGATCTTGGATGATGCAGCTGTCTGCCCATTCCCCTCTTAATTGCTGTCCATCAAGATTTCCATTGCTTTCCACCACTTCCTTAGGCATAAATTTCTCTATGCTCTGTTTTAAATACAGTTTATTCCCTTAGGCAGTTCTTCAGAGCTCTGTGTTCTTATGGCCTTCCTCTTAGCCTCAAGGTAGTGGATTTGGGAATCTGGACAGCAACCTGCTTCTCCCAGAGTAACACCCACTGGTCACTGGGGGTGACAGTAGCCCCTTAGTTCTTAGCTTGCCTCTCCCAGCATAGACTTCCTGCCCTGTAGGCAAACTGGTGTGGAGGCTATTAGGACCCCATTATTCTCAGCTTATCATGCCTAAGGTAGAACTTCTGCTCTCCAAGTACAAGCAGGGTGGCTTCAGGGAGCCAGAGTTTTTCCAACCAGAACTGCCTAGAATACAGCTTCTATGACACAGCACTAGGGGGTAAAAGAAATGGAAGCAGCATGCCCTTTTCAGGATGAAACCAAAGCTCTAGACTGGGAGCTGGGGGGATCAGATGCCTCCATTCTCTTGCCACACCTTCACAGAATAGATTGTCCATAAAATGCAGATGGGTTTGGGGAAGCCCGGGACACACTTAGTGGCTGTCTCTCAGTCCTCGGCTATCTACCTCCTTTTCCCCCTCTTGCTTGTTTGTGTACAGGTGTTTGTTATGTTCCCTCTCTTGTTTGTTTGCAAGAAGATGTTTGTTATGTTTCCATTTGTGCTTGTTTGCATGCCAGTATTCTTATGTTTCTATTTCATAAGAGACTTTAAGCAGTCAGCGGAGACATTAAATCTTAACTAGCCCAGCTGTTTGCCAGGGCACAAAGATTGCTCACTGGCAGAGCCTCTTCCCCCTAGAGTGTATAAAAGTTCAGCACACAGTTAGTGCAGTTGTCCCTCATCACTGACACGAAGAGAAGTGTATGGAACTTTTGAGCAGTTTGGCCTCCCTGGAGACCAGCCATAATTGGGCCCTCATCTCTGACGTAAAGAGAAGCACATAGAGCTGCCATCCACTGACTCTGACCCAAGCAATTGGCCACAGGGGACCAGCCAGCATGGGATCTTTCCCTCTGCTCTTTTGGACCCTTTGTACTACACAAGCAATAAGGCAGTTATTTTCTGGTAGCCTGTCTTGTGCATAAGTCTGAGTTTCCATGATGCACTGTATAACAACTCATTCCACTGATGGTGGTGGATGTGGGAGCAGATCATGACTCAAAAGCAACAGAGTCTCCCTGTTCTTAATGAGATTTAGTAGATTTTCTTGAACAAACATTACACAATTCCCAGAGGCTCTAAAGATTACTTTTTATAAATTTGTTCAGTTAATGGATACTTCACTGGGGTAACTGATACTTCACTGGGGTCTTCTGAACTTCTCACATGCCATTCCAGAGTATCATGCCTTCTCTACCCACTTTTGAAATGCTACTCCTCATTTTTGCCAGAATTGATAATGTAATTTTTTAACATTTTGATGTAGAAAGGTATCCATTATTGTTTTAATTTGCTTTTCTCTGATTACTTAAGAGCTTGAACATTTTATTCTATGTTTTTTGGATGATCTGGTCTTCTTCTGTGAATTGCTTACTTGTATTCTTGCCCTACTTTCCTTTTGCATTTGTTGTTTTTTCTTAATGATTTAAGTTTTTGAAATATATGTTCTAGACAGTAATCCTTTGTTATTTATATATGTTGAAACTATCCTCTTTCATTCTTTCACATTGTGTGATAAAAATTGTCAGAGATGAACTAATTTATCATATTCATTAGTCTTTTTCTTTTTATGGGTAGTGCAGTTTTGTACCCTATTTAAGTAAACCATAACTATTTCAAGGTCATAAAAATGTTATCTTAAATTTTTAATTGACTTCGCTTTTCTCATTTACTTCTTTAATCTACCTGGTAGCTTTTTTATTTTTTATTAGAGAAGTTGTAGGTTTACAGAAAAATCATGCAGAAAATACAGACCTCCCATATATCCCACACACGTACAATATTTTACCTATTATTAACAGTTTGCATTAGTGTGGTACCTTTTTACAATTGATGAAACAATAGTAACATAATTATACTATTAACAATACTCCATATTTAACATTAAGATTCACTGTATTGCACAGTCCTATGGTTTTTGTTAAAATGTTTTTCTAATAACATATATACATCCTAAAATTCACCCTTTTAACCACATTTAAGTATACAATTCAATGGTGTTAATTACATTCACAATGTTATACTACCGTTACTACCATCCATGACCAAAACTTTTCTATCACTGTAAACAGTAACTCTATACCAATTAAGGCTTAACTCTCCATTACCTACTCCCCACTGTCGCCACTGATAACCTGCGTTCTAGTTTCTGACTCAATGAATTTTCTTATTCTATTTCTTTCATAACAATGAGGCTATATAGTATTTGTCCTTTGGTGTCTTGCTTATTTTACTCTACAAGGGATCTTCATGAATTTCACATGTATCAGAACTTCATTCTTTTTTAAGGCTGAATTATATTCCATTGTATGTATATACCACATTTTGTTTATTCATTTATCTATAGATAGACACTTGAGTTGCTTCCATCTTGTGGCAATTATGGATAATGCTACTATGAACATTGGTATGCAAACATCTGTTCAAGTCCCACTTTTCTGTCCTTTTAGGTATGTACCTAGAAGTGGGATTGCTGGGTCATATGTTAATTCTTTTTTTGTTGTTGTTAAACAAATCAACTTTATTGATACATATTAATAAAACATACAATTCATCTAAATTGTACAATCAATGGTATTTGATATAATCGCGTAGTTGTATGTTCATCACTTTAATCATTATTAGAATATTTTCATTATTTCAATAATAATAATGATAAACAAAATACAGATAAACTAACAAGAAAATTCCTCACTTCTCAATCTCTGTATGTTTCCCTGGTTGTACATAGCTGCTGTTTCTGGCTCTTCTAGTACAATTATTTATTTGTTAATTAAGCAGTTTTATTGAGATATATTCACATACTATATGATCTACATATGTTAATTCTATACTTAACTTTCTGGAGACCCACCAAACTGTTTTCCACAGTGTCTGCATGCTTTGAAATTCTTACCAACAATGAATTAGTGTTCCTGTTTCTCCACATGCTTCTTGTTTTCCATATTTTAATAGTAGCCATTCTAGTGGGTGTGTTTGTACTTGCATTTCCTTAATAGCTACAGATTTTGATCATCTTTTTATGTGCTTATTGGCCATTTGTATATCCTCTTTGGAGAAATGTCTATTCAAGTCTTTTGCCCATTTTTAAGTTAGGTTGTTTTTCTTTTTGTTGTTGAATTATAGGAGTTCCATATTCTGGACATTAAACTTTTATTGAATATGTGATTTCCAAATAATTTCTCCAATTCTGTAGGTTGTCTTTTTACTTTTATGATGAAGTCCTTCGATACACAAAAATTTTTAATTTTTAATGAAGACCCATTCATATAAGTTTTCTATTGTTGCTTGCACTTTGGGTGTAAATTCTAAGAAAACATTCTCTAATATTCAGTCCAAAAGATGTTTTTCTTTGTTTTCCATTTCCACAGAGAAGGCTGTTGGAATTTTGATTGGGATTGTATAAATTGCTTTGTGTAGAATTGACATCTTAACAATATTTAGTCTTCCAGTCCATGAACATGGAATGTCCTTCCACTTATTTAGGCCCTCTTTGATTTCTTTTAGTAATTTTTTGTAATATAAGTTCTTTACATTTTTGGTTAAATTTTTTCCTAGATATTTGATTCTTTAAGTTGCTATCTTAGTTTGTCATAGGGCTTTCTATGCAAAGTTCAGTGGTACCTTGGTACTCAACATTAATTGGTTCTGGGAGGCACAATGAGTACCAAAAATAATGAGTACCAAACAAATTTTTCCCGTAAGGAATAATGTAAATTTAATGCATTCCCAAACCAAAGGCAATGCACATTTTTAAGAAAATATGTAAAAAGATAGGGTTGTATATCATTACTTTACATGAGAAATAAACCTAAGAATTAATAAATACTTAGATTAAATAAAATAAAAACTTCACTTTACCTGTACTGAGAAGAGTCCATGGTGGGAGGAGAGTGGTGAGGAGAGGTTACATGGAGTGTTGCTTGGCAGGAGAGTGTCCTTCCAATAGAACATCAGGCACTTGCTCTTCAGGTGTTCTTTCTCTTTTCTGCCTTTTTTCAACTTGCACCACAGGCTCTGACACACTCTTTGTCACCTTCACTAAAAACTTATCCAATGAGGTCTGCTTCTATCTTCTTTTCGGAGTTTCTTGAAAATGTGAAATTGGTCATTCAATAAATTCACATTTATGCTTGTCAGAGCTTTGTCCAGATGGTACTTCTCCACAAAGTTTCGAACTTCTGCCCATTTGCACACATTTCTTTTATCAAGGAACTGGGGATATCCTCCCTTATCTCTTCCTCACCTGAAGAAATCTCTTCAGCCACTTCTTGTTGCTGCTCCTTCTGTAGTTCCTGCAACTCCTCAGTGCTGAGATCTTCACGATGTTCCTCCACTAACTCTAAAACATCAGCAGTATCAACTTCCAGACCCATGGGTTGGTCCAAAGATACAATATCCTGCACAACTGTATCCTCTGTACCTTCAGGCGTAGGATCAGCCTCAAACCCTTCAAAGTCTCTGAGTTGCCTTCTCCTCTTTTGTTATGTAGGTTCTACTCAGCATTTTTTTTCCCAAAAAAACTCTGGTCTCATCACAGTTAAAAATTAGGTGGGGAATAAAACCCTCAGCCTCTAAGTAGTCTTCAAATTCATTGACAAATTCATCAGCAGCCTTTTTATTAGCACTCACTGCCTCGCCGTGCCTCACAACACTATGGATGCCAGGCCTCTTTTTAAAATTATCAAACCAGCCGTGACTGGCTTTAAAAACTTCAACATTCTCATCACTCCCTTCCAGTTTGTTTTTCAAAAGATCAGCATGCAACACTTTTGCTTTTTCACATATCCTGGCTTCCTACATTGTCACCTGCTAACTGCTTCTCATTTACCCAAATTATTAACAGCTTTTCAACTTCCTTGAGTGTTTGGGAACGCTGCTTTGTTACTGCTTTTTAACTTCTTTCACAACATCAGTCTTTTTTATTGTTTCTTTATTCTTAATGATAGTGGAGACCGTTGTTCTAGGTATACCATTTTCTCTAGCAAGACCAGTAATGCGAATACCGCTCTTATATTTACCTATTATGTCTTTTTTTTTCTCAATGGTGGTGTGAAGTAATTTTCTTTTCTGCTCAGTGCTCTCACTGCTCATTTTCTTAGGAACCATGATGAGAAAAAAAAATGCAAAAATACATAATATGACCACAGAAGTTAAGACAAGACGCAATGGGATGTGCTACCATGTGACTAACATGTGACTCTTTGTTTCAGCTAGAAAGGGTAGCGAGTCACAAAGCAACTGACACCGACAAGTTCTAGCTTGCACATAGAGTACCAAACAAACGACAAGTACTGGGACAAAATTTTTGTGTCAAAATGCTTCAAGTACCAAATGGCGATGAGTTTCAAAGCAGTCAAGTACCAAGGCATGAGTGTACCAGAACTGGGTTGGCTTTTATAATTGGAATTTTATTTGGGGTCAAAGCTTACAGTTCATGAAATGTCCAAATCAAGGCATTCAGCAGAGATGCTTTCTCACCAAAGTCAGCTATTGGTGATCCTGGCATCCTGCCACATGGGGAAGCAACATGGCAGCCAATTTCTGTCAAGGTCCCTGTCTTCCCTGCTGGTCTTCCTGTCTCCCAGAGCCCAACTGTGAGCAATCAGGTGTATGGCTCATCTCTTCTGCCTTGAGCTGCTCCATGGGCCCAACTTCTTTGCTTAAGCTTTGGCTCCTAGTGGCTCTCGAGTCCTCTCTCACATGGAAGGGTCAAAATGGTGGCTTCCTTTCGCTGTGTGTCTCTCTCTGTGTCTCTGTTTATATAAAGCTCCAGTAAGAGGGTGGAGACCTAACCTGAGTCTCGCCTCACTGACCAATCAAAAGGGCCCCACACCCCCAGGAATGGATTAGTTCAAGAACATAATTTTTTTGGGGGGGATTCACCAAATTCAAACTGTCACAGTTGCTATTGTAAATGGATTTTTTCCCTTGACCTCCTCTTCAGATTTTTCAATACAACTGTATAAAAACACACTAATTTTTGGATGTTGCTCTCGTTGCCTCCACTTTACTGGATTTGTTTATTAGCTCTAGCAGCTTTGTTGTGAATTTTTCAAGATTTTCTATATATACAATCATGTTTTCTGCAAATAAAGAAAGTTTTACTTCTTCCTTTCCAATTGTGATGCATTTTATTTCTTTTTCTTGCGTAATTGCTCTGGCTAGAACTTCCAGATAACAATGATGAGAGTGGGCATCCTTGTCTTGTTCCTGATCTTAGAGGGAAAGCTTTCAGTCACCATTGAGCATATTTGCTGTGGGTTTTTCAAATATGCCCTTTATCATGTTGAGGATATTCCCTTCTATTCCTAGTTTTCTAAGTGTTTTTAATCAAGAACAAGTGCTGGATTTTATCAAACGTTTATCTGCATCAGTTGAGATGATTATGTGGTTTCTTCCTTATTCCTATAAATGACGGCATTTATACATTACATTAATTGATTTTTTAATGTTGAGCCACCCTTGCATACCTGATATAAAACCCACTTGATCACGATATGTAATTCTTTTAATGTGCTGTTGGATTCAGTTTACTAGTATTTTGTTAAGGATTTTGCATCTATTATATATAAGGGATATTGGTCAATAATTTTCTTTCCTTGTGGTGTCTTTATCAGGCTTTGGTATTGAAGTGATGTTGACCTGATAGAATGAGTTAGGAGGTTTTCCCAACTCTTCAGGATTTTTTTGAAGAGTTTGAGTAGGGTGCCTGTTAGTCCTTCTTGGGACGTTTAGTAAAATTGGCCAATGAAGCCATCTGGTTGTAGGCTTTTCTATGTTGGGAGGTTTTTGATTATTGGTTTGTTGAAAAGGATTTCTTCTTGGATCTATGTAGGTAGTCTGTGTGTTTCTAGGGATTGCCCATTTAATCTAGGTTATCTAATTTGTTGACATACAGTTTTTCATAGTATCTTTTTATAATCTTCCTTATTTCTGTGGGATTGGTAATAATGTCCCCCTTTCAATTCTGATCTTTTTTCCCTCTCGTTTTTCCATGTCAGTCTAACTGAAGTTTTGTCAATTTCATTGATCTTTTCAAAGAACCAACTTTTGGTTTTGTTGATTCTCTCTATTGTTTTTTTATTCTCTATTTTATATCTCCCCTCTAATATTTTTTCCTCTGCTCACTTTGGCTTTACTTTGCTGTTTTACTAGATGCTCCAGTTGTGAGATTAGGTCACTCATTTGAGATCTTTCTTCCTTTTTAATGTAAACATTTGGATCTATAAAATTTCCCCTCAGCACTGCCTTTGCTGTATCCTATAAGTTTTGGTACTTTGGTTTTTTGTTTTTCATTTGCTTCAAAGTATTTCCTAATTTCCCTTGTGATTTCTTCTTTGTCTCATTAGTTGTTTAAAAATGTGTGGTTTATTTGCCACATATTTGAGAGTTTTCCACTTCTCCCTCTTTTTAAATTCTGACTTCATCCAATGTGGTTGGAGGAAATACGTTGAATGATTTCAATATTTTTTTTAATTTATTGAGACTTGTTTTGTGACTTAACATATGATCTATTCTGGATAATGATCCATGAACAGTAAAGAAGTTGTATTCTCCTGCAGTTGGATGATATGTTCTATGTATGTCTTTCAGGTATAGTTGGTTTATGGTATCGTTTTAAGTCTTCTGTTTCCTTTTTGAACTTCTGTCGAGATTATCTGTTATTGAACATGGTGTATTGAAGTCCCCTACTATTACTGTAGAGCCATCTCTATTTCTCCCTTTAATTTGTCAGTATTCTCTTCATATATTTGGGGACTCTGCTGCTAGGTGCATATATATTTTTAATTCTTTTCTCTTCTTTTTGAATTGACTTCTTTATTGTCCCTAAGAGTTTTTAATTCAAAGTCTATTTTATCTGATATTAGTATAACTACCCCAACTCTTTTTCAGTTATTATTTGCATGGTATATTTTTCTAGACTTTCATTTTCATCCTATTTGTTTCTTTGAATTCAAGGTAAGTCTTTAGTAAACAACAAGTTGTGTCAAACTTTTTAATCCATTCTTCTAATCTCTGCCTTTGACTGGAGAATTTAATCCATTGACACTAACTACTGATAATTCAGGACTTTTTCTGCCATTTTGCTATTAGGTCTTAGTAGGCATTAACAGAAAAAGGTATAAGATGTGCATTCATAATTATTTATTTTTGTTTTGTACCATTTGAGTCCCTTGTTATTTCTCTCTGTATATATTTTTCATATATTTCCTTTGTGGTTACCATGGAATTTAACACTCTATATCTTTGCCAGATGTTTCTTTTAAATCCAGCCTAATTTCAATAGCATACACATACACTGTTCTTCCTCCTCTGTCCCCCCACCTTTTTGTATATGATACACATTGTATCTTTATACATTGCATGTCCAAAACCATAAATTTACCTTTACTTTTTTTATATTTCCATTTTAGAGCCTCTAAGTAGTAAAAAATGGTGTTACATACCAAAACTATGTAATACAGTAGTCTAGACATTTATAATTACCCATAGCGTTATCATTAATGGAGGTCCTTACTTCTTTATGCCTCTTTGATCCATTTTCTATTATCCTTTCCTTTCAGTCTGAAGAACTTTTAGCATTGCTTGTGGGGCAAGTCTAGTGGTAAGGAACACCTTCTACTTTTGTTCATCTGGGAGTATCTTAAGCTCTCCCTCATTTTTGGATAGTCTTGCCAGATATAAAATTTTTAGTTGTCAATTGTTTTCTTTTAGCACTTTAAATATGTGTCCCACTGCCTTCTTGTCTCCATGGTTTCTGATGAGAAATCAGCCTTTAATCTTATTGGGACTCCCTTGTACCTAACATATAGTTTTCTCTTGTAGTTTTCAGAACTCTCTTCATGTCCTTGACTTTTGATAGTTTGACTGCTATGTTTTTGGATGAGGTTCTCATCAAGTTTATCCTGCTTAGGGTTTATTGAGCTTCTTAAATATGCATATTCATTATTCATGTCTTTTGTTAAATTGGGGAGTTTTGTCATTATTCCTTTGAATATTTCTTCTGCCCCTTTCTCTCTTTTGTCTCCTGAGACTACCATGATGCATATATTGGCACAATGGTGTGCCACAGATCTCTTAGGCCCTGTTCGATTGTTTTCATTCTTTTTTCTTTCTGGTCTTCAGCCTGAATCATCTCAATTGTTTTGTCTTTGAGTTCACTGATTCTTTGTTCTGCCATCTCCAATCTGCTGTGGAAATCCTCTAGGAAATTTTTCATTTACGTTATTATGGTTTGGTTTGGTTTGGTTTTTCTGTTGCAAATGGGATCTGTTCTTTTCTCACACTTTGTAAATGGTCATTAGTGGGCTATATGATTTGTGTTTAGTTAGGTAGGTATATCTTGGCCAATAAGGCCCTTTTCCTTTTTAATTCTTTTTAATTCTTACACCTTCTAAAAGTAGTTACATGGGATAGTCTCATGTTTTTCTATTATTAGTAGAAAAGATTTTCTGGTTTCAGTATTAAAAATGAGGTTTACTCTAGGTCTTTAACAGATGATGATGTTTCCTTCTGTTATCATTTGCTGAGTTTTGTCATTCATAAGTGTTACAGAAAAACCATTTTGTAAAATTCATTTATTGAGGGGATAATGATTTTTTAGCTTTAAATCTATATCAATGAAGTCTATTATGTTACTAAATGTTGTGGTGTTGAAATCTAAATTCAGCTTGCTCTTCACATTAAATATATTTTTAATATAAATTTTTGGATCTTATAGTAATATTATTTAGGATTTGTCTCTCTGCATTTACATGATTTTGATTATAATATCTTGCATTGTGTTTTTGTTTCTGATACGAAGCATTTTTTACTAGACTTATAAAATAAGATAACTTTTCTACTTTCCTATTTCTTAGAAAAATATAAGAATAAGATAAGATCAAGAACTTGTCAGTAATCAGATATAACTATTAATTAAACCCAGGTCTATCTAATTTGAAAGCCTATATTTTAGATTACTTCTTTATGCATTTCTATTTTAATTGTTGAGAAGTTTTATTATCTGCTCCCTTTTGACAAATTAATACAATATGAATGATGTTTTGGTACAGAAAAATGAGAAATTGGAAAGGGAACAGACTAGATGTTTCCAGCATTAGGCTAGAGCTTCTGTTGTTGTTTACTGTATTATGAGATTTCAAAATATATTTGAGCAACGTTCCCTGAAATGATAGGGTCTCTTCCTGATAAATTATCATTTTTGTTATTGTTAAAGCTTTTGGAGGTGGTGGTGAAAGCCTTTATTTTCTCTCCATCCTCCTATTTTCATTGCTTTTATTTAAGTTGATTTATATAGAATGATAGTTGTGATTATGTGGCTTTAGGAACTTTTGGGGGTGATATTGAGTTTATTGTTGTAATTGTACATTCTACAGGGAAGCATCATTTTTTTCCCATGTTTGTTCATATTCTAGGCAGTCCATATCTATGTGTATTGTAACGCACCCAGATATAAGAGACAATCCTAATTACAGAAGGGTAAAAAAGACAAATAATAAAAGAATTATTTGTTGTTTTTTGGAAATTTTTAGCAAGATTCCTGTATAAGTAATTTGTAGATAAAGAATTAAACCTAAAACTCAAGCCCCACACATTTATTACTTAACTGAAATATGTAATTATTTCCTTCAATGGATTGTGGCAATTTGATATTACTGATGAATTTCAAAATGAAATGCTGATTATGTTTGTAAACTGGTCTGTTCCTCTAGGCTAATGATAACCTTAGATTGTATTGAATTTAGGGTTTCACTTTTACTTGATTAAATTATGACTAGGGCTTTGATTGGGCCATGTCAGTAGGACGCCCCTTGGTGGGCAGGGACTCACAGAGAAAATGATAAGGCAGAAGAGACAGAGTTTTGATCCTGGAGCCTGGGAAGTAAGCACACAGAGAAGCAGATATATGAGGAAAGAGAGAAGGCTCCATTAGACAAAGAAGAGGCCCAGGAAGAGAGACGAGCCATTTGCCTGACAGTTTACAGCTGGCCTTGTGGAGAGGACAAAGCAGCTGAGCCCAGAGAGAAACGAGCCCTGGGAAAGAGACAAGACTTGTCCCAGCCTGCAGCTGAGATTGGAAGAAGCTGGAACCATAAAGCCTTGGGAGGAGGAGGAAGACTGAACCCTCACAGGCATCGCCTACCATCTTGCGTCAACATGTGGCAACAGACTCTGGGTGAGAAAGTACCTCTATGGTACCTTGAGTTGGACTTTTTAGGGCCTTGTGACTAAGCTTCTACCCCAAATAAATACCCTTTATAAAAGCCAAAAGATTTCTGGCATTTTGTATCAGCACCCCTTTGGCTGACTAATACAGATGTTTATAGATCAGTAGGAAAAAATAAAAAACTGCTGAAGATTTTATCCTACACTGGACCGTTAAACTTAAGAATAAAGGATAGTGCGAATATTTTTGCTGTCCTGATTTTGTGATAACCAGGGTAGGCTAAACATTCGCTATATTAGAAACCATGCATGTGTCCCCAGACCTAGTTTTTCTCCCTAGGTCTGGTTTTTAGAATGCTGGTGATAAACCAAGCCTGATTTATTATATGACCATCCTGTGTGCGAAATGACTAACTCTAGAAATCTTTGGTTAACCTTAAGAGATATAGCAGGGGGACAGATGTGACTCAAATGGTTGGGTGTCCATCTCCCATATGGAGGTACCTTGGTTTGATCCCCAGGACCTCCCAGTAAAAAGGGAAAAAAAAGAACACTGTAGAAGGTGTGCCGTCAGGCCCCACAAGCGAGTGAGCCACCCAGGCCCCGCACGTGGGTGTGCCGTCAGGCCCCATGCGCAGGTGCACCATCAGGCCCCACGAGGCATGCAGCAAGATGATGACGTAACAGGAGAGTGACACAAGGGAGAGCCAAGACAAGATGCGCCGAAAAACCAGGAACTAAGGTGGTGCAGGTGATAGGACGCCTCTCTCCCACATCAGACGTTCCGAGGATTGAATCCCAGTGAAGACAGGAGGAAGAGGAGGAGAAGAGAGGGCAGAAAACGGACACAGAGAGTTGCCCAGTGAATGGGCACAAAAACAGCAAAAATGGAGGGGGGAGGTGTAAAATGGATAAAAGTAAATAAATAAATAAATCCTTAAAAAAAAAGTATGGGGGTGTAAGATATGGACTGTAGTTAGTACTAATACTTTGGCGATGATCTTCATAATTTGTTAACAAATGTTTCACAACAATGCAAAGTATTTGTGGTGGGGTGGTATATGGGAGCCCTGTATGATGTTAGGCATATTTGTTTTGTAACTTCACAATGTTTACTAAACACTTATTGTTTATGTATGTTCATGTATGAATGATATACTTCAATAAATTGTTTTTGAAATGGAAAAAAAAAGAATAAAGGATAATAATGACTGGGCAAGAGTAGAGCTATAAAGGATATGAATTTTTAAGAAATCAAGAATTAAAATTTAAAGATCAGAATTAAGTGACTAAAAAGGGCAAATATATATGCCAATGCTTTGTTAGGCTGATTAATAAGAACTTTAGAACTAGTTTGGGGTAGAACTTCAGAGGAACATGATTTTAGTTAGATGTGTAGTGATGAAATAAGTAAGAGAGAGTAGAATAATTCATAATAGATTGAGATTATCTGCTGAAATGAATCTCCTCCATGCCTTTTTTCCTAATTGTAGCAGGTGGTTTATTAGAAATCTCAAGTTTGAACTACTCAGACTCTGTATCGCATCCCTCTAGGGCCAGCTCAGCCCTTTATCCTGTCAAACCAGATAAAACAGAACTGCCTGCAATTTCCTATAAAGGGGTCCTTGAGATGAAGCATTTTAATACCCATAAAGAGTAGACAAGACCTTCATTTTTAAAGACTCCCATGGAACATTTTAAACAGCATGAATTTGTCTTGGTGCCCTTTGCCAAAACTAATAGATTTGAGCTGCAGAGTTTCAGGAAAGCTAAGCGTTCAGACCTACTTACTATCTGATAATATTTGACTATATCTATCTTATTGTAGCCCAGATGCCCTAAAATTGACAATGCCTTGAGTAAATATAAGAAAGACTACTAACTTTTAGATTTATGTCAGTTAAATGTAGGAAGAATACAGTTACAATAGAATTATGTTAGAAATTAAAAGACCTGTATAGTAATGTAGAGAATAGATTAAATTGTTCTGGCTTGGACCATTATTTTTTAAAATTATGCCTCTGTTTATCAATCAGAGGTTGAACTGCCTTTCTGGTTCCAACTAGCTATTCTAGCCAAGAGCTTCCTGATGAGGAAATGGCAGAGAGAGAGACTGGAGTGTAATAAAATACTAAGTATGTTATTTCTAATTCTTCTCATTCTCTTAGAACTGAGATATCTTAAGCTTTGATAGAATGGTACAATTTTATATTTTCCATTTGACTACTTTAAAAGGTTCATTGTCTTTTAATTAAACTACGGGAGAGAGAAGCAGAGTCCTGCACAGCAATGCCAGCACAGAAAACCACATCCTCTCTTTATCTTCTATGAGGTCCAGGAGACGTGAAATTTATGTTCAACTGAAAAGTAGGATATATATATTTTTATATAAATGGATTTGTCAAACTCAAAAAAAAAAAAAAAAAAAAGATGTAGTACTATAAGCAGGATGGCTTTTAGCTACTAGTACATGAGTGGAGACACCACAATAAAGCAAGATGGAGTGTAGCAGCAAGTTTTGTGCCTTGAAGCCTCCCTCTGTCTGACTGGCAGTAATTTGTACAGCTTCTCTATGAAAGACTTTGTGTTTTGTATTCTTTGATTCTTTCTAACATCTTTTTGCTGTTTTTTTTTTTTTTTTTTTTTTTTTTAAAGATTTTATTTATTTATTCATTTATCCCCCCCTTGCTGCTTGTGCTCGCTGGGTCAGCCAACCACACCGTGCGGGCGGGCTTGCCTTCACCAGGAGGCCCCGGGAACCGAACCCATATGGTAAACGGGAGCCCTACTGATTGAGCCACAGCCGCTTCCCTTTTGCTGTTCTTTTATCTTCCCTTTCATGCAGTCCAATGCAGTTTGCACAATTAGACATGTTTATGAGGTAAACCAGTTTAGGTGAGAAAACTTGGACCAGGCTCAGTACATGGATATTTCCTACTTGTCACTTGCATTTTACTTTCCATAAAATGACTACCTCAAGTAGTATCTTCCTTGAATCTACCATTCTCTACTTTCACTAACAAGTGGAGGTCCACCTTCTCCTGTAGTGCTTTTATAGTGTTAGCATGGGTGGTAAGCATTTGGGTTTCTACCTTTGGGACTATTACTACATGGCAATTGTCTTATTTTCCTTTGTCTGTGTGAAGATTTTTTTTTTCTGTGTCTGTTTTTCTCCCTCTGCTCTCTGCTCCCCCACATGTCCCCAAGTCCTTCAAGCCAATGAGGTTGTGGTGACACCTTCTGGGCATTATTGGGAGTGAATTACAGCCATAAGTTTGATGGTTGTTAGCATACCAAGGATTTGGTGTATAATACTAAATTTAGTTTGCTCCATCAAAAGAACCAATACAATGTTCGCTTATGCCTAGAGTGCTTAAACTTTTAAAATATCAGTGTGATTTCTTATAATGAGCAGGGATTTGTAGTTAGCTAAATAAAAATCCAGTGGGCCTGCCTGCTTAATCAATGTTAAGGGTATGGTACTTCGTTAGGCCTGAAAATGAATGTTCACAGATGAAAGACTGACGATTGCATGTTATTTAGAATATTAGCACTATACACTACTGCTTTTTCCCCCATGCTTTAATACAATGCTATCAGGTTACATGCTAATGCTTTATAAAAGTGAAAATATGTCCCATGAACAATCTCAGTAGAAATAATGCCATCCATCATGACCATCCACTCTCAAGACACTGTAGGATAAAGATATCTTCTGAGCTATTCTTGTTCACTTAAACCTCTCCTCAGTTTTAAGAAACATGGAAGGAGTCTTCTCTGTAGCCTCTGCTGGAACCTTGCCTTTTTTCTGATCAGATTCCCTTCCTTCCATCTCTATTTCAATACTGATGTAACACTTTTAAAAAGATTAAAAAGATTTTAAATTTAGCTTTTTTCACACATAGGCAGCTTAAGTGCAATATGAGTTTACTGTTACCAATTTATTTAGTTATTTTTAAGGACCTTTGCTTAGATAGTGAACGTGCTAAAAGCTTTATTTTCTAATAAAAAAATCACTGGATAGTTTGGCAGATTTGACATTATATTTCTTCAGGAAATCACCTAGTATTACAAGACCATTATGGAGTTTGTTATTAAATAGGTTTAGGGATCTCAGGAATCTTTCCTCTATTATTTTCCATAACTGAATAGCAAGTCGTAGAGTATTGGGTAACAAAGGTGTGTCTGGCTGGAAAAGTGGCTATAAAACTACCCATCTCTATAGCATCACCCACGGGCAGTGGCAGTGGGGAAAGCATTAGATACTAAACATAAAGGCAAGGATAACTAGTACAATTAGATATGAAGCCTTTAAAATTGCACCTTATTCCCTATCTTAGCTCTTTGCATCATCCTTTGGTCAAATATTTCATATTCAGTGTATAATATATGCATTTATATTTGGTACAGAACCCAATATTTCTATTACTACTATATAATAAAATCAAGGCAAGGACACGTTGCCTTCTAATTGTGATTTGCAAACAGATGGTAGATAGCTGGAAAATAGACTAGAGCTATAAGAAATTGGGAAAAGTGCTTTCATGAAATTAAAAGAAAGCTAGTTTAAAATACTAAGTGAAAATACGTAACAAATATCATTTACTAACTGGAGTTGATGATTTTATTTGAAATGGGGGGAGGGAGAAGAAAGCTAGAAAGAGGCAAAAGCACAATTTGGCCTAAAATTGAATTTCTCTGATAAGGCATTTCAGAAGCAGCTTGTCTTATTCACTCAGCAGCAAAATAATCATATGCGCTTTAATAATCTTTATTTTACAGGCGTGCGTTGCCAGGGTAACGGAATGTAAGCAGGGGAACAGTACCTTGCAGATCACAAAGGCAAATCTGTGGAAAGAAATTTCACTGAGTTTCTCTTTTTCTTACCAGTGTAATAGCCACTCTTATTTTTCCCACACTATTTAATAATTTCATATAAGCTTTCATTTCCCTTTCCCTTTTTTGTATCTGTTTAAACATGGATACATCTAGAACTGTCAAGTTCAGTGGGCTAAGCAAATAACAGATGTTATGTCTTTACCATTTTTATATAATTATTTTTATTGCTGTTTTACCCCTATCCCCTTCCCAACATTATTATTTCTGTCTGTGAACTGATCTGATTGTAGTACTCCAAGTAAAAGGGGCTTGAGAAGGGAGTTGGTATTTGGCTGCATTAATCAAAATGTGTTAGCTAAGCTTGCCTGTATAGAGATGCTAAAGAGATGGGGATTGCAATTGAAGCATATCTTTTTGGAAGGAGGTATATTGCAGTATAGCGAATGGAGTGACTAGCACCCATGCCAGAAGCCACAGAAATAATGACAGAAACACATACATACATAGACACACATGCATGCACAAGGGAGGATTGAAGAAGGAAAGAAGCAATCTTAGGTTCTTTCAGTTTCCCATTGTGCACTAGAACCTCAATTAGTTCTAGGTAATGGACTGATTTGGAATTATTTACTGAATGAAAGCTTCCAATGCCTTTTCAAAAGAGATAGAGAAATGGAAATAATAATACGCCTATTGCTCATTTGATTGTATTGAATTTATGGCAAAGCTATGTCATTATCTTTCACAGCCTATGAAAATAAATGTAAAAACAAAGTAATGTTAGGCTGTAGGAAAAAACAGCCTACATAAAATTAAATATGAAAATCTATATTCAGATGATAGTTAAAATTAGATAGCAAAATATGTATTCAGATGAAAATGTGACTTTACCCTACAAATGTGAAGACATTTTAGGTTAATGCTGCCTTTTAGTTTTCTCATGCCTCCTGTGTACCTAAGTTGTATAGCTTATTCAATTTTTTCTCTAGGTCTGTAGAACAATCAACAACCTAGAATAGGTGCTCAAAGAAACAGTTTCTGGATGGATTTCATTAAAAATTATTGTATTTTTTTCTGGGTTTTGATAAAATTTACTAAATTGTAATTTTAATTAGTTAATTTTTTTGAGAAATTTATCTTTCTTTCTAGATAAACTATGTACAAATACTTAAAATTCAAACTCATTAAAGCTCCCTTTAAAACAGATAATGGTAAAAGAACAAGTTAAATTCTAGAAGGTTGTAGCAGTTTGGTATTGTTTATAAATTCTAAAAATAGATATTGGATTATGTTTGTAAACTGGTCTGTTCCTCTGGGCATACTAGATTTTATTATATTCAGAGGTTTCACTTTTACTTGATTAAATTATGATTACAGCTTTGATTTGGCCACTTGGTGAGTGGGAACTCACAGAAAAGACTACACGGCAGAGGAGAAAGAGAGTTTTGATGCTGGAGCCCTGGGAAGTAAATACACAGGAGAAGAACACAGAGGAATAGAGATGGCTCCATAGACACAGCAGAGGCCCCAGGAAGAGAGAGCCTGATTATCTATAGCTCACCTTGTGGAGAGAACAGAGCAGCTGAGCCCTGGGGAGAGAGAGCTGAGTCTTATACTAGCATACAGCTGAGACCAGAAGAAGCTAGGACCATGGAGCCTGAAGAAGAAGGCCGAACCCTCACAGAGACTGGCAGCCATCTTGTTCTAACACGTGGCAACAGACTTTGGTGAGGGAAGTAATTTACTCTTTATGGCCTTGTGACTGTAAGTGTCTACTCCAAATAAATACCCTTTATAAAACCCAACAGGTTTCTGGTACTTTGCATCAGCACCCATTCGGCTGACTAATACAAAGGTCAAGCAAAGATTCATAGTATGACAAGTGTGGAGAGAATGTTCCATAGTGGTATGACTAGTGTTTCTCAGGTATTTATGAAAATGTAAAAGAGTCACATTGAAATCATAAGAATTTTGATATTCCAGAAGTTTCAAACCCAAATGGCTCAGAAGTCAAAGCTCGATTCTTATCAAGCATCATTGAAAGTTCTTAAGTTTCCAAACCCAACAGAGCCCATTTAAAATCATTTCTTCATATTATAATACTATTGATTTAAAGTCCGCTCCTGATTATTCATTCTGCATAGTCAATTCATTTTGGGCTTTCTTGGAGCCATATCTTCTTTGACATAGAATCCTATTTTTATAAATAGGAAAATTAATGACCTCAATAATGTTAATTATTTCTTAAGAGCTTATAAATTCCCTAAGATAATGAAGCCAAAGAACAGACATTCTTCTCTCCTTGGGCTCTTGTTTACCTCTTGCTTCTTTCTATATTCCATGGAAATAAGATAAGGGGCTTTAGATACAGAGTAACATATCTGTTTTCTTAGGATTTGAGCCTTTATCCCTGATACGTGAAAATCACCGGTAATTCTTCATTTTTATTTAATTGCTATAAATACTGTTCACTTGGTGATCTTAGCTCAGCTATAAAAACTTTCAAATCAGTCACTAGCATTTGTTCTTCCATTTTGGTGAAAAAGAATTCTTTCCCCTCACTTCTTGAATTTGGTACAATTTCATAGCATGCCTAAGAGGATCTCAAAATGTGACTCCCTATTTGTTTTACCCAAGGCTCTGAGACAAAAGATTTCAAGGTGAGATATGAAATTGCCATCCAGTTCTCACATGAGGATGAGGGAGAAAACCATTTATGTGGTTTTTAACTTAACCATGTCAAGGATATTAAAGGAGTGAGAGGTTAGAAACTAGGGAGAGGAGATTTTGGGAGAGAGTTGTTGGTGTGCTGATCATCTCACCATACCTCCAAGGGAAAGAAGTGGTGATGCATCTCCCTTCATCTGAATTCAAGAGAGAGGGTTTTAAGGAGATGATTTGAAGAGCCTAAGTGACCCCTGCCATATAAGCACTGCTAGCTGATACCTGTCTGAGAAATCTAAAGAACACAAGACTGATTGGCCAGCTGCTTTGGGGATTGAGAGACAAACACATGGCTCTGTCAGGTGACCTGCATTCCCTGAGTTTGTTGGAGCAAATGTTGCCTGAGTATGTTAATGTATCAGATGTGGGCCATACATACAAGAAAGATGAGAAAAAATTGTCTTAGACCCATATATTGCCTGAAGAGGCCCTGTGATCCAAACGGTGAAGTTAACTTCCATCTTCTCGGGAGCAGTAAGCAGAGAGAGAGAGCGTCACCAAAATAAAAAAATATCTGCAAGTAAGAGTCAGGCAACCTCTCTTCCAATGCAAGTGGCCAGCTAACCTAAGCAGGACTGAATGGAGAAAGGAAAGAAGCCATAACTTTGAAGTTTAACATTTTTATTTACTATAGGTGTATTAATTATTGAGTATTTTGATTATCTGAAAATGAACAGAAACAGCATGAAATTTGACCTAGATTTTATGCATGGGCATGGGATTGCCCTACAGAATGAATTAAAAGAGATACCAAGAGAGTTATTAACTCACACAAGTTGTGCTTGTTCAACTTAATGGTTATATATATACACTTATGTATACATATATCATATATATAATACCTGTTTATAGCAAGGTGGTGATCTTGAAAGAATAGAAGAATTCTGTGTAGCAGAATTAAGAAACAAATAGCATTATATGTTTGTAGAGAAACAAATAGCATTATATGTTTCTTTCAATCTCTAGCTTATTGTCTTCATCTCTGTGGTCAGTATTTCTACCCTCTTTTATTTGGCCCTATCCATACTTCAGGGAGAATGTACTAAAGCTAGACAAAAAAGAATAGTAGTCAGGAAGATTTTTATTGGATTGCTTTATCCATTTGATTTCATCTCTTCTCCAAAAGACTTTCCATAGCTTTTCTTTTTCTTTTTTAAAGATTTATTTCATTTATTTATTGTACTTGCTGTCTGCTCTCTGTGTTTGTTCATTGTGTTCTTTTTGCGTCTGCTCATATTCTTTTTTTGGAGGCACGAGGAACCGAACCCAGGACCTCCCATGTGGTAGGTGAGCACCCAACAGCTTGAGCCACATCTGCTTCCCCATAGCTTTTCTTGATTTAATATTTTGTCATTTCGTTCTTCCTTTGCTAGAGCTCAAGTGGAGGTATTAAAATGAAGGGGGCATTGATTAACCTACAGACTGGATCACACATCTAGATACCTAAAAGTTAATGGTAATATTTTAGAAGAATAAAATTGAGTTTTAATATGGTATAATGAATTAAATTATTAAGAAATATATATTGTAAGTTAGTGCAATGTTTTCTAAAGGCCTATACTCTAAATAATCTTTAATTAATTTTGAATACATAAGTATCTGTAAAACATTGTCTATTATATGTTATTATTATTGCTTCCAAGTTGGTTTAGAAAAACTGGAGGCCAGTGGTGATGACATACACATGAACCAAAGGAAGGATGATGTGAATGTCTACCTTCATAAATTAGGTTTCATCAAGCTCTTCAGGATGATCCTATAATGCCCTCTACCAAAAACAAAAACAAAAACAAAACAAAACAAACCTCTTCTCTCTCTATCTTCAAGGGAATTCTGTCTCTTAATTCAGATGGAGAAATCAACATATTTTCCAGAGTCACACACACAGACACACACACAAACTTAAGGGAAGAAATCCATTTATTGAATATGGTTGGTCTCAGTGCTCTTATACTGCTTAATAGTTTTTAGCTGAATGAGACTTTGCTTATTTACAAAGTCATTCATATTGTAATTTATATAAACAGTCGTTTTTTTTTTCTCTGAAGTTCATTTGTTTCTATATAAGTGTGGAATTGTACTGACTATAAAAAATTAGTTGGTGCAGATATAACTAAAAATTATTATTGAAACATACAGTCAAGGAAATTGACTAAGTCTTTGCTGAATATTTCTTATTGTGCCTATAATTCTTTCATAGCAAAGCTTACTGAAAAGAATGTTTGACTAGTTCAAGTCTCAGCTCTGCCATTTAATAGTTTTGTGACTTTGGGGCAGTCATTTAACTTGCTGAATCTTTTCCTCACCTTACCTGTACAGTGGAAATAGTACCGTCCCCACCCTGCTTCAATAATAAAATTATTGTAAAGATCAAGTTATGGTAATATATAAGGGAAAAATCTATATATATATGATATTCTTTTGCTTTATCTCATGATTTTACCTGCATAAAAGTGACCAGTTATGCTTATTCCTTTCCATTACAGAAAATTGTTTGTTGAATTTGGATATAAATATATTTTCAGTCAATGGGAGGATTCATTAGGTCCGACAATTAAAGGCAAGTCATGAGTTTGAAGGGAAAACATGAATTTTAGTTGTTTTCATTCTTTCAGGTGTATGGAGTCAAACTTTTGGAGTAGGGACATAGGAAAGGAAGGTATCTTATTTAAAATAATACTGAAAGAACTCTAAAGAGCTTTCCTGAATATTCCATTTACACATCTTAGCCTGCATTTTACCATTTGCATTTGCCTTACTATCTCAGTAGTAGAATAGAGTAAAGTGGGTTTAAAAAAAAAACAAAACACTTTGTTCTTTCTTTTGGAACCCACAAGCCTCCATAGATGTCTGTTACAATAAAGAGGAAGTGGCATCTCTGACTAGGAGTAAGAATAAAGTAATTCATAACAGATAGAAAATAGAAACTCTAAAAGCAAGTTTTGGGCTAGAGCTAAGCTTAAAACTTAGTTCATTTAATTAAAAAATGGAAATAATTTTTAGAAAAATAAATATTAACCCTGAGAAACTTTTGAACTTTAGGGATTTTCTCTTTTCCTTCTCTCCCCTCCCCTCCCCTTTATTCCCTCTTTCCCCTCCCCTTTCTCTTTCATTCTCTTTCACTTTCTCCAGGCTCCTCAAATCACAAACGGTTGAATATATTTGAGTAATTTGATCTTAGTAAACTGACATGCAAATTGTCATCTTGTCTACAATTTCTGCCCAGTATAATGTATAATAGCCAAAATTTGTTAAACCTTCCCAAATAGAGCTCAAAACGGAAATGTTGTTAGCCAAAAATAGGAATGCGTGACTTCCTAAGATAAGCATTTGTCCAGTACCCATACTTTAACATTATTAAACTAAGAACTTTTGATGAAATGTCAGAAAGCCAGATAACGTTTTTTGACATCTTATGCTTAGTTCTTAAAAAAAGTTTGTGGGTTTTTTTTTTTTTTTTCCCACAAGAGGTAGTACATGTTTTTATTCCTTTAGGGCATCCTCCAATAATGCTTTTACCCTCATTAGGGAATAGTATAGGCTTGTAAGACTTTTCCCACCCCCCCCCCCACAAATTAACCGAGGACATGTATTACAGTCCTCTTTAGATTTAAAAACATTGTTTTTTAAATCATTAATATAAGTGAACATTTCATAGTATCTTCTATGTTAATGATTTAGAAAATGTTTTCCAAAGAGTAGGAGAAATATGTTCCTTGAACTCCAGGAATTTACAACTTGGGAAGGTATTTGTTTCTTTTAGTTAAGAGAAATTCCCTTTGTTTAATGTCTTCAGCTTGAGTTCATGTTTCTATAGCCTTGATTTACTTTGTAGTTAAAATAATAGGAAGGTGTAGTATAGGGTGAGAAAGAGAGGCAAAGTTTTGCTTTATTAATAATATGATTATATTAACTTTTATGTTATGAACCATCTACTTATTTTATAGGAGATATTAGTAACATTGTAGTGAGTAGCATGAGTTACAGTTCAAATCTTTTGATTCTCAGTATACTAAACTACATACCCTGGTAACAACTGTGGTTTCTTGTGGCTATTGTGTTTGAAATGGTTGCTGACTTATATAGGATGTCTTGTAGTTTGAGGGTGAATTTTGGCATGACCTACTTCAATATAATTCCTATTAGTAACTCCGTTGAAGTGTTAAATGATAAATCCTTTGAAATTTTTTCCTTGGATAATCCTAACTTAAGCATATTATAAAAATAGAAATAGCTCTCTAAGGAGGCTGGAGGGGTAGTGTGTGTGTGTGTGTGTGTGTGTGTGTTAGCCTCTAGCCCTTCTGAAGAGCAGATACTTTGGGCTTCCTTTTTCTCTAGGAATGTTATTTAAAGCTGTAGTTGACATTTTCCTATATAATGCAAGGATTTGTGAGAATGCTTTTTCATTTCAGGGCATATATGTAAGATTTAAATATAATCACAAGACTTTAAAAGAAATGATCCAGTTTCTTACTCTAAAGCAGAGTGATAAAACGTCTTCATCCCACCACAAAGTATAATGATTAGGGTGACATGTCCCAGTTGTGATAAATCATGTCAGAATAGCTTGTCTCTAAATTTAAGTGTATTTACACATAAATTTTCAGACAGTAAGAATCATCTGCAGATACAATAAGTGTTGGACTGATGTTGTTCTTCTTTGAAAACAAAGATAACTATATGTCTTAGCTAATTACAGACCACCCAACCCAAGGATGGTTTGTAGATCATTATACCTTAGAAGGAATACCAGGAAGGAACACTTGAGAAATTGCACAAAGGAAATGGATTCTCATCATCATTATAACCAAGTATTTGTTACTGGCTGCCTTCTCTCCTCTTCTTCTCCACCTTCTCTTATCCCTGTCATCTTTCTATTTTAGGGAAGGAATGAACTTTTTAAAATTTTTTTTTTTTTTTTGGTCTAATCAAGCACCATTCTCTCTCAGTTGAATAATGAAGTGACAACCTAGTTGCACTAATATAGTCTTTTTTTTTTTTTTTTTAAGATTTTATTTATTTATTCATTTATCCCCCCCCTTGCTGCTTGTGCTCGCTGGGTCAGCTAACCACGCCGTGCGGGCAGGCGGGTTTTGCCTTCACCAGGAGGCCCCGGGAACCGAACCTGGGGCCTCCCATATGGTAAACGGAAGCCCTACTGATTGAGCCACAGCCGCTTCCCACTAATGTCTTAAATGGTGGAACTTCTTTAGCTATCATGCCTGTTGAGGGTCTGCTTCATTTTTTAAAAACCTCCTTTAGTAGGAGGAGATTTAAATTATGATCTACATTAATTTTTACAAGGAAAGGTAAAAGTTGTTTTTATTTAAATAAGCCCTGATATTTTCAACATCTAAATTAGATGATTTACTTTTTCCCATCATGGTAACCTGAATTGTTCCTTCTTTTGAAATGGAAGCTGTCCTAATCCCGTAACCTCAGTATAACTGAATAAACCTCTTTCTAATTATATGACTATCTATTGTGAATATTAGCATTGCTAATCAGCTTATTGCAGTGTATTTGTAACTTCAGTGCTAGTGTTCATAGAATGGACATTGACATAATTGCAGCTCTTTACCAATACTTAGATGCTAGCAAATTTAAAACCACAGATCTGAATTTCTCATACTACAGTATATGGAAAAATATTAAAACATGTACAATTTTATGTCACTAACTTGAGTTTCCATATAGTTTTGTTTATGCAAAATGTTCATGGTGCCTAATGCTATAGTACACCAGACCTTTAGCTAAAAAAACAAAAAATAAAAGACTCCATCTCACTTGTTTTGGCTGTATTTTTGTTTCTTCTGTGATGGAAAGGCAATCATCTCTTCTGAGAACAGGTTTCTTAATCTGTGTCAAAGAATAGCTGATGATTTCTGAAAATCATTTTCAAAAGGCCTATGTAGATTGTGGTGATTGTCACAAATGAATATTTATTAAATGCCCATTGGATTCTTGACATTATACTAGGTTTTGTAGAGATTTCAGTGAAGATAGACAATAGCATGTAACATCCAGGGATGGACTGAATTATAAAATGGAGAAGGTTGAGGTGAGTATAACTTTATAAATATGTAAATATGAAGAAAATTATTACAAACTCAGATGTGTATATATATTTTAGTAAATACATGCTATACTACTAAAGCATGTGAAATGTGGCAGAAATATGATAAAAGAGGTATGTATGGAATAATTTCTATATTTCCTTCTGGAAATTAAAGCACTTCTACAAGTAAGTCTTTCTCAAGTAAATGAGTTATCAAGAATGAAGCAGAATATAAACTAGTAGCAAAAGATCAAGGACCATCTTATGTGCTACCCACATTTGATACTTCCTAAATCAGTGAAAAATATAGTGAAGGAGAACTGTTTAAAGCGGAGATGAGTTTAAAATGGTAAAAATTAATACGAATTTTGTGAGTACATTGGCAGTAAAATGAGTTAGCAAGAGTTTCATATTAAAAAGATGCCTGGCAGATCCAGATGGGGCAAACAAAAGAAGCTGAAGGCAGAATTACCATGACTACTATAGTTGTAAGTGGGAGAAAATTATACTAGTCTAAATGAAGTCCATAAGAGATGAAATTCACAAGTTTATAATGAACAATTTGGGATGTAAAAGTTTGAGCAAAAGAGAATTAGGGTTGGTGGTATTAGTCTGATGATATTATCTTATAATCTGTACATATTCCAACACGGTGTGGTATTTGGTGAAGGGGTGTTGTATGGGAATTCTACACATGTTCATGATTGTGTTGTAAGTTCACAACTTCTGCAATTAAAATATTTTAAAAAAATAATAGGGTGGGTTGGGGGGGGAAATACATGAAATGTAAGATGAAGACTATAGTTAGTAGTAAGATTTTGATACTCTTTCATAATCTTAACAAATGTTTCACAACAATACAAGGTGTTGGTGGTGGGGTGATGTATGGGACCCCTGTATGATGTTATGCATGTTTGTTTTGTAAGTTCACAACTTTTACTATAACTTATTGTTTATGTATGTCCATGTATGAATGATATACTTCAATAAAATTTAGAAAAAAATTTTAAAAGAAGAGAATTAATGAAGGAGACATCAATGAGAGAATTAATGTAGTCCACCACTCAACCTCTGCCAGACATTGTGTTAGGGGATATGTAGAGGATAAAAAGACTTATAAGAGAATTCCTAGGTGGGCAACCTAGTATTAAATTAAAAAGTCTTCTCCTACTAACCAACAACAAATATCCTTTTGAATATATAGCTATGCTTTCAAGAAAGTAAGGAAAATCCTCAAAGGCTGAAAATTGGAAAGCATTAGAAAAAATACAGTAGTAAACAAGCATAGTGTTTTGGGCTTCTCCAGGATTGGGGCATGGGGTGTCCTGGCACAAGGATGTAAGTTTAATAGCCAATCAAGGTTGGGAGCTTACATGATGAAAGGAGTTAGAACTGAGACACCAATGTAAAGCAGGAATTCTTGAGGCATTAGCAAAGAACAGCCTATGAAAAAGAAAAAAATTACTCTGCAGCATATGGAGACCACAATGATTTTTTTTCTCACCCTGAGGTCTGTGTCTAAGTGGGTCAAAAGACCCAAATTTCTAACTGTAGGCCCCTTTTGAGGTTTGAGGTTTAAATTTACATTCCTGCCTCAAAGTGACTCCTGAATATTAATATTCCAAGGTACCTTATGGAAGCTAAGACAAAAACCAATCTAGATGTATATACTCTCAACCAATGCTACACTATATTCTCTCATGAAAAGCACTACTTAGCATGGGCTCATTTTCCAAAACTTACAAAATATACAAGGAAACAGACAATATGAACAAGAATCAGTAGACCCAGTATATACCAGGATTACCTCTAATAACTTCAGATAATTAAGCAGAGACTATAAACAGAAAGTTTATAAATAAATAGCACAATTTTAAGTCTGATTTTAAAAATAATCTGATAGAACATATCAAGTTAAAACAATGGCCAATGAAGAATAAATTAACAACTGGAAGATAGATATGACAAAATTACCCTGAAGACAATATAGAGTTATAGAAATAGAAAATATTAAAATAGTTTGATATACATGAAAGGTAAAATAAGGTCCTACATACAAATAATAGGAGTTCCAGATGGAGCCCATGGAAGAATGAAGCGGAGATAATATTTAATGAATACGTGGTTGAGAGTGTTTTAAGTATATACATTTCTGTTTTTATCCCTTTTTAACTTTTCCTGAAATGGTTTCTCTTTTTCTGACTGATCCCTGATTCATACATAATCTATTATTCAAGAATGAGGGCAAAATAAAGATATTTTCAGAACAAACAAGACTTGAAAGAGATTATTTAATAGACTCTCTGAAAGACTGACTAAAGAATATTACTTCAAATAATATGAGAATGAACCCAGAAAGTGGTGAGATGCCAGAAAGAATAGTGAGGAAAGAAAATAGTAAATATATGGAAAATATCTCAAAAAGCATTGGCAGTGTATAATGATAGTAGTTATAAATAATTTGGAATGTTTAAGGTAAGAGTGAGCCTCAAACTAGAAACATTATCCTACTAGGCGATTGTTTAAACAAACTCTGTGATATATCAATACCATGAAATATTATTCAGGAGAAAAAAGGAACAAACTATTGGCACACACAGTAAGTTAGATGAATCTTAATTGATATTATGCTAAGTAAAAAAAGCCAAGTTCAAAGGTCACATGAGAAATAAATCCATTTATATAACATTTTCGGAATAATTGTGATGGAGAACATATTAGTCGCTTCTACCAGTTAGGAATGGTGGGGATGAGAGGGATGGATGTGATCATAAAGGAGTTGCATAAGAGAATTTTGTGGTGTTAAAATATTCTGTATTTGATTGCAGTGGTGTGGTTACATGATTCTACATATGTGGTAAAATGACATAGAACTATAAATACACTGTAGCATCTACACATGTGGTAAAATGACATGGAACTATACATACACTGTAGCAATCTCAATTTCCTGGTTTTGATATTTACCACAGTTATGTAAGATGTAACCATTGAACAAAACTCAGAGAAGGGTACACAGGACCTCTTTTTACTATCTTTGCAACGTCCTATAAATATATAATTATTTCAAAATTAAAAGTTTTAAAAAGAAATACTAAAAGTGGAACTAGAATACTGGACAATAATATAATTTAAGAAGGGGAAACTTAGCTTAAAAATTCCAAAAGTCCTTGTATTGTTTGAGTGAAAGTTATACTGATCAATTTTAGACTTTAAGTCAATGTTCAGTGGTTAAAATTTGAGTGTATCCATTAAAACAATGTAATGAGGCTGTCTAAATCCCAAACCAGTATTAAGATGCAGAAAGGGAAGAGGAAAGAAAACTTAGTAAATGAATTTTATTTTTGGCAGTGTGGTTCACTAAGTACTAACACCCAACTTCCCACTAAATCAATTTAAAATACTGAATAATTGAAAAACACAACTGCATCCTTGAGTTGGTAAGAAAGTAAGAGAAAATCAAGTCTAAAACTAAATGAAGGCAAGTCCCCGAGAAAAGTAAGCAAAACACTGCAGCCAGCTTTTTCCTTGAAACATTTCTTGAATTAATTTGAACCATAAGCTTTAGTTTTTATGCCTTCCAAAGGTACAAGGAACAGAGGTAAAAATCCAGGACCTGCCCAAATTATTACCTCCCCCTTAAAGTGGGGAACCCAAAGGACTATACCATCAGTGTAAGAGTGAATTAAAAATAAACCTATCCTGCACCCACATTCTAAGGAAACTGAAAGAAAAATAGCCTGTCTTCAAAGTTGATGTTCTGTGGAGCTGGGGCAGGAGGGATATCTTCCATGAAAATTCACAACTGCAAACCAACTATAACATGGGTCTTCATCCATAATTCATATTACTTCAGTGGTCTGAAAATTCTCAAGTCAGAAAACTTAATTTAAAATAAGTTTATTTAAAATGGCTTAAGATTAAAAGAGACTTGTAGATAAAGACAAAGCAATATTGAAGGAAAAAAAATTTCTAGGATTAAAAATATAATGAAAGGGAGTTCTAGGAAGATGGTGTCAGAGTAGGCAGGCAGGGTTCAACTCTCTCAGAAAGTGGAGAAAGGACCAAAAACTGTCCAAGAGACCTACTTTGGGGTTCAGCAGACCAGGGCAGTGCTGCACAACTCCCAGAAGGGCGAGGGACAGAGAAATGAACCTGAAACAAGTGTGAGTTACTAAAGCCCCGCGGCAGCTGGGAAGGAGTCCCATCCCAAAAAACTATACAACATAGATGAGATGGACAAATTCCTAGAAACACACAAACAATGTACACTGACCCTAGAAAAAATAGAAAACCTCAACAAAGCAATCACAAGTAAAGAGATTGAAACAGTCATCAAAAACCTCCCAAAAATGAAAAGTCCTGCACCAGATGGCTTCACAGGTGAATTCCACCAATCATTCAGAGACAATCTGATACCAATCTTGCTCAAGCTCTTCCAAAAAATTGAACAGGAAGGAATACTAACACACTCATTCTTTGAAGCTAACGTCATCCTAATACCAAAACCAGATAAGGATACAATGAAAAAAGAAAATTAGGACCAGTAACCCTAATGAAAATAGATGCAAAAATCCTCAACAAAATACTTGCAAACTGAATCCAAAAGCACATTAAAATAATTATACGCCACAATCAAGAGACTTTTATCCCAGATATGCAAGGATGGTTCAACACAAAAAAATCAATTAGTGTAATAAACCACACTGATAAATTAAAGAAGAAAAATCAAATGATCCTCTAGATTGGTGCAGAAAAGGCATTTGACAAAATACAGCATTTTTCCTTGGTAAAAACACACCAAAAGATAGGAATAGAAGGAACCTTTCTCAATAAGGTAAAATACATATATGAAAAACATACAGTTAGCATTATACTCAATGGCGAAAGACTGAAAGCTTTCCTACTGAGATCAGGAACAAGACAAGGATGCCCACTGTCACCACTGTTATTCAATATTATGTTAGATGTTCTAGCTAGAGCAACTAGGCTACATAAAGAAGTAAAAGGCACCCAAATAGGAAAAGAGAAGTAAAACTTTTGCTGTTCACTGATGATATGATCCTCTATCTAGAAGATCTTGAAAAATCCACAATAAAGAAAGCTACCAGAACTAATAGACAAAATCAGCAAAGTGACAGGATACAAGATTAATATGCAAAAATTAGTAGTGTTTTCATACATATGAGCAATCTGAGGGGGAAATCAGAAAAAAATTCCATTTATAATTCCATTTATAATAGTAACTAAAAGAATCAAATATTTAGGAAACACTTAACAATGGACATAAGGACCTGTAAAAAACTACAAAACACTGCTAGAAGAAACCAAAGAAAACTTAAATAAATGGAAGAACATTCCATTTTCATGGATTGGAAGGCTAAATATCGTGAAGATGTCAATTCTACCTAAACTTACTTACAGATTCAATGCAAAACCAATAAAAATCCCAAAAGGCTTTCTTGCAGAAATGGAAAAGCCAATTACCAAATTTATTTGGAAGGGTAAGGGGCCCTGAATAGCCAAAATATGTCTTTAAAAAGAACAAATATGAAGTACCCACACTTCCTGACTTTAAAGCATATTACTTAGCTACAGTAGTAAAAACAGCATGGTACCGGCATAAAGACAGACAGAATGACCAATGAAACAGAATCAAGAACTCAGAAATAGACCCTCACATCTACAGTCAAGTGATTTCTGACAAGGCTGTCAAGTCCTCCCAGCTGGGCCAGAACAGTCTATTCAATAAATGGTGCTGGGAGAACTGGGTAGCCATATCCAAAAGAAAGGGGACCCCTATCTCACCCCTTATACAAAAATTAACTCAAAATGGATCAAGAACCTAAATATAAAAGCAACAACCATAAAACTTCTAGAAGAAAATGTAGGAAAACATCTTCAAGATCTTCTGGTAGGTGGTAGTTTCTTAAACCCTATACCTCTAGAACGATCAACAAAAGAAAAAAATAGATAAATGGGATCTCCTCAAAATTAAGCATTTTTGCACCTCAAAGGACTTGTCAACTAACTCTTTGGGAAATAATGTTTGGAAATCACCTGTCTGATAAGGATTTAATATCTATGGTATATAGAGAGATCCTACAGTGCAACAATAAAAAGACAAACTACCCAATTAAAAAAAAAAATGGGCAAAAGACTTGAATAGACTATTGTCCAATAAGAAATATATATGGCAAAAAAAAAAAACATGAAAAAATGTTCAACATCACTACTGCTTAGGGAAATGCAAATCAAAACTACAATGAGATATAATTTCTCACCTATTAGAATGGCCACTATTAAAAAGTCAGAAAACTACAAGTGTTGGAGAGGATGTGGAGAGATAGGAATACTTATTCACTGTTGGTGGGAATATAGAATGGTACAGCCACTGTGAAGGACTGTTTAGCAGTTCCTAAGGAAGTCAAATATAGACTTGCCATGTGACCCGGCAATACCACTACTAGGTATATACCCAGAAGAACTAAGAACAGTGATACAAACAGACATCTGCACACCAATGTTCATAGCAGCATTATTCACAATTGTCAAAAGATGGAAACAACCCAGGTGTCCATCAACCAATGAATGAAACTGTGGTTATATACACACAGTGGAATATTATGCAGCCTTAAAAGAAATGAAGTTCTGAAGCATATGATAATGTAAGAACCTGGAGGTGATTACGTTGAGTAAAGCAAGCTAGACACAAAAGGACAAATACTCTATGAGTGTGCTATTATGAAGTAAATGTATTGTGTAAACCCATGGAGTTAATAATTAGAATATAGATTACCAGGAAATAGAATGAGGGTAGAGAATGGAAAGCTGAGGGTTAATCTGTCAGAATTGGTAAAAAGATTGTAAATCTTTGGAAATGAATGGAAATGATGTGAGCATGTCATGGTGTTTGTGACTAGCAGAGCTATTATATGAGTATGACAGTGGTTGAAAGGGAAAGCCTAAGGACATGTATATTACTAGAAAGAAAGCTAAAAAATGTAATATGAGACTGCATAACCTGAAACATCATGTGAAATTTGAATATGAGTAATATTGCATACATAGACTGTTTTACAAAATATAAACACAAATAAACTAGAGAGACAGAAACAGAATAGCAGCTATGTATGGCAGGAGAAGCATAGAGAGTTTGAGAGGTGATGACGGTTTTTATTTGTTTATCTGGTTTTGTTAATATTATTATTGGAACAATGAAAATGCTCTAATAATGATTGAAATGATGAATATGCAACTATGTGCTTAGACCAAATACCATTTATTGTACACTGTGGATGGATTTATGCTTTATTAATATGTATCAATAAAATTGATTTGTTTATATATATATGATGATGACTAAAATTTAAAGCTCCAAGAACAGGCTTAATTTAGGAAAGAAACAGTTCAAGATAAGACTTTGTGAACTAAAGGATATATCTGAATAAATTACCCATAATGGAAATGAAGAGACAAATAAATGGAAAATATCAAAGAGATTAAAAGGCATGAAGATGAGAATGAAATTATCTCACTTAAATCAGAGATCTAGAAAGGTAAGAGACAACGAATGGGGCAGTAATAGTGGCTGATAACTATCCAGAGCTGATAAAAGACAGTAAGCTGTATATTCAGAGAATCCCAATGACACATAAGCAGGAGAAATAAAGAAATCCACTGCTAGAACATCAAAGTGAAACTGCAAAACACCGCAGTCAAAAGAAGATTTAAAGAGCAGCCAAGGAGGAGAGACAGTTGGAGGATTCACACTTACAGACTTTAATGCATATTGTAAAACTACAATGGTCAAACAGCATGGTATGGCACAAGGATAGACATATTAACCAATGGAATTGGCACAAGGATAGACATATTAACCAATTGAGGGTTCAGAAAGAGACCCTTACATCTATGGCCAATTGATTTTTGACAAAGCTACCAAGTCCACTCAACTGGAAAAGAATAGTCTTTTCAACAAATGGTGATGAGAGAATTCAATATCCATATGCAAAAGAATGAAAGAGGACTCCTATCTCACACTATATAGAAATATTATCTTAAAAATGGATCAAAGATCTAAATATAAGAACCCAAACCATAAAACTCTTAGAGGAAAACAGGGAAACATCTTCTGGACATTGTGTTGGGCAACATTTTCTTAGAATTTATACCAAAAGCACAAGCAACAAAAGAAAACTTATATGAATGGGACTTCATTAAAAATTGAAAAGGACTTCATCATGAAAGTAAAAAAGACAACCTACAGAACAGGATAAAATATTTGGAAATCACATATTCAATATCAGTTTAATGTCCAGAATATAGAAGAACTCCTATAACTTAACAATGAAAAGAAAAACAACCTAACTTTAGTATGGGCAAAAGACTTAGACATTTCTCCAAAGAGGATATACAAATGGCTAATAAGTACGTGAAAAGATGCTCAACATCAGTAGCTATTAAGGAAATGCAAGTCCAAACCATAATGAGATACCTTTTCACACCCACTAAAATGGCTACTATTAAAACAAACAAACAAAAAACAGAAAACTATGAGTATTAGAGAGGATATGGAGAAATAGGAACACTCATTCATTGCTGGTAGGAATGTAAAATGGTGCAGCTGCTGTTAAAGACAGTGTGGCAGTTTGGCATTGTTTATGAATTGCAAACATAGATATTGGATTATGTTTGTAAACTGGTTTGTCCCTCTGGGCATATTAGATTACATTGGATTCAGAGGTTTCACTTTTACTTGATTAAATAATGAGTAAGGGTTTGATGGGGCCATGTCAGTAGGATGTTGCATCCCTGCCCCCTTGGTGGGCGGCGACTCTCAGAGAAAATGACAAGACACAGGAGTTAGTTGAAGTTTTAATGCTGGAGCCCAGGAAGTAGGCACACAGAGGAGCAGAGAGAAGGCTCAATTAGACATGACAGAGGCCCCAGGAAGAGAGACAAGCTATTCGCCTGAGAGTTTATAGCTGACTTTGTGGAGAGGGGAAAGCAGCTGAGCCCAGAGAGAATTGAGTCCCCGGGAGAGAGACAAAGCCTAGAAAGGCTGATAATCTACAGCTGACCTTGTGGAGACAACAGAGCAGCTGAGCCTGGAGAGAACTGAGCCCCAGGAGAGAGATGAGACTAATATCAGCCTACAGCTGATATTGGAAGAAGCTGGGGCCATGGAGCCTTAAGAGGAAGAGGAAGGCTGAATGTCAGCAGCCATCTTGCTCCAACACATGGCAACAGACTTTGATGAGTCTGTAACTGTAAGTTTCTACCCCCAATAAAAACCCTTTATAAAAGCCAACAGATTTCTGGTATTTTGCATCAGCACCCCTTTGGCTGACTAATGCAGACAGTTTGGCAGTTCCTCAGGAACTATAGGAAGTATAGACTTACCATATGACCCAGCAATTCCATTGCTAGTTATATACCCAGAAAAATTGGAAGCAGAGACTTGAATAGATATTTGCACACCAATATTCAAAACACCATTACTAGTCACAATAGCCAAAGGATGGAAGCAACTTTAGTGTCCATCAACAGATGAATGGATCAACAAAATGTGGTACATTCGTACAATGGAATGTTATTCATCAATAATGAAGTCCTGATGCATGCAACAACATGGATGAACCTTGAGAACATTATGCTGAATGAAATAAGCCAGACACGAAAGGACAAATATTCTGTGATCTCACTGATATGAACTAATTGTGGTGGGCAGACTCATGGGGTTAGACTCTAGAATTTAGAGTTACCAGGGGATAGAGTGGGGTTAGAGAATAAGGAGTTGATGTTTAGTTTGTACAAAACTTCTATTTGGGTTGATTGTGAGGTTTTGGAGGTCAGTGGTGCTGATGGTAGTGCATTATTGTGAATGTAGTTAAGAGCACTGAATTGTTCAGGTGAATGTGGTTAGAAAGGGAAGCTTTAGGTCTAGTATATGTTACTTGAATAAAAATGAAAAGATAAAACATAGGACTGTATAACACAGTGATCTCTATTGTAGACAATGTAGTTAATATTACTAGTATAAGAATGTTCTTTCATGAATTATAAGAAATGTACAACACTAATACAAAGTGTTAATAGGGCGAGATATATAGGGAAAAATAAACCTAATGCAATCTATGGATGATGGTATTTTAATAATTTTCATCAAGTGTAACAAAGGTAACTACTGATTTAAAAAATTAGTACAATCAATGCAAGGTAGTGGTGGTGGTGGGGTGGATGGGAATGTATTTTATGCATGTTTGGTCTGTAAACACACAAATTCTCTAATTAAAAAAAAAATCTTTACAAAAGTTTATGCAGGCTTTTAAGGTAGATCTGATCCCGGGATACTGAGGGAGATAAGGATCATTAAGGCTTTGGGAACTTGACATTAGAGGGTTTCCACAGTGTGAAGAATGTAACATCCTCTGGGAAAGGCTGATGGGGAGGGTACATGCCTGGAGAATATTCTGTGGTAGCTGTTTTTCTGGGCTACGTGTGACTCTATAAGTGCTTTAAAGAAGCCTTAAGTGGTTCTTCCAACTGGACATAAAGGAAGGCCTAAAGAAGTCTCTCAGGAGCTGTAAACTAGCTCTCAGTGCTTTTAACTCCTGTTGCAAACTTGCTCCAGCCAGGGCTAGTTTAAGTATAGGGCTGATTTGGACACTTAGGGCTCTGAGCAAGCTCTGAACTGATGGTGTTTTGGGGTTACTTAGGGCAATTCTGAAAGAGTCATGTTTCAACAAGTAGAGGAACAAAAGTCCATGATAGGAAGACTAAAGTGGAAGAGGAAAATTAAGTTTGGAGAAAGGCCTAAATGCCAATATATGGTAGCATATATACAGCATGAAATTTCCCGTTTTAACCACTTTTGGGTATGAAGTTCAGCAGTGTTAATTGCATTCACGGTGTTGTGCTGCCATCACCACCATCCATTGCTAAAACTTTTCCATTACACCAGACAGAAACTCTACCCATGAGCATAAACTCACAATTTCCCTTCCCCTGATAACGTGTAGTCTATTTTCTGTCTCTATGAATTTGCATATTCTAGTTATTTCATATAAATGAAGTCACACAATAAAAATTGAATGAAGAGCATACAAATGGTAAAAGTGTGTGCACATCTAAACAAAAATTGACTATAAAAAACAATATGAGTAAAATAATGTGGGGTTAAAAAATATACATTAATCCAATGGTTAGTGAATACACTTTTCAAATTAATGTGTAACATTTTTAAGAATGTACTATATATTAGGACACAAAGTAAGTCTAAGAAAAAAATTTAAAAATCAGTATCATGCAAACTGTATTCTCTAACCATAATACTACTAAATTAGAAATAAAAATCAAAACTGAAACATCCTTTAATTTAGCCTTGGCAATTTAAAAATACTTCTAAATTCATGAGTCAGAAATAAAAATTATAGAAGTTTGAAATATTTGGAATGGAAGAATAATAAAAAATATTCTATTTCAAAGCTTGTGGGATGCAGTTAGGGAGGTACCTGGTGGAAAATTTAGAGCTAAGTATTCAATTTAAGAAATAGAGTAAACTTAAAGAAAGTAAAAGGAAGTAAAGATAAAAAATAAATTTATGATTTAGGAAATAAATATAATTGTTCTTTGAAGGACTAATACAGTAGACAAACATGAAGCAAGACTGATCAGGAAAAGAAATCCACTAACAATCTGTATTATGAGTGAAAAGGGAGATATAGCTACAAGTAGATTATATATAAAAACATAAGAGAATACAATTGTGGGTCAATGGTTAATAAATCCTTTATACTTCTCTATAGACAAATTAGATGTAGCTCTATTACCTCAAAACCTGTTACCTGGTGTTGCAAATAATTTTTTAAAAATCAGCTGACTTTTGAAATGCGAGCTATTGTTACCAGGTACCATTACTTATGGTAAAAAGACTCTTAGTGGTAAGTTGCATTGGCCTGGGAAGGCTAGAAATAAACTATAAATACCTGGTAGAAAGCCACAGCTTTAAACCACCCTGAGTGTTCTGTCTGGAAGCTCTGACTGTAGACTTATTACAGGAAATATCAGTGACTTTTATACCCACCCAGTTTTGTCTCATTCCCTCATATCTGAGATTAACTCCTTGTCAGCCTGTTGTGACAGTTACTCCTACTGACAAAAAATGCCTAACCTTGCCCTTCCAGTATGCTATTTATCCTGGCCTGTAGTCTGCTAACTTAATTCTTCCTATAATAGTCATGTGAGTCTAACTGTTAGTTGAGCTCAAAATAATATCCCCTTGTGGGCAAAAAATAATGTTATGTCAATAAATTTGAAAACATGCCTGAAATGGACAATTTCCCAGAAAAGTAAAACTTTTCCAAATTGACTCAAGAACAATTAGAAAACATAAATAGAACTATAACTCTTTAGGAAATTAATATACCTATAACTGTTTAAAATTTTTAAGACTTCTATATATTGGAAGATATTATAAACAGTGAAAATACAATCCAAAGCCTAGGAAATCATTTTGGTAACGTAAGAAAGCAAAAAATGTTCATACCCAATGGTACAGCAAATCCATTTGTAGGTATTATCCTAAAGAAACTCATATATATGCATAGAGACATGTACAAAATATTTGTTACATCATTGGAAGAGTGAACAATAGGAAAAAACTGTCCGTCAGCAAGAGAATAGGTAAATCTATGATAAAGTAATGTAAAAGAATATTATATAGGCAGTTAATAAACAAACTGGAATTGCTTGCATCAGCACAGATACTGTAAACAGTGTTGAACAAAATAAGCCAGTAACAAAATATAATGTGTATATGATGTGTCAATATAAAGTTTAACATTCATAGGTACTTATACAGGTAGTAAAAGTATAAAAAACATGCATGGGAATTGAGGGAAATGATTACTTTTACCAGAATAATGGGTTGGAATAGAGAAGGCAGCACAGCATTCTTTAGTTGTGTCTTTACTGTTTTATTTCTTAACCTGGGTGCTGATTACATTTATTGTAACTATTTTGGAGGCATTTAATATTTCATTAAAGGAAAAATAAAAACAATACCAGTTTTTAATGTGCTTACCTTACAGTAAGGGCTAAAAGATGGACATGAATGTATAATTACAATAAATTATATTACACAATCACCATAAGAATAATGAAGAGAACATGAGTTATAAGATTTCAAGTAAGGGGACAATGCCTTCTCTTTTAGGTGATAAAAGAAAGTTTCATGGCATTTTAACTGAGTAAGGCTTGTTTTGGGGTTCTATTTTCTCCTTTTCCCTCATTCCATATTTAGTGAAATCCCTGTGGCACATCTGCAAAAAGATATGGACGGGAAAGCATGGGGTGTGTTTTAAAGCAGGGCAAGTAAATTAATTTGAGAGGGGTAATGCATTTGTAAAGCAAGTAATGGACAATAAGGATATATAAGTCATTAGGGGTTAGATTGTGATAGGTCTTGAATAGCAAACATAGGAATTTAGGCCTTATTCTTTAGGCCATTGTTTTTCAATATTTTATTTTTAACCATGACCCATAGTTTACATTTTATATTGTGATTCAAAACATATGACTGGAAAAAAAGCAATAGGAGAGCCATTGAAAGCCTTCAAGTAGGTATGTGAGAAGCAATCTATATATACATGCACATACATAGAGTCGAGTCTCATTATTTGCAGTAGTTATGTTCTATAAAATCACTGTGAACACTGAATTAGTGAATATTGAACCATTGCTCCTAGGGGAAGTACAAGGTTAGATTCCTGCAAGCTTCTGATCACATTTTCATCACCCAATCAATAAATAACCTTGTTTTATGTGTGTTTCTGTTTAAAGATACCTTACTTTATATTGTCAATTTATTAACATTGAACTTCCAGCCAACAGAACTATAACTCATGCCTGAACAAAGCTTTTTTAACACTTGTATTTTCTCCGTAAGGTACATCACAATCTTCTTGCACTTAAGAACACTAGACAGCACTTGGGCATTATGCTTTGGGGCCATTTTAAACTGTGAAATCACAAAAAAAAAAAAAAAAAAAACTACAAAAATGTAAAAAGTGTGATTCTAAATATACCATGAAAAGGGACACTTGTTTACAGTATGAGAGCTGTAACAAGAAGGAAAAGTGTCATCTTGTTTGAACTCAGCTGGGAACATGCACATCAGGCAACTCAAAATTTTTGCTGCAAATGTCTGTGAATGGCCACAAAAGTGAAGCAAATAAGGATTTGGGGATTACAAATAAATGTTAGCAAGTAGAAGAATTTGCAAATACAGAATCCACAAATGAAGATTTGACTATAATGCATGTATATGTATACATATGTATATGTTTTTTTTTTTTTTAATAATACTTTTCAAATGTTATCTGAGTTAGTTTGCAGTCAATTTAAAGTGACAAGATTCTGGATATAGGAAGGCCAGTTAAGAAACAGTTAAGAGAGAATTGTGAAGAAAGAGTCCATAGAACTTGTGAGTTTTTGAGTCAGAAAGACCTTTGATTACCAAGACTGTTGGAGCCTTTAACAAAATGGAAGAATGTGACTTCTGGTCTTTGTCCCGAGGTGTTCCAATCCTCATAATACTTTGTAAAGTGACAGATTGTGACCCACGTTTGATGGCCTGACTTTATATTATAGAAAATGCAAATGGGAGAGTGGATGTAGCTCAAGAAGTTGAGCACCTGCTCCCCATGTACCAAGTCCTGAGTTTGATTCACCAGTACCTCCTAAAAGCAAAAAGAAACAAACAAACAAATGAAAAAGCAAACTCAGGGGAGCTGATGTAGTTCAGTGGTTGGGCGCCAGCTTCCCACATACAAGGTCCTGGGTTCAATCCCCAGCCCCGGTACCTCAAAAAAAAAAAAAAAAAAAAGCAAATGATGCAAGAAAAGTATTGAAAATATTAGAGAATTTACTTAGGTAGTAGATTCATAATATGAAACTAAAGTTGGAAAATAGAAAAGTAATTTGAGAATTGGTGGCATCATGGATATGGATATTAAAACCTAGCAAGGTTAAATTGACTGCATATAGACACTTTTTTGGTCCTTGGTTAAGTAAGGGCAAAGAAGGCAGCAAATGTACACTAAATGGGAATTGGGTTATTATGTTTTTTGAAAACCTGAACTTGTGAGTGAAATATGGACATAAAAGGCAGTAAAGCATTCTTCTAGTTTAGTGTGGGAATAAAAGATATGAACAGAATTTCTGAGAGAAAAGAGAGTGACCTTGATGTCACTTATAGAACTGAGTGTGAAGCAGTTTACATGGGGAAATTTTATAATAGTCAGCAGGACAATGATTTTGTTTTTTAATATTGCAGGCAAGTAGAGAAAAAGAAGGAAAAGGAGACAAATTATCTTTTAACACCAAACCTATTTCATCTATAAGAGATTTCATGATGAAACACTTATTTGTCGAAAGGGAAACTACAATCAATTTTAAATTGGCTACATTTTATTTTGGGTGCATTGACATGTTTAAGATGACAGAATTACTTACTAGCTAGTTTTTCGTTTATTTTTCATCTCCTCCTTTGTATCTCTTTGTATGCAGTTTACGTCTAAGGACAGGAAAGGAGAGGAACAAGGTCAGAAAGAGTTACCCAGAAGGCTGAAATTAACTGTAATATCTCATATCCTTAAAAAAACAAAATGAAGCAAATATAAGAGCATGTTAAGATTTGACAAAATTAGAGGTGTCAACAGTACAGGTGTTCATGCCATTCTCTTTACTTCTTTGTTTGCTTGAAATATTTGATAATTTTTATAAACAAAATAAAAACATATTTTGCTAAGGGACCCAGAGACCACATACAGCTTATTTTAGGAATTGAAATCCCAAAAGAGAGAAGACAGTTAAAAGTTTTTTAGACTACAGACTACCTGATTCATATTAAAAATTGAAGGGCTTTGTTAATATGTGTCTTGGTTTTCTCTAAGCCAGCACAAAAAGATAGTAGGACAACTTTTCAGTTAGCAATCGTCATATTTAGTTAAGCCCTATAGATTCTGTTATCATCAATAGATAAATTTATGTTACTTATTTAGGTGGTGATAAATGGTATAAAGAAAAATAAATCAAGGTAAAGAGGACAGATAGTGCCCAGGGTTGGAGGTGATTGCTCTTTTATAATGGGTGATCAGGGATGATAGCTGAAATAAGTAAGGGGGGGCAGGTTGTGGCTTTCTGGGGAGATTGTTTCAGCTAGAGGGAGCAGCATTTTAAGGCCCTGAAAGCAAGAGCATACTTGACATAGTCAGGGAACAACAAGGAGACCAATGTAGGCTGGAGTAGAATGAGCAAGATAGCGAAAAGTAGGAAACAGGGTCCATGGGGTGAGGGTTTGGTCAGATCAAGTAGGGCATAATAGGTCAATTTGGCTTTTACTCTGAGTGAGACAGGAAACCACTAAAGAATTTTGATCACAGGAGGGAACTAATTTGACTTATGTTTTAAAAGGATCACTTTTGACTGTGGAGAATAGATGTCTATTAGCCATTCTTCCTTTATAATCTGGGGGATTTTAATGAAATGATAATAGGTATTACTTATGTGTTAATAAATATTAACTGTACTGTATTTTCCAAGTATTCACTTATTTAATCCTTACCACACATTATGAAATAGGATCATAACTATCTCCCATTTTACTAATGTGGAAACTGAACACCAAAAGAGGTTAAATAAATTTCCCAAGGCCACACAGCCACTAAGTGATAGAACTTGGATTCAAACCCAGTCTGACTTCATTGCTTCTATTCTTAATTAACAAAAATTCATTACTACCTCTGTACTTCAGGGTAGTATTATGAGGAATAAATAAGTATGGATGTGTGTCTCTTAAAAATGTCAAACCCCCAAGTATATGAAACCAATGAAGTAATGGAAAGAGTAGCATTTTAATAGAAATAAATTCCAAAAGTAGTTTTAGGAGTAGAGGATGGAACTTGCAGTAGATTACTGATTTGAGGAGGAAAAAATGGCTTGTAAAAGATATGTGTAATGTGAGAAGAGAATTTTATTTTGAAGGAAGAAAATTACTATAAATGCTGCATTAAAAGGCTAACTTAAAGGATAGAAAAGGACTAAAATCTAAGTGGCAATAGTTAGTTATGGTGGATGAGAATTGATTGCTGCCAGATAAAATTAAAATTGAATAATAGTCTGATGATATTAGCTCATAATCTATAATAAATATTCCACCACAGTGTGGTGTATTGGTGAAGAGGGTTTTATGGGAATTCTACACTGTGCATGATTGTTTTGGAAGTTCACAACCTCTATAATAAAAATATATTTTAAAAAATAATAGTCTGGATTGGGGGAAAAATATACCAAATGTAAGATGTGGGCTATAGTTATTAGTAATATTTTAATGATGCTTTCTATTGCATAGTTTGTAACAAATGTTTCACAACAATGCAAGGTGTTGGTGGAGGGGTGATGTATGGGACCCCTCTATGATGTTATGCATATTTATTTTGTAAGTTAACATACATTTAATGTTTATGTATGTTCATGTATACTTCAATAAAAATATATATATATTTTTAATTGAACAAGATCAAGTATCATAAAGAACCAGTTCAAAAAAGTTTCTTGTTGTCTTGTAGAAGACTGATCCTCTGACATAGCACAATAAGTTCTGAAAGTATAGACTTCAATAAATTTTTGCCCATTTACTGTATTGAAAGGGGTTTCAAAGACCTGTTCCATTTGGAAGGAAAATGTTTTTAGTGGTAGTTTAAGATGCTTTTTTCCTGTTTGGTATTTAAACTGAGTCATCCAGTTTGAGACTGTTGTGTCATATATTCCACCTTTTCTTCTCCTCAAGAGGCAGTAGTCAGAAGAAACACAAGTGATGAACATTAGTGGTAAAGTGTGGTTACAAAAATCAATAAACCACAGGATACTTCAGATTCTGAAACAGTGAAGAAGGCTAGAGCCACTATGTGGAGTCCACAGAAAGAGTGATTGTCCAAATCTGTTACTCAAAGTGTGAGGACCCAGTCCATAATTAAAGCTTCCTTATCCCATTAGAATTCCTTCTTTTACACAGACTTACTAATAGAATCTATAACCTTGACTACATCTGAAATTTAGTCTTAATGTTTCACAAAATAACATTGCAGTTTAGTAAAGAAATTTAAAAATACTGTTTAGTGCTTCAATTGTAACTGCTACAATGTTAAAGACTTGCAAACAAATTAAGGAAAGCCTCCAAGCTTCCATTTTTAAGACCTTAAACCAGTTTATTCTAATCTTTCCAGTCTTTTGGGATGATATAAAGTATCACAACCTCAGAAAGTACTGTTTAGGATTTGTATTTTGAATTTTTATTAAAATTCTTACTTGCACCCCAGCCTGATTTTTTAAGTTCATTTTAATTTTCTTCCATATTTAATTGTATAACTTAGACTGGTAAACATTTATGGAGTGCCAGCTATTTAGTTGACCCTTTAATCGAATAGACACAGACTGTACTCTCTGAAATTTAGATTAGCCAAACAAAAGAGAAAACTAAGACATGTTAACAGTTTTAACATGTCACATTTCTTCATTTCCTCAATTCCAGCATACACTTAAATCTAGTGGAATTAGCTTAGAGACTTCATCAAAGAAGTAAGTTTTTACAAGTAAATTAAGAAGCAGAGGACTTTTGCATTATTTCAGGAATAAGGTACAGAATATAAGACTAGATAAAATGGACATTAGGAGTGAAGAACAAAAGAGATAGCTTTTCTTCAGGGTTGAAGAAAAGAGGTATGTTGGTGAGAGCAAATTGAAGGAGGTCTTTAAACACGCAGCAAGATGATGACATAACAGGAGAGTGACACAAGGGAGAGCTAACACAAGATGTGCCAAAAACCAGGAACTGAGGTTGTATGGGTGGTAGGATGCCTCTCTCCCACATCAGAGATACCCGGAAATGAATCCTGGTGAATACAGGAGGAGAAGGATAAGAAGGGTGGGCAGGAAACAGACACAGAGAATTGCCCAGCGAAAGGACACAAACACAGCAAAAATGGGGGGGGGTGTAAAAATGGATAAAAGTAAATAAATCTTTTTTTAAAAAATGAGTAAGAAGGGGAGCAGATGTAGCTCAAGTAGTTGAGTGCCTTCTTCCCATATATGAGGTCCTGGGTTTAATCCCCAGTATCTCCTAAAAATAAACAAAAAACTCTCATTGGGGAGCAGATGTAGCTCAGTGGTTGAGCACCTACTTCCCATGTATGAGATCCTGGGTTCATTCCCTGGTACCTCCTAAAAAAATAAATAAATAAGAGTAAGAAGGCATACCACAATCTAAAAGATATTTACAATGGATAATCAAAGACGTTTTTCCAGAATATATACATAACTTCTACAGATCAATAAGAAACCACCCACATGCCTATCAACAATAGAATGGATTGTGGGGTAGTCGCTCAATGGAAAAACTTTACAGCAGAGGCTGGGAAACTTTTTCTATAAAGGGCCAGAGAGTACTCTAAGATTTTTATGCCATATAGTGTCTGTCACGACTACTTATCTTTGACATTGTAGCATGAAAGTAGCCATAGACAACATATAAATGAAAGAGCATAGCTCTGTTAAAAAAAAAAAAAAAAAAAAAAAAACTTTATTCATGGACACTGAAATTCAAATTACATATAATTTTTATGTCATGAAATACTATTCCAGTTTTTATTTTTTTCAACCATTTAATAATGTACAAAACATCCTTAGCTCAAGAAACCTTAAAAAAAAAAAAGAAAAAAAAAAAAACAGGCAATGGGCCAGATTTGGCCCTCTTGCTATAGTTTTCTGGTCTCTACATCAATGAGAGTGAATAAACTACAACTGCATACATCAATTTGAATTAATCTCACATAATTTTAAGTGAAACAAGCTATCCACAAAATAGTACTTACTGAATGATTCCATTTATATGAAGTTCAAAAGAAGGCAGAATTAGTCCATGATATTACAGGTCAAGATGGATACCACCCTTGGAATAGTGAGCATGACTGAAAGGGAGTGCACTGGTGAAATGTTCTGCTTCTTGATCTGGGTGGTGGTAAAATAGTGTGTGCAGTTCATGAAAATACATAGAGTACACTTTTGATTTGTGCACTTTTCAGTATGTATGTTACTTTAATAAAAGCATCATTATAATGGGAGCTTGTTATGTGGAATGGAAGAGGGAAGGAAAGGGTATATTCAACAATAGTTTTCTACCAGTAAAAAATAAATGACAGAAAAGGCCTAGCAGTCAATGGTAGATGTTTTTTAAAGGATTACTGAAAATTTTAAATAAATAATATATCAAGGAAAAACAAAATTCCAAAACAAAAAGGCCTGTAAAGATGAAATATAATATGGCTCATGTTTTTTACTCCTCAAATTACTCTCTTTTAAAAGGTCATATTCCTGTTTCTTAAGGAAAATGATATATATGAAATTCATTGCTGAGGAAGTCCCCAAAAGTAAAAAAAAAGGGGGGGGGGAGATTATTTGACATTTTACTAAGCCTCCAGCCTTTTCAAGCATCTCTGAATATGTACTGATTAGTTCCCTTCTGATGTCTTTGGATCCTGCTAGTACTATAGTTACAATGAAGCAGGTCATATTGAGTCTTGACAGTGCAGCCTTGAGAAAATATAACCTTTTCATTTTATGCTATGGACCTGAAATTTAATTTTCATTTTTTATACTCAAAGGATAGAAAAATATATTTTATCCAAAAAGATATAATGTATACTTATACTTCTAGTGATTTACATTCCTATGGAGTTGATTCCATTGTTTCAGTGATATCTGCAGGAAATCTAAGAACTTGTTTGGGGGTTTGCTGCAGCAGCCAAAAAACAGCTTTTGCCACAGTTATTTGTGAAATTTTAAAATAATTTTTTTAAACTAAGAAAATATAGAGGGTAAAGCAAGTTATAATTAAAAAAACCAATAGGGGAATTTTTACTTTTCATCTGTTTGTTACTGAGCTTTGGAATAAGATAAATGTAGTTTTTTTTAAAGCTAGAATACCATACTTGCTGAACATTCTTCACAACTCCTTGGAGTATTTGCATAATGTAGCGTTAACTTGTATTCCTTTGCTTTTACAATTTACCTTCGGTGCTTTAACTCAATTTCTTTCGTTTAAAACCTGCTTCATGTACATACATTTTGTCCTCTTGCATTGTCATCTTCATTCATAGATTACCACATACAGACCATTCCAACCTGATTTCGAGAATTTTTATACTTTTTAAAAACCTTTGCTTATGGCTACGATACCTGGTATTATTTATGGGTTTTCATAAAAAATGGGGGAGGGGGCATGAGAAGTGAAAATACAGAACTGTCTGGCCTCACTCTACCTTCTCCTTCTCTATTCCCCTTCTCCACAGAGGAGTTTAATTTTAAATGATAAATGTGGAAATTAGAGGCCATCGAGAAAATCCAATTTGGTGAGGAGTTTTAAAAATCCCATAATAAACGCAGAGTGAAATGTATGATTTAATGCAGGGCGCCAATGGCTGCTATTATGGGCTATTAGCAAATCGGGGCTGAGAGTGAATCTTTATCACTTGGTGAGTGCGGGTTGGTCCTGCCTTTCCCTCTACTATTGATTTGTAGCCGCTTGTCATAATGACACAGGGAAGCAATGAATGGAAGATGTGCTTTTGATAGGATTCAGGGGAGTCTTCAAGGGGGGAGAGAAAATTCAGCAAGTTTTCTATCTCTTCTGCCTGATTAGATTTTTTCTTCTTTTAAGAGCTTTCACATTCCAATAAAAATGCTAAATCAGCTCTAAACCAGAATTGTTAGGGTGTAAATAGCTAGTCACATTTAAAAGAGGAAAATATATAGAAATATCAACCAGACTATGCAACATTGGATGAGTCTGACTTTATAGAAATGGAGGTATTTCTCCATTTGCCTGTATGTGTGCATGAATACAGAAGAGCAGTGTGAAGGAGTGCCAAGGCATAGTGCTATTAAGTACACTTACTATATAAAGAGACCTATATTTTATAATTATGCAATAATTTGCCTGCAATATATGATAGAAGGTATTCTATCTTTGTATGAATGTGTCCATTTTATGCAAAAGAATACATTCTCTTTGTGTGTGTGTGTGTATGTGTGTGTAATTCCATAAAGGGCATACAGAAAGAACTATACTTGTGTTGATAATGATGAAAATTTTAAATCCCTTACATGTAACTGATCATAGCAGAAGTTTTCTCAAAAATTTTGGCATAGGGAAAACATACTATCTGAGAACAAAGGCACTCAATAGGGCAATCCAATGGGGAAAAAATTCTATAGAAATACAAGGTTTTTTAAAATAGAATTAGATAGCTGTGGTTATGTGGAAATTGTTGTTTGCACCCTTGGTATATTTCTTTATACTCTTTTAAGAAGATACTATTCCTTTCCTTCCAGGTTCTTTTATTGCAAGACAGTGCCAGGTATTAAAGTCCCTGTCTTTGCATGCAGAAGTGTATACATGCAGGCAGTGTGGTAGTAAAGCAATGGCTGTGGTGAATATGAACATGGAAGGAGGGAGGCATTCAATGACCATGAGGCTATTTTGTTAGTTATATCATGTGATGATTCCACCCTCTCACCTGCTTTACTTCTCAGGCAAGTCTAGACGAAACTTTTAGTAAGAAGAGCACAAATAAATAGAATACCACTGTTAAAAATTTATCAAATGCTGGTTAATGTATCCCATTAACTTTACTACTTGAGAAAGACTTTTAAACCATGAAAATACACTGTTGTACTTAAGCATGAACTAGATCTGAAAAATAAATCCCATATAGATCCTTACAGACAATTTTAAACACTGCCAGTTCTTCTAGTCGACTGAAATATTCCATGAAAAAAAATTAGATAGGCCCAATTTATAGAATTTAATGTCACGGAACCAAAAAATCAAAACTATTAATCCAAGTGTATTCCTCACATCTGTGAAGTAAAAAGGACATTGTCCTATTCTAGGTATTAATCTCACTAGTGTGTTTATGTGTGTGTGTATGTATGTGTGATTTAAAACCAACAGTAAATGAAATGGATGTTTATAGAGATGTGGACCAAGAGGAGAGACTTTATCTGCAGGTTGAATTATGTGCTCTAAAGGTACTACTTCCCATTAGCCATGCCACATACCTAAAGGACCTTATGAGAGCATGCACCTTTTCAGCCTTTAAGAATAATGTCCTTTAATAGAAAAAATTTCACAGGCTCTGAAAACAGCTGCCAGAGTTCATACATTTCCATCCCCTGATCAAGGATTCCCTCTAAACTGTGATAAACTAGAATGTTGCCATTTATTATGTATCATTTATTAAAAACTAATTCGAGGCATTTCTCCATTTTTCAGTGGGATTTTATTTTATCCCATGTAGTAAGTGATTATTGTTTGGTCTATATGCCTGTTTCATACTACAATGAATTAGCTGTATTAAAGTAATAATACCATATGTTTATATAGCTTCTGTTTTGATATAAAAGCATAATTAATTATTCCAAGAGCACAATGAAGTAGTTGTTTCCATATTTTATATATGTTAAGTGATTTCTACTGTTATCCACCAAAAGTTAATAGAGTTCAAAGTAGAAGCAGAACTGTGAAACATTAATTTTTCTTACCCTATGACTGTATAAAATATAAATATAAGCTATCTCACCCTATAAATTGGGATAAGTATGTATTTCATATTTTGGAAAGTTTTCTGAAATATCTGTACTTTTATTTGCTACGAAATTATGAAAAACTGTAATAAAATTAAGTTATTGTTGATTTATTATATCTGGTGGTTATTTCCTTTTTATAAGTGACAGAGTAGACATTTTCCTACTATTGAAAAATTTACCTCTTTGGTGCTAATAAGTAAAATATATAAACTATCAACAGTTTTGCTGATTAAGATTAACTTGAATAAATAAATTTAAAGAGATCATAGTTTGTTTCAAAGCACTTTCATGTAAAGTAAGTGCTAATATTATTATGGTTGCTTTTATTATCGTTGAAAAGCCTAAAGATGAGTGCTAGAAGAAAAACAGGCAACTTTTTGCTCATATAAATAGAATAAGGGATGGGAGAAACCCAAGCCAAGAATAAACCATTGTTTTGTGTAAATAGAAAACTAAAAATGAGGCAAATACAGAGGAAGAATAAAGATAGAAGGATTAGAAATTCCTATACCTAAAAATATTAGCAAATAAGAGGTAATAAAAACAATACATTGAAGAAACTGTTAAAATAAATGGAAATGAAGATGTTAACTAGAATTTAATCTAATGTTTAATATATCCATTATCGTCTGCTTTTGTGGGGTAGCTGAAGAGCATGCTCTTTCCCAAAAGTGTTCACAACACAGTTAAGTTTCTATAAGCTGTGTACATTCTCATGCTAATCCTTCCATTATCAACACTCCTGTGTGGTTTCTGGCAAGAGTTATCGCCCCTGTTCGATGGAAAAGCTGAAACACAGTGGAGATAACTAACTTTGTCAAAGTTAGTAATGGTGAAACGGGACTGAAATAGAACCGGAATTTTTTTACTCCAAGTATCATGGCCTTTTTTATACCCGTTTCTCAATCTGTTGTCTTGGATTTGTTAGAGCCCAGCTTCTGTTCAGGCAACATTCATGGGCTTTAGATAACACAAGTGATTGAAAAGCCATGTTCCAAGAATATTTCATCTCTAAGCACTGTCCCAGTTTAGAAACATTAGGATGGGTTGTTTGTGCCTCTTCTATTTTGCATTGGTATTATTTAACAAAACTTTTAGATGACTTTTCATGCATTGTACACATGTAATTTTATTTAATGTGCACAAAGCAAAATAAGATATCCCTCCTGAAAAACGAAATCAAAGAAAGAATTGAAACAAAACTAATAGATTCATGAATTCTAATCATTGTTTTTAGTGTCCTCAGTTTCCTTGTTTACTAGAAGACAGTTGCAGAGTAAGATTTCTAAGTAAAATTTTAAGATAAATTTTACTCCTTTTGGGCCAATGGTTTGATTGATCCTCTCCTTAATTATTGAACAGAATTACAAGAATACATAAACATACCACACACATATGTATAACATACTTTCTAGTCCTTTTTGAATATTTAGTTTTTCTGTTCTTTCTCATGCTTTGTCTTTAATTCATTGTGTATAGGCTCTTTTAAAAGAGAAAAATGGTATCTTAATTATGTACAAGATAAAGTGGTAGTTTATGTGTTTGCCAGTCTCATGGTTCAGATTTCTTGGTATGTATTGGACAAGGAAAACACTGATTTCTGTCACTCTTTTAAATTTCTTTGTGCTAGTGTCAAACTGTTTAAATTCCAAGAGAAAGAAAGCATGAAATATTTCAAAGGCAGCATTAAGTAATGCCAGTATATTGCTTTAAAGATACACTCACCTTATAGTCAAGTAATTGGGTTTTTTGGGGGAGGATTTGTGTGTGTGTGCGTGTGTGTGTGTTTTATGTTCACCCTTTTGGATTTTGATTAAGCATGAACAAAATTTTTGTTATCTGTCACCAAAAATAAAAGATTCAATACAAATACTTTTTTAAAATTTTCTTAGACTACCAGTAGATAGATTTCTAGAGATTGAGATCAAGAGGACTTATTGTCACTGCTAACTTTTTCTGATAAAATGAACTCTGATTTTTCTAAGTACTGTAGGAGATGCTAAAAATTTTTGCAAATTATTTTCTTAAAAACCAACCTTTGAGGGAAGCAGATGTGGCTCAAGCAGTTGAACCCCTACTTCCCACATGGGAAATAGATCCCAGGTTCGGTTCCTGGTGCCTCCTTAAAAACAAAACAAACAAACAACAAGCAAACAAATGAAAAAACCAACTCAGGGGAGCAGATGTGGCTCAGTGGTTGAGCGCCGGCTTCCCACATACAAGGTCCTGAGTTCAATCGCCAGCCCCTGATACCTCAAAACAAAACAAACAAACAAACAACAAAAAAAAAACTAGCCTTTGAATAGAAGGTATATTATTTTAGAAACAGATATATCATTTCGTAAAAGTTAAAAAACAAAAGCACTGATTAATACTCATATATTTTTAAAATTTTATTTAGCTAGCATTACAAGCCAAAAATTTGTTCTGATGCACCACTTATCTTTCTCTCTTGTCTAAGGTGCCAAGAAAAACCTAAGGCTCAGCATAAGCAGAAAAATGCATGGGGAAAAAAAAAAAAAGGAAATTTGGAGCACATTTCCTGTGCAAGCCAGCACTAGAGGGCACTCCTCAGTAATTTGCAAGATAAGGTTCTTCATTGGTTTCAGAGCCTGTCTTGGTGATAGAGGTAAAGGGTTGGGCAGAGGAAGGGAAGGAAGGGAGTGGCTTTTAACCTTTTGTAAATTCTGCTTTTTCCAAAAGACTGTACGATCACATTCAATCTTTAGAAAATTATGTCTCTTAAAACACACCATTAGAATTTTCCGTGAAGCAAACATTTCTTAGAAATAATAATTTTAAATTACCTCCATATTTAAGTATCTCTCCTTTCTACAAGTGAATGACATTTATTACTTTATTTTATTTTTAGAATTAAATATTTATATAAGAGGGTTCCCTCCATATAGTTCTCTTTATATCAATATTTTTTCCTATAGGCATATAGGCATATAGGAAAAAATAATTTTTATTTCATTTCTGGAAAAAATGTTTTTTCTCCTTTTAATTTGAAAAAACTTTGATTAAACCTAAATTGGCATTTTTTTAAATCTTCTCAGTTAAAATTTTCCCTGTCTTTTCTATCGCTATTAATGGAAAGCTTTTTCTTCTTTGTTTTGTTTTGTTTTGTTTCTTTTGAGTTTGGCATGCTATTCTAATCCAATCTTTTTATTTTATCCAAGGAACTTGGATAAACAAAAGGAACTTGGTCTCTAAATTTTCTCTTTTCTCTTACAGCCTTTGGTTGTTTTTCTTTTCTTTTTTCTTTCTCTTACAAATTTTCAAGTTCCCTTTTTAAATATACAGTGTTTTAAGGCTGCAGAAATGACACTGCTATCTCATTTCTCAATTTTTGTAACAAGAATTCCAAATCCCTATGTAAATCATTGACATTTAAATGTCTACCTTTAGTAGAAATACAGTCCATGGATCACCAACACTGCATGGCTATAGTCGGGAAGCAACAAAGCTTAGCAGTTAAGAGATTGGGCTTTGGAGTCAGATGAACTTGCGTTCCAGACCCTCTGCCATTTACTGGCTATGTGACTGTGACCAAATTATTTAATATCTAGAACCCTCAATTTCTCTACCTTTAAAAATAGGAGTAATAGTAATACTTTAGTTCTGATGTGAGGACTGAAGGAGATTACATATATATAGTGTAGTGCTTAGCCTGCAATAACATTAGTTATCATTATTCAAATTTAGCTGAGATCTCTAATTATTAATATTGTCCTACTTGTTTAATTTTTATGTGGTGCCCTTTTGTTACAAAGTCCTTGAAATAATTTAATAGATCTTTGATAGCTTTAGAGCAACAACAGCAAAACAGTGTAAAATCAGAGGTAGCACTCATTGCCTTGATTCTGAAAGACTTTTGGGAATAAAAGCCAGAGCCAGGACCAGGGCCAGGACCAGGATAAGGCTAGGGGGGTGCCTAGGGCACAAGTGCCTAGGTACTTATCTTGCCTTTTCCCAGGCCTGGCACTGACAAAAATCCTCAATTTTCATTTGGCTTTTGTCTTAAGTACATGGAATCAGTGCTTATCAAAAACAATAATTTACATGTGACTCAGTCTGCATGCAAGGTCTGGGCAAAGGATAGTTTAAAGAACCTTATCTAAGACCATTCAATCTGTATCTGACTTGAAAACTCCCAACTGCCTTTGTCTTTCAGGTGAGAGTTTAAATCATAATAATAAAATGCCTTAAAAATCCTAAGTACTAAATATGATGTAATAGCTCTTTTTATTTTTGTCAGGCATATTGTGACCTAAAAATCCAACTTTAGTTTTTAAATTCTTTTGGGAATTAAATTTATATCTGGCACAGCACGTTTTAGGACATTCTAGTAAGGTTACCAATGAACTGCTCCCAAGTCATATCAACTGCACATAAGTGCACATAATACTAAGTTGTATGCAGAAGCTGAAATGCAGGATTTGTCTATAAACAGCTACATTGCAATTTAGTGAAGTGGCAATGCTCATGCGTTATTTTAATATGCCTCTCTATTTTGGTTATCTATAAGAGGTATATATCTGTAAGGGAAGAGCAATCACCTTTTTGTGTTCTCATACTAGACTAAAAATTTATATCATTCGTGCTTTTAAGAGACATCATATCTTCCACATTCTACTCAGTTCCAAAGCATTCCTTATGCTAATACTTGAAAAACTTTGTATATACAAAACTTTGCATCTTTATCACTTTTATTTTGAAATCTAACAGTTAAAGCTTATATACTTGCTAATTTGAGCCCATTTTCAAACTTTCTCTGGGCCCCAATGTATCAACAATGGCAAACATAAAACCAAAAAGTATTTTCTCATTAGATGATAATACCTAAGGCTATCTAATCAGAAGCCCTTGCTAGATCCTACTGATTCACAAACTCTTATCATTCTAGCTATCTCTTGTCAAATCTAGTAAACCAAGTTACAGTATTTGTCATATAGCCCAAGAAAAACTATGTCTAGTGATCTTAATGACTTTCTAAGACATGCTCCTACCTGTGAGTCAAAACCAAAACCATGTCCTAAACAGGGTTATGGATGCCATGCTGTTGAATTTGATATTTTTAACATAGTTATATGGCATGAAGTACATTATAAACAATTTAAGACAACTGAACAGGAGATTAATTTTTATGCCATTTGGACAAGCCAGTAAACTCATTTCTAAAAATCTTTGTTCTTTTCATAGTTTATATCAGATTAAACCTGTCATACTCCATTCCTATGTTATTACCAAAAATAGTCAATTTTATGATCTGCACACAATAATTCTTCAAAAAATGTTGACTGTTATAGCTGCTACAGTTTCTGGAAGGAAGTTTAGAACAAGATGTACTGAGAAAGCAGTCTAGAAGAACATTTATAAGCTCAGCCCTAGGTGTGAAGTCTAGTTCCTGGATAAGTTAAATTACTTCTCAAAGCCTTCTTGATATAAGGTGATTATGATGGTCAGTTAAGGTTATACATTAAAATGCTGATTATTTTTTTTAACATCAGAAGACTCACAAGAATTTGCTAAACTAAATGTATTCTTTTCTCCAAAAGTGCTTAAAATTATATGGTTTTTAATATTTTTTGTTTTAAACAATTGAATGTCTTTTCCCCTCAAAGATCTCATGCTCTGGATTTAATTATATCCAATTATATGAATTATATGCCTTTGATTATGATTATTCTTTTTTTCCCCCTTTAATTCTTACATTTCTATCACAAGCCTGGATTTCTGTTCTACTTGACATCTCTAAACATAAGTCAAATCTGACATGTCCAAAATTGAACACATGCTCTTCAAACCCCCTTCGAAAGAAACAAAAGAATAAAACAACTTGTTCTTTTGTCCTAATTTCCTGAACTTTTGTAAATGGCCTCACTATGTATTCAGTTGGAAAAAGGTAAGAATTATTTTTGATACTTTCCTCTCTTTGTCTAATTAATCATCAAATTCTATCAATTTTTCCTTACAAATATCTTTTGAATTCTGTCCCTTCTGTCATCTCTACTGCTACTGCTCCCTCAATGCCCCAAGTTACCATCACCTTTCATCTGGCCTACTGCAGGAACCTCTTAAATGGTTTTCCCACATCCATTCTTATATCTGACAATCACTTCTCTGTAATCGCAACCAAGGTGATCTTTTTAAAGCAGAGATATGATTGATTGTCTTCTGTCCATGAACCTGTCCCTGAAGAATGACGTCCTTAACATGGCATTCCATGCTGAGCATGATCTGGACTTTACCTAACTCTCCAACTTCATCACATCACATTATTCCCCTTACTTTGTATTTCACCCATATTTCTGTTAAATGAGGTCTTTGCATAAGCTTTTCCTTCTGTCTAGAATGATCTTTTTCATCCTGTCTTCCCTTTTACCCTAATTATTCATCCTTCATATCCCAATTTAAAATTGACTTCCTCTAGGAAATTTTCCCATACTGTCTTTCTTTCCCTCACCAAACTGAATCAGTTCCCTCTATTCTTTACCTTCATAGCACCCTGTAATGTTTCTTTATGCCACTTACACAATTTTTAATAATGTACTTATGTTATTACTCAATTAAGCTCTATGGGAGTGAGATCTATGACTGGTTTTGCTCTTTACATTCAGTAAACATTGCTTATACATACAAAACTGAGTGGTGCATAGTAAATGTTGTCAAATGAAAGAGAGAGATTTTGTTAGATGAATAATTATTACCTGATAAAAGACTGACACATTCTAGATCTATAAGTTTCTAAGAAACCTCAGAAATCACTTACTTAAATATACTTGTTTCAAATATTAGGAAACTGACGTCCTAATATATAAAATGTTTCAGGTAGTATCAGAGTCAAGACTGGGAACACAGAATCCCAAAGTGAGAATGGACATTAAAGGTCATCTGATGTTCAGATTTCCTCTGTATGATATTTCTGCCAAATGTTATCCAGTCAGTCTGTATTTACTTCCAGTGATGAGGGAATTACTGCCTTCTAAGAAGGTCCATTTAGTTCTTAAATAGCTTTAATTACCCATATTTATATGTTGTAAAATCCTATAGCAATTAAAGATATCAGACAACAAAACTGATAGTATTAACCTTAGTCCAGTAGTGACTCATCTATACCATGAAAAGTATTTTTATGTAATGCTAATACAGTATAAGAACAAAAAAGTATAATATTCATTGAGGGAAATTTACAGAATTTAATAAATGATATATTTATAAATAAATCATTTATATTTTTGTTTCAAGTAGGACTTTTGAGCTAGGAAGAAAGATATAGAAATGGAAATAATGTTAAGGATGAACAAGAAGAGTTTATGTGCAAACATATATAAATATACTGTCATTCCCATCAACACTGTTTGGAAGCTCTCTTCACTGTTTGAAGGTCTCCATAATATGGCCTAATCTAGCATTCTTCTTCTGGTTTTCACTAAATCACACTAGTCTACTGAACATATCTTACTCTTTTATGCTTCCATATTTTTGTGCACATAGTTTTCCTTCCATTGCAAGCACCCAGCACTTCCATGTCTGCCTGTTAAAATCTAGACTATTAACCAAATTCTCATAAGGACAACCATATTCATTTATTTATTCTGCTTTTTAAAATTATTTATTTACTTGTATAGTTCAAAACACATAGTCCTTAATGGATTTCTATCCAAAGCATATCAAAACACTTAAAACTCAGTAATAAAAAGACAAAATACATAATTTTGAAAATGGGAATATGATTTGGATAGATACTTCACCAAAGAAGATACTCAGGTGTCATACAAGCATAAAAGAAAATGTTCAACATCATTAGTCAATAGGAAAATGTCAATTAAGACCACAGTGAGATGCCACTAATATACATCTAATAAAATGTCTGAAAATTTTTCAAACCTTGGCAATTCTGAGTTCTGAAGGATGCAGAACAACTGAACTCTCTTCCATTGGTGTTGAGATGAAAATGGTACAACTACTTTGGAAAACAGTTTGGCAGTTATAAAGTTATACTACGTTTAACAGACAACCTAGGAATCTCACTCTTGGGCATTTAAACAAAAGAAATGAAAACCTAGAAAATTATGGGGGCAAAAATCAGATCAATGTTTGACAGAAACTAGAAGTGAGAAAAAGAGATTGATTACATAGGGGTATGAGGAAACTTGGGGATGATGTCAGTATTCTGTATCTTGGTTGTAGTGATGGTTTCAGAACTGCACTTAAGAAAGGTGAGTTTTACTGTATATAAATTATGCCTCATTAAAGCTGATTTTTTAAAAATAAAAGACTAAAACAATATAACAAGAATGTGACATTTGGTTAGAAACTTGATATGAAGAATAGATTATTGACATTCTAAATATCATCATCAGAGTAAGAAACCATGCTGCATAATCTCTAATCTATAAATCTAAATGCTATTTTTCAACTCTGGCTTCTAAGATGAAGTGCTGTCACCTTAAGTATTAAAAATGGCATACCTAGGTTTTGCTTTTGCAATTTTGTATAGTCTGTTTTATGATTGGACATATCTCTACCACTCAGTGGTACTGCTATTTCCAGCCCCAAACATGGTATAGTTTCTCTTTTGATAAACAATTTATGCCTTTAAAATTTGTATCCCTGAACTACTATATCAGGTGACTCATATTACATCTATTTAGGTAACAGTAGTTTCTATCCCATTTTATGTAATTTGTGACTGTAACTAATAATTATGTTTATAATACAGTAATAAAAGCTAACATTTGTTGAGCACCTCTGTGTTTTAAGTGCTTTTAATTCTTGTTCTATCTACTTGTTCTGTCTACTCAGAAATTATCACTTAAGACTTGTGGATTTGTCTGTTTTTTTGTTTCAGGTCTATCAGTTTTTACATCCTGTTTTTTGAGGCTCTCTTATCAGATATATATGATTTGTATATATTCTTGATGAATTTACCTTTTTGTCATTATAAGATGCCCCTCTTTTTCTTTGATGATATTCCTTATTTTGGTATCACTTTGTCTGATATTAATATATCTTTATATTTAAATTAGGTTTGTTGTAGGCAGCATATACTTACATTTTGCTCTATTATTCATTCTGACAATCTCTGGCTTTTAATTGTTTAACCACTTACATTTAATTTTACATTACACTGAATTTAATTTACAATATCAAATAGTTGATTTAAGTCAACCATCTTATAATTTCTCTTTTTGTCACATCTGTTCTTTATTTTTTTTCTTTTCCTACCTTGTTTTGGACTGAGCATTTTTGAGTATTCTATTTTGTCTCTTCTGTTGTCTTATTAGCCAAACCTATTTGAAACGTATTTGTTTAAAATTTTTAGTGTTGCTCTGGAGTTTACAATATACATTTTTTTTTTTTTTAAGATTTTATTTATTTATTCATTTATTCCCCCCCTGCTGCCTGCGCTCGCTGGGTCAGCCAACCACGCCGTGCGGGCGGGCCTGCCCTCACCAGGAGGCCCCGGGAACCGAACCCGGGGCCTCCCATATGGTAAATGGGAGCCCCACTGATTGAGCCACAGCCGCTTCCCTACAATATACATTTTAACGTCTTAAAATTTATGGTCAATTAATAGTTCACCATTTCCTGTACAACAGAACAAATTTACAGCAGTATACTTCTATTTCTCCTTCCCAACCTTTGCGCTACTCTTGTCCAACATTTTACTTCTACATAGTTAAAAAGCCTATGATACAGAGTGATCTTATATTTGCTTTAATCTAGGGGTTTGCAATCATTTTATGTAAAGAACCAGAAAATAAATGTTCAACTTGATGGGCCATACCCTTTCAACTACTCAACTCAGACATCAGCCATACACAGCACATAAAAGAATGTACATGGCTGTGTTCCAGTGAACTTTATTTACCAAAACAGTGTCCAGAGAGATTTGGCCCTAGGATGGTAGCTTGCTGATACCTGCTCTAAACAGTCCATTTTCATGTAAAGAGTTGAAAATAAGAAAAATTCTTTTATGTTCATCCACATTTTAAACTATTTATTTCACTCTTCATTTTTATTCTCCTGAAGGACTATTTTTTCCAATCTTTAGGCAGTGGCGTTCCTCAGCTTTTGTTTATTTGCAAATGTCTTTATTTCATTTTCATAGCTAAAGGATATGTTTGCTGAACATAGAATTCTAGGGTGACTGTTTCCCCCCCCCCCCCTTTCAGCACATTAAAGATATTCTTCAATTTTTTAATGACAATTGATTTTGAAGAGAAACCAGGAATCATTCTTAGCTTTATCTTATCTTTATTTCCCTGTATGTGAAGTGACTTTATTTCCTTTAGCTATTTTTAAGATTTTCTCATTATTATTAGTTTTCAACAGCTTGATTATGTTGTGCCTTAGTGTGGTTTTCTTTGGCTTTATCCTGCTTGGGTTTATTGAGCTTCTTGGATCTGTAGCTTTTTACTTTTCATCAAATATGGAAAATTTTTTGCCAATATTCCTACAAAAATTTTTTCTCCTCCCTCCCCTTCACTTCAGTGTCTAGTCTGCTTTTAACCACATCAGGTGAATTTTTCATTTTAGATATTGTATTTTTCATGTCTAGAATTTCCATTTGTCTCTTCATTATTTTTATGTTTTCCCTTTAAATCTCTGTGTACATTTATAATAGTTGTTTTAAAGTGTCCTATAATGCCATCATTTCTGTTGTTTCTAGGTTTTCTTCTGCTGACTGATTTTTCTCCAGGTGTTAAGTCACATTGTGACAGTTTGAAGTTATTTTATGAATCCCAGAAAGAAAAAGATTATGTTCTTAAACTAATCTATTCTTCTGGATGTGGTACCCTTTGATTGCATTAAATTCAGTTGAGGGACCTTTAATTAGATTACTTGATAAACTCGATTTAGGGCTTTTTATTGGACTACATTAGTGAGGCTTGACTCAGGTCAAGTCTCTACCCCCTTGCTGGGTCTTATATAAATGGAGACACAGAGAAAAACAGATACACACTGAAAAAGGGAGCCGCCATATTTGATCCTGCAATGTGAGAGAAAAGACTCCAGTTTTGACCATAGCTGAGCTGCAAGGAGAGAAACTGCCTCCCCACCCCCAAGTAGCATAATGAGCTAAGGCCCAGTAAGAGATGAGCCATATGCCTGATAGCTTGCAGCTGAATTCAAGAAGAAAGTGGAGCAGTCTAAACTGATAGAGGAGGCCTAAAAAGAGATAAGCGCTATGCCAGTTGCCCTCAGCTGAGTTCTGGGAGACAGTAGATTCTAAAGGGGAATGCAGATACCTTGGCAGAGATGGGCAGCCATCTTGTTTCACCATATGGCAGCTGACTTTGGGGCTAAAGCATCTCTGCTGATGCCTTAATTTGAACATTTCAAGGCCTCAGAATTGTAAGCTTGTACGCCAAGTAAATCCCTATTTAAAAGCTAACCAATTTCTGATACTTTGCATCAGAGCCCTTGGCAAACTAAAGGACACCTTTTTCTCCTCCTTTGTATATCTAATAGTTTTTTAATTGGATGCTGAACATTATGAGGATTATGTTGTTGAGTCTAGATTTAGTTGCCTTCCATTAAAGTGTGTCAAAATTGTTTAAGGCAGCTCAGTTATGGATCAGTTTGATACTTTTGAGGCTTGTTTTTAAGCTCTATTTTGGTGACTTGAGAGATTGTTTTTGTCCCACTCTTAACCAAGTGCTTCTGAGAGCTTTATTGAAAGTCCTCCATAGTCAAAAAGTCTCTCTATGCTAGTTGGTCAGAATTTGAATGTCTCCCAGTCTTGTGTAAGCTCTGAGAATTGTTTAGCTTACAATTCCCTGGTAGTCCTGTGGAGTTTAACCCTTTAAGTATTCAGGTTGCGTATTTGGCCAAAGACTATAGGTCAGCAGTTCTCAAAGTGTGTGTCAGGGTCTCCAAGGGATCTTCAAAATCTTTCGAGGTTTTGTAAGTTTAAAACCACTTAAATACCAGACCCCATGAGTTCAAAATTATTTTTATAACTATATTAAATGTTATTTTCCTTTTTTCTCCCATTCATTCAGTGTACAGTGGAGTTTTCCAGAGGCTACATAACATGTTATATTGCAACAAATTGAATTCAGAAGCAGATGTGAAAATCCAAACATCTTCCATTTAGTCAGGAAAAAAAGAATTACAAGGGAAAAAAAGTAAAACAATGCCACTATTCTTACTAATTTTTTTGTTTCATGAAATATGATTGTTTTTCATAAGAATGTTATATATCTTAATGTTAAGGCTTTTTATCAATACATTTAAATGAATTAGTAAACAAATATTTTTTAAAGTTCCCAATTGTAATTCATAATATACTTAATACTGAGACCTATAATTCACATAAATAAAATCTCTTTAGAGACCTCACTTTTTAAGAGTGTAAATAGGTTTTGTGACCAAAATGTTTGAGAACCATAACTATGCAGTTTTTTGGAGTTCTTTTTCACTGAAGCTCCCTCCTCTTGGGTACTCTGCATAAATTCCAGGTACATTGGCCTCCCTAAACTTTTATGTCTTTCTCCTCAACTACATGAAACACAATGCTCTGCTTGATTAACCTCTTTAGACTGTGGTCTGGAAAGTGCCTGAAAACTGGGGTGATTGTGGGGTTTGCATTGTTTCCTTCTCTCAGGGATCACAATCCTGTGCAGCCTTTTGTCCAATATCTAAAACTGTTTATTTCATATATTTTGTCCACTTTTGTAAGTTATGTTGGGAAGGCAAATCTGATACCAGTAACTCTGTTTGCCATCCAAAAAAGTTGTTAAATGCTTTTAGAATGATGAGCCATCTAATTTAATTCTCACAAGAATACTATGGGGTAAGAACTATCATTTTTCCCATTTTAAGAGAAGAAACTGAAGTTTTATGAAGGCTTTATGAAGTTTTATGAAGGAGTCTCACTTCAGAGCCTTAAACTCTATAATACAGTGCTTTCCAATGATTGAACTAATATTAATTGAGTGCATATTATGTGCCAAGTTCTAGGCATCAGGGATTACAGCAGTAAACAAAACAGACAAAAATCTCTGCCCTTGTTAGTTAATAATCTATTAAGGAGAGACCAGGAATAAATTTTATAAGTAAATATTTTCTAACTATTCTGGAGAAAAAGCAAGAACAGAGAATATGGAAAGTTGCAATGATGGATTGTGTTGTGAAATTTAAATAGGGATTCAAGAAAGCCCTTTTGAGAGGGTAGCATTTGAATGAAGTAAAGAAATAAGTCATGAGAATATCTAGTGGCATAACAGAAAGAGCACAGCATATGCCAAGACTCTGAGATAGGGCCTGGCAAGGTTGAGGAGGCTGATTTGTGGGAGTAGAGTGCAAAAGGGAGAGAAATAATTGGTGAGATCGTCGACGTAATGAAGGACCAGATTGTGTAGAACCCTGCAAAATCTTGGGTTTTTACTCTGAAAGAGAAGAGAGCCCACTAGAAGTTTTTAAGGAGAGTGACCATGAACAGATTTTTATGGCCTCTTTTATGCTAAAATAAAATACATTTTAGAGGGGCAAGGGTGGGAACAGGGAGACCAGTTAGGGGACTATTACAATAACCTGGGCAAACCATGATAAAAGCAATGGAGGACGTGAAAAGTGACTTGTTTTCTTCTAAGCAATAAAAGTAGCAGTAATGATTACTGCATGGCAGTTATATTATTTCTGTTGTCATTTCTCTTAAATTCCTTAAATTATGTGTTCCTCATCAGAACACCATCTATCAGTAATTAAGATGATTTTTGAAATCCTCCGTGTCAGGTCTCATTTCTTTCTTTCTTAATATTTTAGATTTGTGATATTTTAAAATAAATAGTCATAAAAATCTGTCATCATACCACCATCTACAAATGGTTAATCACATGCTGGTGCTCACTTTACACATAGGCCAGTTTTGCTGATACACTCACCCCATGGAACCCCATTGTTCACTGTTTGTAAATATTGCCCAAGGATCCATATCTTTCTCTGAGGATTAACTCCACAGAGCCCACCTTGTCCGTTCTTACCATGTGTACATGGGAATTATCTGCCTTCAAGTTCTAGCTTTCTCTGAGACCCATTTGGGAATGAGACAACAACTTCTGTTTCAATTTACAGAGAGAAACCAGAAATCTGTGGCCCTTCTTCAGAAACAATAGCTTTACCTCAAGATCTATTTTTTCCTAGGGACAAACAAGCAAGTACAGCCTTGCCTTTAGGGCCAAAATGAAAAAAAAAAAGAAAACAAAAAATTCTATGAACTTCAGTTGTCTGTGGACATTTGGCTTACCTAGTAGTTAATAATTGGTTTTGAAAGCTCATAATCACAGCCCCTAGAATTACAGTTTTAGTTTGTGCTTTTCATTTTCACAGAAGTAAATTTATTGTTAAGTCATATGGAGTTAAAAACCCTAAAGACTCAAGAAATTGGTTTTCAAACCTACTACCTTACTCTCTTCATTAACACATCTCCTTTCCTAATGTCTCTTTAAACCTGGGGCCAAAATGTTAAAAGCTGGTTTTCAACCTGTTACTCATCTTTGGCTTATTTTTTGAGACTTCACTCAGATGAATATTAGTTATGGTTGTGATTTGGGAATGTGGAAATACAGAAATTGAGTCCTAATATATTCCTTCAAAACAGCACCAAATAGCAACAGCTTTTAGCTGCTATTTTCTGCAATAGATATTTCACTTACAAGACTAGTGGTAAAAGATCTTAAAATTGTTGTCTATTACTGTTTGAGTCACAAAGCAACATCATCCTAATATTAGACCTTGGCTTTAAAAAAAAAAACTGTTAGATTTTGCCTTATTAAATTTCGCAGTAATTGAAAGGGCTCAATCATACTTTTCTCCACTGAAAATTAAGGAGCACTGTAAATAACATTTATAACAACATACCATTGCCATACTGAAAATATCCTAGGGTTCTGACTCTTCATAACAGAACTGAGGAATACATTGTAGTACTCTCTGTTATATTAAGGAAATATCACAATTTTGCTTTAATAGCATTTTATGAATATAGAATTGTTCTAAAACTATTTTTTACCTTGAAGTAAAAATTTCTGAAACTTTACTTTGTACGTCAAATAATCCTGTTTCATTTTATTTCATTGTATGATTTCTGCATTTACTGCTTTCAAGTTTTAAGAGATGCCCCTAATTCTAGGATTTGTTAATCAATCTTCCTCCTGTCCATAGCCTTCATTATTCTCAGCTTTCCAGACCAAGGCATCCTAATCTTTTCAAGTTTGTCTTCCCATTCCCTAACCCTCTTGATTTTAGTGTTTTGATTTTAAGGTTGCATCTGCACATAGACTATCAAGAAGAAGTACACCACAGTTGCATGTAAGAAGTCACTTATGATTTCTTTCTTATGGGGACAGCATTTTTTTTTTTTTTAATTGCAGTTTTAGCTGTGGCAACCTACCAAATCAAACTCTCAGGGAGCTCTTAGTAAATACCTTACAAGAAGAGCACTCATTAACATAATAGCTCGGTTTTTTTTTTTTTTGGCCATCACCTTAATTAGTTAATGTTTTCTGTGTTGTTTCTGAAATTCATTCTTTGTCTCCTCAGCCACCTATAGATTGAGTTCTGACAAGAGTAGCTTTGAATTTTTACATTTTTACTTTAACCAATTGAGCTAACTTTCTAGATAAGTCATTTACAATATCATTATGACTACATGTACACCTATTTATTCCTAATATACACAAAGTAAAATGAATTTGCTTGATACCTCTCATCTTAGGAAAACTGGAAGGGAAAATTTTCAGGGAACATTTGGCTTTTGTTGTTTTATAGGGAGATTTGTCTTAATATATGGTTACCTTTATTTGAAAGGTAAAGTTATTCTCAACCATTAACTAAACAATTTTTTAAATTATGTTCAATTACAATACCAATTAAATGTTCACTTTCTCATCTATATCATCTGTTTTCATTATAATGGCACTGTTCAATTTGAGGAGCAAGTAGCTATTTTTCTGTATTGATGAGAATTGGAGGAAGGAGGAAACACACAAAAAAGTTGGGTAATTCTTTCTCTTGAAGAAGCCTCTGAATCTTGCTCTCCAAAGAAAACATCTAATATAATCAAAAGGATTTTCAGGTATTACTACACTTTTAAAAATGGTGGTGGAATTATGGGCTGGGCATCAATGGTTGGGTTTTTACAAACTTCTTAGTGCTTTAACTTCTATACCAGGTACAAAGGATTTAATCTTTAATTTTGTTTTACCTATAATGCATCTGCTATCCAATTTGCAAATGGAACATCAAGCTTAATTATGTAGAAACACATTGACTTTAAAAGACTTTAAATTTGAAGGTAGAGAATAGAAAGGAATAGTACTCCAAATTATTGTATCCAGAATTTGTAGATGCTTATGATTTGGACAAAGTCAAGGAAAGATGACTTACTCAGGCATTTAAAATTATGAACACCTAAAGAAACAAAAAAGAAGACAAACAGACACAGCAAGTGCAAACAACAAGGGGGTGGGGAAAGATAAAAAAATAAATCTTAAAAAGGGAGGGGGGGATTGGGGAAAGAAGGTGAAACTACTAGAGGAACCTAGATCTGGGAGATGGGTGACCCAAGTTTTAATCCTGATTCTGCTCTTCACTTGGTGTGTGAACTTGATAGAATCACTGAACCACTTTAAATCTCAGTTGTTTCGTCTCTAAACTGAGAAAATTAGATTAGGGGATCTGATCTCTAATGGAAGTGATTCTGTAAGGAAGGGAAAGATATCTTCCTTTGAAATTTTATAGCCTATTTAACTAGTAAGAAAAAAGGAGAAAATTAAATGGGTTATGTGGGTATCTAGATCTAACATCTAGTAACTTGGAACTGAGCATCCATAAAATTCTTGCTCAGGAGTTCTCTGTGCTTTTCAACCCTTGCCGCTATATTTATATGGTGGTGGAAAAATCAAAGCAGAAGTATGCTTTTGCTCGGTGAAGGCTTTTGGCATATACATCAGCTTGAGTTGGCATTGCAGTGCTGGCTACCATGTCTTATTTTGCTAATCTGGAAATTCATATCTAACTTAGGGATTTTATAAAGCATTTGCACTCCCCATTCTTTATCAATCACTGACAGGCTCATTGTTTTATAATGTACTTCTCAGCAAGCTGTTTGCGACTTATCGCCTGCCTTGCTTTATAGTCTATAAATATTTAATTCTTTAATAAACTGCTTATATATAATATGAAATGACTGATGCTAGTCTCTTTCCTCCCTTTTAATAGTGCTACTATTTGCAAAACAATTCTTTTTTTTTTTTCTAAATAGCAATATGTTTCATAAATGTTTGACTTCTCTTTTCCTAACTAGCAATTTATTCTGGGAGGTTGGTAGAATGACAGACAGGAAAACAGTGCCTTGCTTCTGGAAGTACAATATAACTCTTCACTTGCCTCACCCCTACCAAGCTGCAAATTGATGAGGTAAAGAAGATGGACTTTGGGATTGTGGCAGAGAGCAGTCACCTGTCACTTTACCAATGTATTGTGCAAATCAGCCTTCAGATGTGTAGCCTACATAAATGTTTACAATGACCAAATATGGTTCCTTCTTTGCTCAGATATCCTTTGTCTAGGGCAATCATAAAAGATAGGGATAATAGACTGACACCTTAGTGTCCTCATCTTCTTTTTAATTGTATACTTTATTCTTGGATGTTGGCTGATTTATTTTCTGTGCCATGAAATGATTTTTGATATTTAATGACTCATTTTTAAAACTGGATAAGTCAGACATGTATTTAGTGCCTACTGTTTGCCCTGCAAAGCTGTTAGGGTATTTTGAAATAAGCTATTATTCCATGATGTTTTGATGTAATTTATGAAACCCTACAAAGTGTGAGTTCCCTTGGGGAGGGCAGGGATAAAGAGTGGGGGAGTGCCAGTACAAATAATGTTTCTTTAGTGCTTACCACTAATCACATACATGTATTATCCCATGGTCCTAACTCAGTTCTGCAATTCTTTAGCACACTGCCCTTTCACTTGGCATACTTTGTAAATTTTCTACTAGCCCTAGTGCATTTGATCTTGGAAAAAGCATGGAGAAAGTGAGGCTTGAATATTTGTTTACAAGTCAGAAAATCTTGATTTACATGCTAGTTCTACCACTTATTAGCTATTACTTTAGGCGTATCACCTAAACTTTCTTATCTATAATATGGGTATAACAATGATATAATTTATGTAATGCCTTGCCATATGGCAGGCCCTCAAATAATGTTAATTCTCTGTCTAACTATTCCACTCTGTTTAAAGAACATCAAAACAAAATAAAAATGAGTGAGGCCAATGCAAAGATGGTATTAATTTAATGTAAAAATAAGACATATAATTTCATTTGTTTATATAAATAGTAATGGGTTGCTTTAAGGAACAAATAGTTTGCATTCACACTCCTTGTTTAACTAATAGCACATTTGTGATATACCTGTTAGGGTCTGTTGCTCTGGAGCAGAGAGGTTTTTAATGCAGAGCTGTGCATGTCAGTCTTCTATCCTTGTCCTTATAAACCCTATAAGCAATCTAAGTGAGCTAATTTTCTTACACAAGTCAAATTATTCTAGCCTCATGTTCCCTGCACCCCACCCCATTTTTTTACAATTCAATTCCTTATTTCACAAATATGATTCCATTTTATTCTATCCTTCAATATTCACATCACAAATGTACTTTCATTTTATTCTTCCTAAAACAAATTCATCTGTGATGCCCTCAGAATAACTTCCTACCCTGCTTAAGCCTCATAAATTTAAACCTGCTTAGATGAAATCTCAGGTTCCCCTAATTATCTCCATTTCCCTGGTCACACTGTCTCATTTGCTTGTGTAACAGACATTTACTTCTACCTGGCTTTATATATGACATTTCACTAGGCCTTGTCTCATATTTAATTATTTCTTTTTTTATTAGGTTTTATTGAAATGTTGTAAAGGTTAACAAAAAATATTAGATAATTTTAATAGTAATAGTAACACATCATTATTATTGATTGTGCTCTTACTGTATACTAGGTATTGCTTATTTTTTTCCATTTGATTCTGACTATAGGACCAGAATTCCCAATTTGCAGATGAGGAATATTCTCAGATGAGGCAAAGCTACATATAGGTAAGCAGCTTGCCCAAGATCACATGGCTAGTAAGTAAATAAAATTAGGATTGAAACATAGGTCTTTTGACCCCAAAGCATGTGCTTTGCCACATTGCCTTTAGAGAATTTCAGCAAAAAAAAAAAAAGTGATGTTTTTTAATTATAAAATGATATAGACACAGTTTCTTCATTAATTTTAATAGGGCTGCTATTCACACAAAACAAGTTTCACTATCAGTTTGTGTTCTTGTGATACCTTTCTTTTAAAAGAAATAATGTATATGAAAGTGCTTTCTGTACAGTAAAGTCCTAGACACATGTAAGGTACAATTTTAATAGTAATGAGTTTAAAGCATTTTTATTGTAGCCCTGTCAGTAGTTATGACATTTTTATCCCACATGCAGGTATGTCTTACTCTACGAAATATACAATTTCCTGAAAAGTTATAAGTACTAATTTTAAAAATATAGTACTATTTTAAATGCATAAAAGATATTATTTCTCGATGAAGCCTGTAACAAAGTAAAGAATTAGTTTATAATGTGATGACTACATAATTATCTGTTTTAAATCTTAAATTTTTTAGCATTATGAAGGCACTCTTAAATAATGTTGTCTGACAACTTTAATCTCCTGAATTATTGCCAAAAAGATATCATGAAAATGCTGCTAACTTATTTTGAGGTCAGGAATCATCATAACAAGATCACCATTACTGAATCCCTAGGTCTGTATAAATCCAAAGCCTGAGCTGTTACCTCTATACATTGAGGTCCACTAAAATATGGATAAGCAGACATCATTCATTAGAAAGATTATGACCTTCTGGAAAACACTGGTTTCTGCTTCATGCAAAATTATGAAATGTGTGCACTATGTATGGATTTATATGCATGCATAAGCATTGTGATAATGAGTTAAAAGTTGTGTGTTTAAATCCCTAAATTGGCCATTTAATTGCAGTCTCTTCCATGATCATAAACCATATTCCTAATTCTAACCATAGCAAAAATTAGTGACTATTGTGTGAATGGAGAGGGCAAAATTTGAGTAGAAGCATTTGGGTAAACAGAAAAACAGGAATCAGAAGTAATAACCTGGGGTTAAAGTTCTACAATTTGCTTAGCCAAATAAAGAATATATATCTGGCAATAGTGATTCAGATCCTAAAAAAGTACAAACTCAAGATATAATGGGTACTTCCAGGAAGATGGCGGACTAGTAAGACACGGGAATCTCTTCTCCAGAAAAATAGCTAGAGGACAAGCTGAAACAGCCCCGAAAAAGATCTTCTAGGGTTTAGGACAGCAGGTGAAGGCTGCACACCACCCAGAGGAGAGAGGGACAGAAGAGGGAAATCGCGACTACAGAACTGTGAATTTCAAGTAGCAGCTTCTGCTGCTGCCAGCACCCTCCCCCACACTCTTCAGAATTCTCGGGCCCCTGGGCCTGCGACCACAGACAAAGGGGGCTTCAGGAATCTGCCACTCCTGGAAAGGGGAGAGAGAGGGACACAGCCTTAGGCTGATTCAGGTTCTGACCTGAAATTTGGGCTGCAGAGGCCCACGGACCCTTCCACACGACGGTTTGCCCTGGGAGCCTAGAAAGGACTGGAGAAATCCGACCCTCGCAACCTCCCTCTCTTCTAGCCTGGACTAATTGTTGAGGACACCACGGGAGAGGGGAGAGAGAGCCTGGGGCTGACCCTGCTTTGGACTCCCAGGTTTGGTCTGCCCTGTCCCGAGAGCCCTTACAGGCTGGGGGGAGCTGCGCCATTGTTTGCCTTGGAGCCTGCAAGGGGCTAAAGATATACAAACCTCTCAATCTCCTCCTCTACTAACAGGGACTGATTGTTGAGGATTCAGAAGGGAGTGGAAATATTTCCTAGCTGGGAAAAGGGGGGCGCTACCAGAGAAGTCTGGAGAACTGTCTCAGAAACTTTGAATCACAGGGCTTCTAGCCCCCAGACAGGAAGCTCTATCACATTGATCTGGTCTGTGTCACAACAAATACGCTCCGACCAGGCATTGAATTGAGAGCTGCCAACAAGCGCCATCTCCTGGCATACCAAGGAAGTGCACATAAGAAAATTAATAAGTAAGAGAGGCTTTTCCGGGCCTCTATAGCCTCCCTGCCCAAGGCCCTAGGAAACGACTCTACAACCAATTACTGGGTCCAGTGCCCAGTTTTGAGCAACCAGCAGAACAATCCTAACAATCAAGTTTGAGCCAAAAATCAAAGAGCGGTGGTAACTCACAGCCTCCTGCCACTAAAACCCCATAAAAGAGAAAGAGATAGAGCATCTAAGTAAAATACAAACTAACCAGATGCCTAAGCACCAGCAAAAAATTACGGGCCATACTAAGAAAATAGAAGACATAGCCCAAGAAAAGGAATACAGCAAAGTCTCAGAAGAGATGCAGAATTTGAGAGAACTAATCAGTGAGATGAGCACACATTACCAAAATCAAATTAATGAGATGAAAGAGAATATAGTTAAAGAGATAAATGACATCAAGACGACATTGAGCGAACACAAAGAAGAATTTGAAATCCTGAAGAGAAAAGTAACGGAGTTCATGGGAATGAAAGACACAATAGGTGAAGTTAAAAACACATTTGAGGCATACAACAGGAGACTCGAAATGATAGAAGAAAGAATAAGGGATACCGAAGACAGAGCAACTAAAATTGAAGAGAGAAAAGAACAGAGAGACAAAAGAATGGAAAAAATTGAGCAGGGGCTCAGAGAGTTGAATGACAACACAAAATGCAAGAACATACGTGTCATGGGAGTTCCAGAAGGAGAAGAGAAAGGAAAAGGGGCAGAAAGAGTATTTGAGGAAATAATAGCTGAAAATTTCCCAACTCTCACGAAAGAAATGAACTTACATGTCCAAGAAGCACACCGTACCCCAATAAGGAAAATCCAAATAGACCTACGCCAAGACACATATTATTCAGAATGTAAAATATCAAAGATAAAGAGAAAATTCTCAGAGCAGCAAGAGAGAAGCAAACGATCACGTACAAAGGACGTCCAGTAAGACTTTGTGCAGATTTCTCTTCAGAAACCATGGAGGCGAGAAGACAGTGGTATGATACAATTAGGAAACTGAAAGAGAAAAACTGCCAGCCAAGAATTCTTTATCCAGCAAAACTGTCCTTCAAATATGAAGGTGAATATAAAGTATTCACAAACAAACAGAAACTAAGAGAGTTTGCAAAAAAGAATCCACCTTTGCAGGAAATATTAAAGGAAGCCTTAGAACCTGAAAGAAAAAGACAGGAGAGAGAGGCTTGGAGGAGAGTATAGAAGAAAGAAAAGCAGAAAGGATAACCAAAAGAGTGAAAAGAAAGACAAAAATAAGATGACATATGAAAACCAAAGAATAAAATGGAGGAAATAAATAGTGTATTTTCAGTAATATCATTGAATGTGAATGGATTAAATTCCCCAATCAAAAGATACAGGCTGACAGAATGGATAAAAAAACATGAGCCATCCATATGCTGCTTACAAGAAACTCACCTCAGACACAAGGATACAAGCCGGCTGAAAGTAAAAGGTTGGAAAAAGATACTCAATGTGAATAGTAAACAGAAAAGAGCAGGGGTAGCTATACTAATATCAGACAAAACAGACTTTAAATGCAAAAAAAGTGATAAGAGATGCGGAAGGCCATTATATATTAATAAAAGGGACGATCCTCCAGGAAGATATAACAGTCATAAATATCTACGCACCTAACCAGGGTGCCCCAAAATATATGAGACAAACTCTGGCAAAACTGAAGGGAGAAATAGACATTTCTACAATAATCGTCGGAGACTTCAACACCCCTCTCACATCATTAGATAGAACAACTAGACAGAAGATCAACAAGGAAACAGATAACTTGAACAATATGATAAACAAGTTAGACCTAACAGACATATACAGAACACTACATCCAAACTCAGCAGGTTATACATTCTTCTCAAGTGCCCATGGATCTTTCTCCAGGATAGACCACATGTTAGGTCACAATACAGCTCTCAATAAATATAAAATGATTGAAATTATACAAAGCACCTTCTCAGATCATAATGGAATGAAACTAGAAATCAATAACAGACAGGAAAAAAGGAAATTTGCAAATGTGTGGAGACTGAACAACACACTCCTAAATATTCAGTGGGTCAAAGAAGAAATTGCAAGTGAAATCAGTAAATATATTGAGACAAATGAAAATGAGAACACAACATATCAAAACTTATGGGATACAGCAAAGGCAGTCTTGAGAGGGAAATTTATAGCCCTAAATGCCTATATTAAGAAACAAGAAAGAGCTAAACTCAAAGATTTAACTGAACAACTTGAGAAACTAGAAAAATAACAGCAAACCAATCCCAAAGCAAAAAGAAGGAGAGAAATAATAAGGATTAGAGTGGAAATAAATGAAAATGAGAACAAAAAAGCAATAGAGAAAATCAACAAAACCAAAAGCTGGTTCTTTGAGAAGATCAATAAAATTGACAAACCCCTCGCTAGACTAACAAAGAAAAAAAGAGAGAAGATGCAAATAAATACAATCAGAAATGAAAGGGGGGAAATTACAAATGACCTCACAGAAATAAAAAGAATCATAAGAGGATATTATGAGAAACTATATGCCAACAAACTAGACAACCTGGATGAAATGGACAAATTTCTAGAAACTGATAACCAACCTACACTGACACAACAAGAAATACAAGAACTTAACAAACCAATCATAATTAAGGAGATTGAATCCGTCATCAAAAATCTCCCAGCAAAGTCCAGGACAAGATGGCTTCACAGGTGAGTTCTACCAAGCATTTCTAAAAGAATTAACACCAATCCTGTTTAAACTCTTCCAAAAAATCGAAGAGGAGGGAAAATTACCCAACACATTTTATGAATCCAACATCACCCTAATACCAAAGCCAGATAAAGATTCCACAAGAAAAGAAAATTACAGACCAATCTCTCTCATGAACACAGATGCAAAAATTCTCAACAAAATACTTGCAAATCGAATTCAACAGCATATCAAAAGACTTATACATCACGACCAAGTGGGATTTATTCCTGGTATGCAAGGCTGGTTCAACATAAGAAAATCAATCAATGTAATATACCACATTAACAAATTGAAGGAAAAAAAAACACATGATCATCTCAATAGATGCAGAAAAGGCATTCGACAAAATCCAACATCCTTTTTTGATAAAAATCAAAAGATAGGAATAAAAGGAAAATTCCTCAATATGATAAAAGGCATATATTAAAAACGCACAGCCAACATCATACTCAATGGGGAAAGGTTGAAAGCTTTCCCCCTAAGATCAGGAACAAGACAAGGATGCCCACTGTCACCATTGTTATTCAACATTGTACTAGAAGTTCTAGCTAGGGCAATTAGACAAGACAAAAAAATTAAAGGCGTCCAAATAGGAAAAGAGGAAGTAAAACTCTCACTGTTTGCGGATGACATGATCCTGTATTTAGAAAATCCTGAAGTATCCACAACAAAGCTACTTGAACTAATAAATGAGTTCAGCAAAGTGGCAGGATACAAGATCAACACGCAAAAATCAGTAATGTTTTTGTACACTAGTACTGAACAATCTGAGGAGGAAATCAGGAGGAAAATTCCATTTTCAATAGCAACAAAAACACTCAAATACCTAGGAGTTAATTTAACCAAGGAAATACAGGACCTATATGCAGAAAACTACAAAACAATGCTAAAAGAAATTTTAAAAGAGCTAAACAAATGGAAATACATTCCGTGTTCATGGATTGGAAGAATAAATATCGTGACGATGTCAGTCTTCCCCAAACTGATTTATAGATTCAATGCAATACCAATCAAAATCCCAACAGCTTACTTTACAGAATTAGAGAAGGCAATTATCAAATTCATCTGGAAGGATAAGTGCACCTGAATAGCCAAAAGTATTCTAAAAAAGAAGAGCAATGTGGGAGGAATCTCGCTGCCTGACCTTGAAACATATTACAAAGTATGGTACTGGCATAAAGATAAACATATCGATCAGTGGTATAGAATTGAGAATCCAGAAATAAACCCTAACCTATACAGTCAACTGGTTTTTGACAAACCTACCAAGCCCACGCTGATGGGAAAAAACAGTCTCTTCAACAAATGGTGTTGGGAGAACTGGATATCTATAACCAAAAGAATGAAAGAGGATCCCTATCTCACCCCCTATACAAGAATCAACTCAAAATGGATCAAAGATCTAAAAGCCAGGACCATAAAACTACTGGAAGAAAATGTAGGGAAACATCTTTAAGACCTTGTAGTAGGTGGTGGTTTCTTGGACCTCACACCCAAAGCACGTGCAACAAAAGAAAAAGTAGACAAATGGGACCTCCTCAAAATTAAACACTTTTGCACCTCACAGGAATTTGTCAGAAGGGTGAAAAGGCAGCCAACTCAATGGGAAAAAATATTTGGAAATCACATATCTGATAAGGATTTAATATCCAGGATATATAAAGAGATGTTACAACTCAACAATAAAAAGACAAACGACCCAATTAAAAAATGGGCCAAAGACTTGAATAGACATTTCTCCGAAGAAGAAATACAAATGGCAACAAAACACATGAAGAAATGCTCAACCTCACTCATGATTAGGGAAATGCAAATCAAAACTACAATGAGATATCATTTCACACCTATCAGAATGGCCACTGTGAAAAAGACAGAGAACTACAAGTGTTGGAGAGGATGTAGAGAGATAGGAACACTTCTTCACTGTTGGTGGGAATGCAGTTTGGTACAACCACTATGGAGGACTGTTTAGCAGTTCCTAAAGAAGTTGAATATAGACTTGTCATGTCACCCTGCAATACCACTACTGGGTATATACCCAGAAGAACTGAGAGCAGTGACACAAACAGACATCTGCACACCGAGGTTCATAGCCACATTGTTCACCATTGCCAAAAGTTGGAAACAACCCAGGTGTCCATCAACAGATGAATGGATAAACAAACTGTTGTCTATTCACACGATGGAATATTATGCAGCTGTATGAAGAAATGAAGTCATAAAGCATATGGCAACATGGATGAATCTGGAGGACATTATGTTGAGTGAAGCAAGCCAGACACAAAAGGACAAATATTCTATGAATGCATTACTGTGAACCAAATATATTGTGTAATACATTGTTTGATTCACACACACACACACACAAAAAAAAAAACAAACAAAAAAAAAATTTACATGTATCCATTACATTTAATTGAGAAATGTAATAAAATAAAGAAACAAGGAAAGAGTAAACAATCCGAAACATGAATTGTGGGCATGCTGCAGGGTGAGTTGCACCTCAAAACAATTTTTGAGGGGAGCAGATATAGCTCAGTGGTTTTAGTGCCTGCTTCCCATGTACGAGGTCCTGGGTTCAATCCCTGGTACCTCCTCTTAAAAAAAACAAACAAACAAAAACAAACAAACAAAAAAAGATATAATGATCATTAGAAATCAAGTATTTAAATGTAGGCTTGAAATCTCATTCTATTGAAAGTAGAATTTCTGATAAATTCATGGCTTGCCTTGCTAATTATTTGCATCCTCAGTAGATAGAAGGAATGACAGAGAAACTAATTATGTAAATTTAATTTTGATCAATAAGTAAAAACTTCTTAGAGAGTAGAAAAAAATGAGATCCTTGGAAGAAAATAGTCACATCTTAGAGCTTAAAATAGTCAGGAATAGTGCATATTGGACATATTCAAACATATGCCTGACCACTCCATGCCTACTAGCCACATGTGACTACTTAAATTTAAATTAATTAAAATTAAATCAATTTAAAGATTGTTTCTCAGTTATACTAGCCACATTTCAAGTGTTCGGTAGCCACATGTGGCTAGTGGCTACCCTATAGGGCATCACCTTTCCATCATTACAGAAAGTTCCATTGGACAGTACTACCCTAAACTTTAGAAAGACAGATTTTCAAAAATAATCAGTTAAAAGATAAATATAACTCCATGGACATAATCTCTTAAAAAATGAGGATAACTCCTCCTTTAAGGTCCTCCAGTTTAACCTTAAAATTTCATTTTATACATATTATTTTGTATTGTATTGGACATATTGTCTTTATTGCAAACCAGTCTTTAAGGCAGGGTTGAGTCTATCTTTTTTCCTGTATTTGGTACATAGTTGACAGAAACTTAGTGAAAAATTGATAAGTAAAATTGTCAGGAAAAAAAAAAGGAGATAAGTATAGAAGAACAATGTCATTTCATAGGGATCTGTTTGATTAAATTTAGATAATAAATGATTGTGTATAAAAGATACAAGGAGAGGCATATGAGTGAGAAAAATTGCGTTTTTTTCACCCTAGGGAAAAGTAAGAGAGAGAGGCTTGCTACAGCCTGTTGAAGTTCTGTTACGAAATTACTGAGAGACAGAAACAGAAAATTATTCTTCAACTCCTTTTTCTCTATCTTCTCTGTAAAAAAGAATGACCTTCAGATAAGAAAGGACAAAACTAACGTTGGCTAGTGGGGTTGTAGTTCAAGATCAAATAAAGAGATTAACAACTAATTATGGGAATTCAAGTCTCCTATCCCAGATATATTACTTTCAAAGATACTGTTGGAACCTGCAGTTGAGCTAGAAGAATTAAAGGTGTTTCTGAGAAAATATGTAGAATGGGAGAGGTGCCAAAAGCCTAAATTAGAATAAAAATCATTCCCAATATTAAAAAATACTGTTGATTTTTAATCAATTATTTAAAAGCTACTTTTGTAAGCACTTGGAAAAGAAAATTTTGATCACTAGGAATAATTACAGATTCACAAAGACAAATTTTCTTACTTCCTTTTTTGATGCCATTATTTCAAAGGGATTCTTTAATCAGAGTATATCTCAAATGTTCAGTTTGCCTTGCTCAGGATAAGAAGCTACGAAACTGAGCAGAAAGGTGCTGAAAAACTAAATTGAGCTTTCAGTAGTCTCACAGTGTTGGGAAGACAAAAGTCAGATTTCAGGAGCTGTCAAGGATCTAGGAGATAAGGTGAACAATATCTAATCTGAGTCTTAGACTACAAGCCAGATTCAAGTCAATTCACTGCCTTCCTTTTTGGACTAAGAAGATAGGCAGGTTTGTTTGTTTGTTTGTTTGTTTGTTTGTTTGTTTGTTTTTGCCTTGCTGCCTCCCAGAGAATAGGGTAAATTCTCTTCAGAGGATGATATCACCATCCAGAGCCTCTAAAATTTTTCACACACAATATCTGGCATCCATTCAGAACTTCCCAGGCATATCAAGAAACAGGACCAAAGTGTTAAGGGGTAAGCAGAAAATAGAAATAGACCCACGGTGAAGCAAAGATTTGTAGTTATCAGATATGGCTTTTAAAATAACAATAGTTATATTTGGAAAATAAAACAAATATAAATCACAAAAATAAAGAATTAATTGGAAATTCTAGAACTGAAAAATACAGTAACTGAAATTAAGGAATCCATAAATAGGTTTAGCAGCTGATTGGAAACAGATGAAGACAGGATTGAACTGAAATATAGATTAGTAAAAAATATTTAAACCAAACCATGATGAGGTAAAAGGATGGAAAATGAACAGCAGAAAATATAAAAGAGGCATATAGAAAATGTCTTATCATCTGTATAATTTGACACAAGGGAAAGACAGATTGTTGTAGAAGTACTATTCAAACTGCTGGTAACCAAAAATTTCAAGAAGAAAGGAAAGATATCAAATCACAGATATAAACCCCAAAGAGGATAAATACCAAAAAAGAAAAAGCACACTAGGTACATCAGTAAAACTGCTGAAAATGAACAACAAAGAGAAAGTCTTCAACAAAAGCAAAGAAAAGATATATTGCTTCAAAAAAGCAACAATGAGACCAACAGCTTATTTCTAAAGAGAAATGATGGCAGCCAAAAGACAATGGAATGACATCTGTAAAATGCTGAAGGAAAATAACTACCAATCTAGAATTCTATACTCAGTGAAAATATCCTTCAAAACTGAAGAATAAATTACTTTTTAGACAAACAGATAACTCAGCAGTAGCAGACTTGACCTAAAGAAATATCAAAGGGAGTTCTTTAGGTAGAAGAAAAACAATCCTAGAGAGAAACATGGAAATGGAAGAAGAAACAAAAAGCAATGCACAGGGTGAATGTGGATAAGTCTAAATGAATCTTTACTGCACAATAGAAATGAAAATGTCTTTTGAGGCTTAAAAATATAAAAAACAAAACAAAACTCAAGGCATCAATAACACAAAAGGTGAGAAGGGAGTAAATAAAGTATAACTAAGGTTCTGGTATTTGTCTGGGAATTGGTAAAAGTACTAATATATAATAGACCATCATAAGTCAGGAATGTATGTTGTAATATTTGGGATAACACTTAAAGAATAGTAAAATAATGTGTTAAAAAGAGGGAAAATGGAATAAGAAAAATATTTGATTAATCTTAAGGATTGCAAAAAAGGGAGCAATGTAACATAAATAAGACAGAACAAATAGGAAAGGTGATTGCATAAAATCCAAAATATATCAGTAATTTTATTAAATATAAATGGACACAATTCTCCAGTTAAGAGACAAAATTGTCAGGATGAAAAATGAAATCCAACTAAAAAACAGAGCACAGAAAAGTTGAAAGTAAAAAGATTAAAAATAACATAGCTAAAGAGGATATGATATTAATTCTAAAGGAGAACAATGGGGTGGTACTAGGGGTATAAGATTTTTCCTTGTTGAGTAATGAAAACATTCTAAAATCGAGGTGATGACAGCACAGCTCTGTGAAGAAAATGAGAGCCACTGAGTGTACATGTTGAATGGATTATACAAAGCATGGGACTGTTTATCACAGGAAATCCTGTGGTGAAAGGTGGACTGTGATTAACAGAACAAATATGACGTTATCTCATGAGCTATAACAAATACATAATATTAATACAGGATGTTAATAATTGGGTGGGTTGGGGGAATATACACCAAATGTAAGATATGGGCTATAGTGAGTAGTAATAATTTGACGGTGATCTTTCATAGTTTGTAACAAATGTTTCACAACAATGTAAGGTGGTGGTGGTGGGGTAACATATGGGAATCCTGTATGAGGATATGCATGTTTGTTTTGTAAGTTCACAACTTTTACTATACACTTATGGTTTATGTATAGTTCATGTGTGAATGATATATTTCAATAAAATTTTATAAAAACTAATGCAGCTACACCAAAATATAATGAGAGCAGCTGTATTAATATTAAACAAAGTAGATTTTAAGGCAAGATATGAAGTTGTATATGACAATTATTGAAGAGTCAATTCAACAGAAAGATATAATCATTCTTAACTTGTGTGCACTCAGTAACATAGCCACAAAATATATAAAGCAAAAATTGAGAGAACTACAAAACTATGTAAGCAAATTCACTTCATAGTGTGAAACTTTAACACACCTTTCAGTAACCAATAGAACAAAAATACAGGCAGACAAAAAAATCTGCAAGAATATAAATGAACTAAACAACATAATTATTGGATGTAGAAATTACGTATCAAACACTGCACCTAATAATGGCAGGATGCATTCTTTTGAAGTGGGCATTTGAAAAATTGACCATAAAGCAAGTCTCAAACACAGTCAAAACACTGAAATTATTCAGAGTCGCCTCTATGACCATATAGATCTGGAAAGCAATAACCAAAAGCTAGAAGTCAATAACAATAAACTAGAAATTTTTTGAATCCTCAGATGTTTGGAATTTAACATTTAGAATTGTTTCTAAATAACTTATAGGCCAAAGAGAAAATTATAATGTAAAGAGAAAATATTTTGAACCAAATGATATAATATGATATATGAAAATTTAAGGGTTCCCTCTAAAGCTGTGCTTATAGTAAATGTATAGTTTTTAAATGAACTTATTAAAAAGAAAAAGAGGTTGATAATCAGTAATATAAATACCTTTTCAAGAAATTAGAAAAAGAATAGAAAATGAAACCCAAAGAAAATAGATGGAAGAAAATAATAAGAACAGAAATTAATTAGATAGAAACCACAAGTACAATAGACAAAAATAATAACAGCAGAATATAACTTTTTCTGAAGTGCCCTGGAAGTTCAAAATGATAGACTATATGTGGGGACATAAAACAAGTCTTGAAGTTACACAGAATATATTTCCACAGTAGTATTAAATTAGAACTCCATAGCAATAAGATACCTAGAAAATACCCCAAAATTTCCAAATTAAAACACTTGTAGGGAAGCAGATGTGGCTCAACCAGTTGGGCACCCACCCACATGGGAAGTCCCAGGTTCAGTCCCCATGCATCCTAAAAGAAGACTAGCAGAAGCTGCCCCCACCACAATGAAGTAGAAGCCGCCCACGCCACAATGAGCTAGATGCTGCCCCAATGCAATGAGCTAGATGATGCTCCCACTGCAATGAGCAAATGCCACAAGCCAGCAGATGCAGCAGCCCACTGGGAGTAGTTGTGGCTTCAGCCCATTGGGCATTCACCTCTCATGTGGGAGTTCCCGGGTTAGGTTCCCGGTGCCTCCTGGAGAAGGTGAGCAAACAATAAGCAGATAGATGAGAGAACCATGTGGGGGAGGGGGAGGATAAATAAAGAAAAATAAAGTAAATAAATAAATCTTTTTTTTTAAAACTTGTAAATAACACATGAATCAAAGAATAAAACACAAGTGAATTTTTTAAAATCTCAACTAAATAATAATGAAGACATATCTATGAAAATGAGTGGGGTGAAGCTAAAGCATCCTTAGAGGGAAATTTAGAACTTTAAATGTATATATTAGAAAAGAAGAAAAGTGTAAAATTAATTATCTAAGATTCTACCTTTAAAATCTAGGAAGAGAAAGGCAAATTAAGCCCAAATTAAGTAGAAGTAAGGATATTACAAAATTAATATAGAAACTAAAGAGAAAAACAACAGAAGTTGGTTCTTTGTAAAAGTTAAGAAAATTAGTTTTTAAAAGACCCATCACGATGAAATGAAAGAAAACACAGATCACTAATATCACAAATGAGAACAGGGACAGCACTAAATATCTGACAGACATGAAAATAATAATAGGATATAATGAAAAATTTTATTCCAATCAATTGGATAACACAGATGAACAAATTATTTGAAAAACACAGCTTACCAAAATTGATGCAAGATATTAAAAACTAAAATAATCCTGTATAATTTTTTAAATTGAATGTATGACTGAAAAATTGCCCACAAAGAAAAACCCAGGCCTGAGTACTTCACTAATGAATTCTATCCAATATTTAAGAATGAAATAATAACAATCTTACCCAAACTTTCAGGATATAGAGGAGGAGGAACACTCTCCAACATGTTTTATGAGGCCAGCAAGACCCTGATAACAATACCAAACCAAAGTCATTATAAGAAAAGAAAACAATAGACCAATATCTTTCATGAACTTGGATTAAAAAATCCTTAACAAAATATTAACAAGTCAACATTGCAATATATAAAAAGATGAATACATCACGACCAAGTGGGATCTCTCCCAGGGTTGCAAGGTCATTTTAACATATGAAAATCAGTCAGTGTAGTTCGCCATGTTAACAGCTGTTAGCTGTCTCAATAGAGGCAGAAAAGATGTGACAAAATTTAACAACCATTCATGATTTAAAAAACAAACGAACAATCAAAAACCCTCTTAGCAGCTAGGAATAGAAAGAAAGCTCTCCAACTTGAAAAAAGGCCATCTTTCTAGGTGGTAAAAAACTGAATTCTTTCCCATCTAAAACCGGGAATAAGACAATTAAGTCCTCTAAGATTGGGAACAAGGCAAGGATGACCATTCTCACCACTCACCACTTTTATTTAACATTGTTCTAGATGTCCTCACCAATTAAATATAGCAAGTGAAAAAAAACATAAGAAGTTACCTATTTGGGAGTGGGGTAGGAACTCATGACTAAGAAGAGGAGCACTTTCTATATATTTAAAATAATAATAGTTGGACATATCAATGTCCTACCTAATCAAAATATAAATCATTTTTAAAAATAAGACTAAAAGTTGGCATTGTCCCATCAATGTGATTAAATAATGAGCAACTCTCAGTTTCCATAGCCTTCCACACCAACCATAAGAGAACTCTCTTGTTAGATTATAGATGTCATGAAACATGATGATCATTTCAGAATTATACATATTTTAATGGAACCTTTTCATGACTCTGTTATGAACTGTATTAGTGTGAATTGTAATTTGACTTTTGATTACAGAAAATTCAGTCTATTCACCATGAATTCTTATTTAATTCATTTCCATTAAACCTTTTACTTGCATCACCATTTAGTAGCAACAGTAAAGATTGAGTATTATTTTCCTTTCCCTTATTTCTCTCAAATGCTAACCAACACACTGAAATAAATAACAACAACAATAAAATATAACATTTAATTTAGTGCTTGTTGTATACAGATACTGTGCTAAATTCTTTACATGTATTGTTTGAAAATTTAATAGTCATTATTCTGGCATCAGAGATGGAGAGGATAAAAGATTTTAAGCCTGAATAACTCAGATTAAACATCGATTCTCCAAATAATAATAAACTCATTGTATTCTGTAGTTTGTTGCACTGTAACAGTTGAAAATCATGCATGTGAGTATGTGTGTGTGTGTGTGTCTATGTATTATGGCGTTCTGAAAATAGAAGATTTGGAGATTACAGGTGAGGGGTGGCAGAATTTAGAACATGCTTATAATTAGAGACCATTTCCAGGTCAACATTACACCATCAAGTAGAAACTTTTGATACACAGATCAGATAAAAACTGTCTTTAGGTAATTTAAGCAGAAGTTTAAAATTGCTTTAACCTGAATTAGTAAAGTAATTTTAACTATGTCTACCTCACGAGGGTAAGTAATGAAATTTTGTTTTTCTGACTGCCGCTTCTTATTTTGGCTTTCTTTGTCAGTTCTTTGAGGCCACAAGTAATATTCCAAATATTTTATCAGCTCTGAATCTACACAATAGACTCTTTTACTATTTGTCCATCTCAATTCATTGTACAAATGCACTAATCTACACTAATTTCAACATTCTGAAAATGTTAGGAAACAACAGAAATTTAACCAGCACAAATATCAGGAATGCCTAAACACCCAATTCCACAAACTCTTTAGCAATGTATACTATGATAACACTAAGAATTCCCTCTTTCACAAATACCTGGACCAGGAGGCTCTCTACTGTATCCCCAAATTAGGAGTAGCTGTGCTTTTGGCTTCTGAGCAGTCGACAGCTGGGACTGCAGGCACCAAGTTGCTGCTGCTTTCCTCAGCCTCAGACCTAGAAAGGCCTCAGTGCTCATCTTGATAAACCCTGAGAGCTCCCTGCATTAGGAGCCCACATCTGAGATTAACGAAGCAAAGATGGGTCTGAAAACCTCCTGTCCTACAAAATGCCATGCTGTGGCTCTGAATAGACGCCTCTTCATATATTCTCTCTTCTCCCCTCCCTTCCATATCCATGCCCTTGTTAAGTTCCAGTTTCCATTAGAAATGCTATTTGAGCAGCAAACTTCACAGATTGGATCCATCTCAATGCTGCCACGCAAAGAAAACAAATCTGTCTGACTCTTCATTTAAAATAAGGAAAAAATTGAAATGGCAAAATGCCGTCATTGCTCTGAGCTATTTCCTAATGAACCCGTTTGTCCCATGAGCTGTAGTAAAGAGCATCTTCTCCTCAGTGAGAACCCTTTATGCATATTAATATTATTCGTGTTTTCCATGTGACTCTCTCTGACTTGCCCTCACCCCATCCTTTGAATTCATTTAAATGAAAATAATTTATGTGGACATTCCTTCAGTCAGGATTTTCTCTCCCCCTTTCTTAAAGACATCCATAATATTTCGTTGATGCTTCACATCCAAACTGAGTCATTATGCTTTTGCATATCATTAGGGCTTTATAAAGAACAACAGCGACATCTGCATGTGCCGCAGCGCCAAAGAAATAGGAAAAATACTGAAAACAAACTCTACTGGCTTGAAGGCTGTCTGGCACTGTGTCTCCTCAGCAGCCCCTGCCACCACCATGGATAGGAGTAATTGTACAGCATAATCACATCATGCCTCATCTGAATATTCATAACGGAGACAAAGCTTTGGAGGATAAGGGAGGAGCAAGGATAATTTAAATATGAAACAGCATCTCATTTCCGAATCAAGTTGTGCCAGTTACACTGTGTACCAGGATTCAATATTAAACCAACATTGTTTTACAGTTTGGAAATTGAAAATGAAGAAGATGGAAGAGAGAAGCGACTCAATAAAGAAGGGATAACTTTATACGCTCATTCTTGACTGAGGAAAAACAAAACAAGACAATAATAGTGACAGAATAAAAATAAAATGATATTTGAAGAGTCACCAACAGTGGCTAAGCCTCTGCTATTTTACCAGGAATGAAATAGCCTATTGAGGGAGCTTTAAAAGCTCCTAATTAATATGTTGTGCATGTTTAAAATCTACAAAGAACTGACTGTATTCCTTCTCTCCTCCCAAACCCCCCACCCCCACCCCAACAAACATACTCCCTAACTGCCACCTTTCTTTCTTGTCAGGTGCAGGGGGAAAAGATCAGAGCTACAAAATAATTGACTAATTGCTTCAAAAGTGACAACATCCCTCTTCAAAAAGAAAGGACAAAAACAAACACATACAAAAAGGTGACTATTCATTAATGAAGGTATAAATTACCGATGGCTTCTTCATTCTCTTTAGTTCATTACCCCCCAAAAGAAACAAATATAATCCACGTTAATATTTCTTGTCTTCATTTTCTTTTGTTTTAATAGGATGCCCTTTATTTATTTAAAAAAAAAAAAAAAAAGTTGTTGATATTTGTAGAAACCTCTCTGCCACTGCATTCCCCAAAGAGCTACTAGTTTCAACCCACTGGAGTTTATATTCCTTTAATTGTCTAGTGCAGGAACATTTCTGCTGTTTTTTTAAATATACTGCTCCGCAGGAATTAGAAGAATCCAAGGTTGTATCCAACTTCAAAGGTTTCCAAGTCATAATGATTTTAGCAAAAGTGGAAGACAGATCATGGAACAAGTCCCTGTTTGAAGATAAGCATCATAGGGACCTTTTTTTCTTCCCTCTCTCCCCAACTTTGTACTTCTGGCTCTGAATGCCCCTTGCTAACACAGTTTAATGATATGCAAATGAAATATGCATATAACCATTCTACTGTATGATGATTAAACACTGGAGACATTAACAGCGGAGGCTTCACTCTGTAATAATCCTTCCCGACCATCCACTTTGATTGCGGAGTTATGGAAACCCATAGCAGTTGGCAGAGAGATTGAAAGAGAAAGAAGGAAGGAAAGACGCAGGGACACATCACCCATCTCGGTGCTTCTCCCACTCCAGGAGAGGTCCCCCCACCCCCTTTGTACTGCATTCCTATTGCTGTCTTTTGTAATCCATCCATGCAGTCGCACCAGAGCGATTAACGGAAAAACCTCTTTTCTCTTAATGTTTCGAAGCTCATTAGCCAAACGATTATTCCTCATTAACAGCGAAAGCTCATTCATTAAAAGGAAGAATATGCCCAAAAGATGCCAGCGTGGTTAATCCTGAGTCCCGTAACTGGGCTGTAAATCCCATACTACTTGTATATTCCATACGAAAGGGACATGCGCCAATCCACATTTTAAAAAAAGAAAGAAAAAGAAGAATTTGTGAGGTTTGTAAAATCCACAAGAGCAGCAATTAATATTCCCATTGAATGACTTTATTTTTTGCCTCTCCCTTTTGTTTCCAGTGCCTGCCCCTGGCTCAGCGCCCGGTGCCAACAGAACACCTTTCAGGATCCACAGCAACGCAGACAACGTAAGTACCAGCTGTTCCCTGAAAACCTTTTTCAGATTTTTTTTTTTTAAACAACCACCTAAAACAGAGAGACCAGCCTCTTTCCCCTTCTCCCCTGCGTTATGCCACCAGGGTTTCCTAAGTAGCACCTTCCAAATCCCTCTGCCTTCAAGTTTGTGCATGTCTGTGTGGCATCCCTCCTCCTCCTTCACTCCCATAGTGGATCTTGTAAAAGGGCTTCAGATCGGCCCCATTCATCTCCCTGGTGATAGCAGTGAATGTAGATAAATCTCTGACTGCCTGCTAGCTGCTGGAGTATGATTTTTATTTTGTCTTCTATGTATACCTGGGTCAAAAAGTGGGATGTATGCACATACACACACATGCACATACACACATCTCTCATCTTCTCTGCCCTCCTCTCCTTTTTCTCAAACATACATACACCCCACATATGTGTATATGCATAAACATATACACCTAGATACCTACCCATACTTCATAACACAAAATTATAAACATATCTAAATGTTTATTTGTCTAAAAAATGTGTATTTATATACACATACAGCCTTACACATGGGTCTCTCTGCATTCAATAAGTGCCTATCTTTTAACTTATACCCATCTCTATCTCCATTTAAATATTCCCTCTCTTCTCCCAGCAGAGGCTGTGTGCAGTTGCAATCCAGAACTGTACAAGCAGTACTCCTTCCTTAGGATTTCTATTTGTAGACCTTTATGCTCCCTTCTCTGTCTTCTTCAGAGCTGTAGAGTTGGCATCTTTCCCTGAGATTTTCCGAATGGCAAGTGGCACCGGCTGTGGCATGCATTCATGCCGCTTGCTATGGCATCTCTTCCGATGTCTGCTTTTTCTCTTTGTTTGTTGTTGACTAGGCTGAATGGTGTGGTTTTTTTTTTTTTAAGTTAATTATAAACGAAGTTGAATAGCAAACAAGCCAACAGCTTTCCCCCTCGCCTACCCCCCCCCCAATAGCCCCACACAAGCGCCTTCTGCTGCAACAGATGCCCAGATCACCCCTGGAATGGGCAAACGGGCACACGATTTTGGTGGTTGTTAATTTTTTCTGTTTGTTGCCGTATTTGTTGTTTGTTTTCCTTGTTTCTTTTGGGTTTTTCAAACAGTCCAGGATCCCGGCCTCTGCTTGGAACGGAATAGTGTCATGGCGGCGACGACGGCCTTTGTCTTGCTGGGTGTGAAAGCATCCGCTGTGCAGGCTCCACTGCAGCAGAATCAACTTTAAAGGGAAAAAGTGATTAAAGTCAGCTTTGTGCCGCTTTGGTGTGGAAGACCCCTAAACCCCAAGTAGCCGAGTCTCTGGGTCCGAGAAGGGCTCATAGTTGGAGTAGCCTAGGCTGTAATCCTGGCACTTGTACCTTCTGTTGCTGCTCGCTGTTCGCTCCTGGAGGTCTGGATAATCTCCCTTGGCTTTCCCGCACTGTCTGGCCCGCATACAGGGCCCCCGTAACATATACCCGCTGCTGCTATCACATGAAACTGTGGCGTTGCCCCTGAATGGATGGCACTGTGCCAACTCTTCTGCCATCCGCCCTTGCAGCTTTTTTCTTTCCTCCCTCCCTCCCCTTCTCCTCCTCCTCCGTCGACTTGACGTTAATTAACACACGGGTTAATTGATTTTAAAAGCCGAAGAATTACAGTTAACTTTTCCCACAGGGTACAGACGCCAGCCGCCTGGCACACTCTGCCTTTTGCACTGGTGCGGGGGGGCGGTTGGCAGGGGGGAGCAGGGAAAGCCCGCAGCACAACTACAACTGCTGAGGGAACGTCGCCTGCGTGTGGGAGTAGAGCCGTAGAGCCGATAGAAGTCGACGTGGTACTGTCTCATCCTTTGCGATGTACATAGCCATTAAATATTTTGTTAAGTAATCAAAACACAACCCTGTCTTCTACTTTGCGCCTCTTTTAAAACAGGAAGCCCTTTAGAAGTTCTTCTAGAAGGGAGGAAAGAATCCCTCCCCTACTCCCCCATACCATTTACCTCATCCATAATGCTTCCCTCCCCCCAATAATAAGAAAATAACTGGATAAATGCCGTTTTTTTTCTGTTTTATTTTTTTGTTTTGTTTTGTTTTTTCTTTGTTACAAAGAAGAAGAGACACATCCTCTCCCTAAACATAACAGGCAAAGGAAAAGAATTTTAAAAGAAAAACTCCCATAAACTTTATTCCTGTTTATCACACTGTTTTGTTTTGTTTCTATTCCTCTTGGCTCAGATGGATTGTATATGGTGAAGAATCTCAATGAGATAGTGGGTACATTGTAAATAAGAACAAAATTCATCACATGAAAGTTTTGTTTTTTTGTTTATATGTGTGTATACTTTTGCTTTTTGTTCCCTTCACCCCGATCCCTGTTGAAAATGAAAGCAATTGATATTGTAGTTGGGAAGGAAATAGGCAAGGCTGAGAACTTGATGCTTTCACCTTTTGCTTTTATTTTATTTCATTTTGTTTTTTAAAAGCACGTAGCAAGTGAAGCGACAAGAGGAATCCATTATGCAAACCATGTCACTTTGCATAATGTCTCATGACTGAAATATGCAAATTAGCGGTATAATTTATGAGTGCCAGTGTCTGTCTAAAAATGTTTCACTTAATAATTTACAAAGTGAGCATGAGAGACATGGGGAAGTCAGTTCCTCCAACTCCATTGCCAGGAAAACACTGTTTATTTTCCTACAAGTGCTCACTGGCAATACCATCAAATACTATTCAAAAGATATTAAGGCTCCAATGTTCATGAAAGACAATGATTTTCCTCTCACTATCTTTATCCATTTATTCTTTACCTTAATTCTTCTATTCAATCTGGAAAAGAAGTTATTTGAGCCAAACCTATATTTGTATATGCCTTTTCTGGAGAAAGAAATGCCTTAGAGACGCAGACACCTTATCTATTTGTCTGGATCTATGAATGCAAAATTGGACTTCTCATTTTGGTTGTGTTGTGTTTTTTTTGTTTGTTTGTTTTTTGTTTTGTTTTGTTTTGTTTTTTGGTACTCTGCTGTATGCAACATTTTAGAAATTATAGTCCCTTGGATGTATTAGATATGTGATATGGCAGACCAATACATTCAATATTCTTCTTCTACTTTCAGAGTAGTCTTCAGAAGAGAAATACCATTCAGTAAACACAAGCTTTTAGTTAAGTCAGTTTAGTTGGCCATCTCCATATCTCATTTTGGTGACTTTTCTGAGTTTTGGTGACTCTGAATCTTTTGAGAAGACATAAAATCTTTGATAATCTGACCTTATATTTTTCATTATAATCATTATAATGGCACAGGCTGCCATTAAAGTATGTACAGGAGAACCTGATCCTTAGAGGGCATATCAGAAAAGGCTTCCTAAAGAAAGTGATTTCAAGGTCAATTCTGAAATTTGAAGAGAAATTAGACAAAAAGAGGAGAAAGTGTTTTCCATGTACAGACTATGTTCAGTAAGTCCTAAAGCAGGAAAAGAATATGGCTGCTTGGAAGAAGTGAAATAAGATCAGTGTGGCTGGAGTATAGAGAATGAGTCAGTGGATCATACTGGCAACAGAAAATATTGTCTCCAGATAACCTGAAATACAGAAAGGGATGTAGTTTTATTTAAAGAGTCATGTTCTGTATGGTTAAATGGAAAAGTAAATGGATAGGTTTGTGATACTGCTAGTGAATGTGTAGGTTTGTGACCTTGCAGTACTAATTTGAAAGTGATGCAAGTCTGGCCTCAAAAACCAAAGGTAAAAGTATAATTGAAAAGGAAAAATACTCCTTTTATATTTAAGCCAAGATAATTACTTGACCTTACTTAGGTTACTTAGGTTACAGTATATATAATATATATACAGTATATATAACATATAAATATATATAATGATATATATAATAACCTAAGTAACCTAAAACTTTCTACTTTCTCTAGAATAAAAAATTGGAAATTTTTAGCATGCAGACAGCTGATCAAGGGGACTGGCCTGGCAAATCATGGTCTCTCCCTTGGGCATCAGAATAGCCACAAGATTGGATCCATCACCAGTTAAACCATTGCCAAACTCCATGGAAACCTATTGTCTTTGACACCAATCAAATAGAACATTAAAACACACCCAAGACTGTCCATCTAAATATGACTGTCCTAAATTGGTTGTCATGATTCAAAGAACCAAGTATCCTACAGGCATGTTTTTAACATGCATTTTATTTTATAGCTTCATTAATATAATTAGGAAAATTATCAAAAGCAGTATTTGGGCTAGAGGTAGACTTACTGTAAAGCATCCCAATTTAGGAGCAGTAATTTGAATAAGAAGTTTTTTTTCCATTTCCTATGGCTTGAGAAACAGGATTTCCACTTGGCCAATTTGCCATCCCCATATTGAGAACTGAAATGATCAATGAGCTGAGGCTCTCTAGATTGAAAAATAGTTGTAGCATATGAAGAGGTGATAACTTAGTATCTACATTCAGTTGCTGGTGCTTGGTCTCATGTCATTAGTAATTTTATGTAAATGTACTTCATTGAGAATGACTTACTATTATAATTCTTATAAAATAATCTTTGATTTTTCAGATTTATGCATTTAACCATCAGATTTCTAAATCCAAAATTAAGTGACATATTTCTTCCTTTTCTGAAGTTTTATTTTCAAAAAGTTACTAATCATTTAAGAAAATAAAATATGAAAAACCACCCAACAAGATCAGAATACAAATTCTTTTCAAGTACACATGGAATATTCACTAAGACAGACCACATACTGATCCATAAAAAAAAAAAAGAAAACTCAACAAATTTAAATGTAAAGTCAGACAAAATATATTTTCTGATTACAACCTAATTGAACTAGAAATCATTAACAGAAAGTTAGTGGAAAATCCCAAGTTTTTGGAAATTAAACAAATTCCTAAATAACACATTTAGAGAAAAGTCAGAGGAAAGTTAGAAAATATTTTAAATTGACTAAAATTTTGAAAATTAAAACATATTACAAAATTTGTAAGAGGCAGCTAAAAAAGTGCTTAGAGGGAAATAAACTTTATTGGCTTATTTTAGAAACCAAGAAAGTTTCAAATCAATAATCTAAGTGTCCATCTTAAGAAAGCAAATTAAACCAAAGGCAAGAAGAAGGAAGGAAATAATAAAGATAAGAGCATAAATCAGTGGAATTGAAAACAGAAAAGCAATAGGAAAAAAATCATATGCTCAAAAGTAAATTCTTTGCAATGATTATGAAACTTGATAAATACCTAACCAGAATGAACAATAAAAAAGTGAAAAGACAAATTACCAGATTCAAGAATGAAGAAGGGGATATCACTAAAGATACTATAGACATTAAATGGATAATAGAGATAAATAAATAACATCTTTGTCAGTAAGTTTGATAACCTAGATTAAATGGACAAATTCTTTGAAAGATATGTTGGGTTACAAAGCAGGTTTCAATGAATATAGAAAGATTGAAATTTTACAAAGCACCTTCTCAGATCATAATAGAATGAAGCTGGAAATCAATAATAGGCAAGAGAGAGGAACATTTGCAAATATAGAGAGGCTAAACAACACACTCCTAAACAATCAGTGGATCAAAGAAGAAAGAGAAATTAGTAAATATCTCAAGACAAATGAAGATGAGAACACAACTTATCAAAACTTACAGGATACAAAAGAGGCAGTGCTGAAAGGGACATTTATAGCCCTAAATGCCTATATTAAAAGAGAAGAAAGCACTAAAATCAAAGACCTAACTGAACACCTAGGGGAACTAGAATAAGAACAGCAAACCAATCCCAAAGCAAGCAGAAGGAAAGAAATAAAGATTACAACAGAAATAAATGAAATCGAGGGGGAAAAAACAGTAGAGAAAATCAGCAAAACCAAAAGCTGGTTCTTTGAGATGTTCAATAAAATTGACAAACCCTTAGCTAGACTAACAGGAAAAAAAGAGAGAAGATGCAAATAAATATAATCAGGAATGATGGGGTGCAGTATGACACCCCACAGAGATAAAAAAGGATCATAAGAGGATATTATGAGAAACTATGCCTACAAATTGGACAACCTAGATGAAATGGAGAAAGTCCTAGAAATGCAGAACAACCTACATTGACTCTATATGAAATAAAAGAATGCAGTAAACCAATCACAAGGAAAGATATTGAATCGGTCATCAAAAATATCCAGGACAAGATGGCTTCACAGGTGAATACTACCAAACATTCTAAGAAGAATTAATACCAATTCTGTTTACCAAAAAATCAAAAAGGAGGGGAAATTACCCAACACCTTTTTTGAAGCTATCGTCACCCTAATACCATAGCCAGATAAAGATACTACAAGAAAAGAAAATTACAGACCAATCTCTCTAATAAACATAAATGAAAAAATTCTCAACAGCAAACTTTCCAACCAAATCCAACAGCATAATAAAAGAATTATACACCATGATCAAGTGGGTTTTATTCCTGGTATGTAAGGGTGGGTCAACACAAGAAAATTGACTAATGTAATACACCACATTAACAAACCGAAGGGAAAAAAAACCATTTGAGCATCTTGATGCAGAAGAGGCATTTGACAAAATCCAACATCCTTTCTTGTTAAAAACACTTCAAAAGATCTGCCATGTGACCTGGCACTATCACTACGAGGTATATACCCAGAAGAACTAAGAGCAAGAACACAATCAGATATCTGCACACCAATGTTCATAGTGGCACTATTCACAGTTGCCAAAAGATGGAAACAACCCAGGTGTCTATCAACTGACAAATGGATAAACAAATTGTGGTATATATGTACGGTGGAATATTATTCAGCTACAAGAAGAAATGAATTCATGAAGCATATGACAACATGGATGAAACTAAAGGACATTATGTTAAGTGAAGCAAGCCAAACATAAAATGACAAATATATGATTTCACTGTTATGAACTAAATATAATAAGGAAATTCGTGGAATTAATAGCTAGAATATAAGTCACCAGAAATAGAATGTGGTTAGAGAATGGAAAACTGAGGTTTAGCCTGTGCAGAATTGGTAAAGAGCTTGTCTGTAAATGTTTGTAAATGAATAGAAATAGTGAAAGCACAATCATAGGGTTTGTAACTAGCAGTGCTAATATGGGTATGATAGTAGTTAAAAGAAAAAGTCTAGGGATGTGTGTATCACTGAGAGGAAAGCTAAAGAATGAAACATGGGACTATATAGTATAGTGAGCCCCCTTGTGAAAAATGAGCATGGTTAATATTACATATATGAGAATGTTTTCTAGGAAGTAGAACAAATATACATTAATGTTACAAGAGGTTATATCAGGATGATATTTGGGTAAAAATACAACCAAAACAGACTATACACAGTAGTGTATAGTATTAACCTTCCATCAACGGTAAAAGGAAAAAAAAGGAAGCATGCTCAGTGAAAGAAACTAGACAAAAAGTACTACAAATTGTTTTACTCCATCTATAAAAAATGTAAATATAAATAAATTAGAGATGGAAATAGCTTAGCAGTTATACATGGCAAGGGAAGCATAGAGAGATTGAGAGTGACTAGTCATGGATAGGGTTTTCTTGCGTGTTTATTTTTGTGGTTTTGTTGTGGGTTTTTTTTTTTTTTCTTTTCTTTTCTTTTTTTTTTTTTTGTAGTAATGAAAATGCTCTAATATTGATTGAAGTGGTGAATGCACAACTCTGTGATCATACAAAATGCCATTGATTGTACACTTTCGATGAATTGTATAGTATATGAATACATTTCAGTAAAATTGATTATAAATTTTTTTTTAAAAATCAACATCCATTCAGGATAAATTCTCTTTGCAAAGAAGAAATAGAAGGGAACTTCCTCTGCCTGTTAAAGATATCTTTAAAAAACCCTACAGTTAACATCGTACTTAGACATGAAAGACAATGTGCTTTCCCAATGGTCAGAACAGAGAAGGATGTTATCTCTCACCATTACTGTTCAGGTATGAACTGGAAGTCCTAGCCAAAGCAAGAGGGCAAGTAAAAGAAAGGAGATATACAGATTAAATGGAATAAATAAAATTGTCTTTATTTATATATGATGTCTACATAGAAAATTCCAAATAATCTACAAAAACATTGCTAGAACCAATAGTTGACTTTTACAGTGCCACAGGAAATAATATCAAAATACAAAAATGCACTAGCAATGAATAGTTGGAAATTGAAATTTAAAAGGAAGCACCACTAATAGCTTAAAAGGTGACCACACAAGCCAAAGCCTGCTCTCTCTGCCTAGAGGAGCCCGCTTCAAATCTCGTGCATATTTCTGTCCTTCCCTCCCATTTCTCAGCAAGCTCTGTTCTTTTCCTCCATTTCCCAATAAATTCTTTTTGCTGGCCTAACTTAAAAAAAAAAAAAAAAGCACCATTATAATAACATAAAAAGCATGGTAGACTTAGGGATAAACCTAAGAAAATATGTCCACAGTTTATATACTGAAAACTATAGATCACTGAAGAAACTAATTAAAGAATATCTACATAAATAGAAAGGTGTACCATGCTCACGGGTTGGAAGACTCAGTATTATTAATATGAAGTTTCTCTCCAAATTGTATATAATCCAATGTCCTTCAAAATCCAAGCATATTTTATTTTTTGGAAATTGAAAACCTGATTCTAAAATGCATAAGGAAAAGCAACAGAATAACAACCAATTTTGAAAACAAACAACTAAATCGGAGGGCTCACACACCTGATTTCATGACTTTGTATAAAGCCACATTAGTTAAGACAGTATGATAATGGTGTAAAAATAGGCTTATAGATCAGTAGAACAGAATAGAAAACTCAGAAATAGATGCACAATTTTTTGGCAAAGCTTCCAAGGTAATTCAATGGCAAGAGAATAGTCTTTTCAATAAATGGTGCTGGAACTATTGGGCATCCACATGCAAAAAATGAAGGAGAACCTTGACATATATGTCACTATATATAAATATTCACTTTAAATGGGTATTAAAACAAAGTTTTTTTAAAACTTAACACTATAAGAGTTCTTGAAAAAAACATTAGATAAAATCTTTTTTACCTTGGATTAGCCATAAATGCAAAAGATGATAAATTAGACTTTAGCAAAATTGAAAAGTCTGCTTTTTATAAGGTACTGTTAAGTAAATGCAAACACAAGCTACAGACTGGGGTAAAATTTGCAAAATACATATATGATAAATGACTAGTATTCAAAATATATTAATAATAAAAATAAACAGGTACAGGATTTAACAGATATTTCACTAAAAAATAGAGATAGAGATGGGAAATAACATTGTTATTAATAATCTCCAATAACTGGAAATAACCCAAATGTCTATTAAATAGTGAATGAATTTTTTAAAATTTGTGTTATATCCATACAATGGAATACTATTCAGCAATGAAAAGAAATGAACTACTGATACATACAACAACATGGACAGCTCACGAATGCATTATTCTAAGTTAAAGCAGCCAGACCCATAAGCTTACCTGTTGTATGATTCCATTAATATTCCATTCTGAAAAAGAAAAAGTTACAGGATAGAAAACACTCAGTGGTTGTCAGGTACTGGGAAGGGAGGACAGGATTGAATGAATGCAAGGGAGCACAGGGAAGTTTTTGGAGTGATAGAAAACTTTTTATTGATAGTGGTGTATATAATTGTAATGGTGCATATGGTTGTCAAAATAGAACTATACAATTAAAATGTATGAATATTACCTCATGTGAATCTCTCTCGATGATTTAACATAAAAAACTAGTTGACAGACTACACCACAAACATACAAGCAGTTGGCACCAACAGCCATAAGATCTATTTACTATCAGAATTTGTACAGAAGGAATCAACGGAGTTTCTGATAGGGTCTCACTGGGAATAGAAGAATCCCAAAATAGCAATCATATATTCACTGAAAAGCACATTGGGCCAATTTGAAAGCTGGTAGATGGTTTACCCAATCGACTAATGGGTCAGTGCAAGGGGCCTGGGCAATGCCTAGTAGGCTAGCTCTTTCTAGACCCTATAAGCTCTACAAACTAACTATCCAGGAGTCTCTTCCAGGACAGGGTCAAACACTGAGGAAAAACTAGTGGGAGTGGAATCAAAGCAAGAGAGAAGAACAGCATCCGAAAATCTCAGAAAGCAAGCCACCACATTTTTAAAACTGACAAAATGACAAAATATAGGGCTCTATGAAGTTAAATAAGGTACCTGATTCAGACCCTCTACCAAAAGCTCAGGAAACTTAATTTTACATAAAAATGAATAAACAAGAATCAAGGTCAAATCGCAAAGTTACTATGGAAATAAGCAAAATAACCATGTAGATAGTGGAAGCACTCCAGACAGCTATACTAAAAAATAAGTCAACACTGTAACATACTGCCCCAAAATGAGCTAAAGGATATTAGGAAAATGGTAAGAGAGGTGAAAGAACAACATGTCAGGATGTTAGAAATGACAGAAACTCAAGAAAGAACTAGAAATAGCCCCCTCCTCCAACAGAAATAATATAACCCTCTTGTTATACACCACACAGCAAATAATGCCTGAAGAGAAAATAATGATAGGTGGAAAAATAAAAACAAGAAATGGAGTGTGGTCTTAGATTTTATCATCAGGGGAATAGCCTCTAAGATGTAATGGAGTGAAAGGAACCAGATTTACTCACTCATCTGAAACAACTAAAAATCTGGACAGGATATATATAAAAATGATTTTCAAGACATTAGACATCAGGTAATAAGTGGCAATAATCCCTTAAAGATGGGGGGCAGGGGACAGCACTACGATTGCCCCAGCTTAGTGCCTGAGGGAAGGAATCCAGCATTTTCCCTGAGTTGAGGAGAGGGATCTGGGAGTTCAGGGACAAACTGGAAGCCAAGGCAGCTTATAAGTAACAGAACAGAGTACCAGAGAGGAGAGCTGAAGAGAGAGAGAAGTGGAGGGCGTACTCCAAAGATCTGCAGAGGGTCCTTCCTCAAATCTCCAGCTGGATACTGACCAGCATGTGAGAAAAATACACAAGGCCAGGGAAGGAAGCTACAAAAATTATTAGATGAAAAAATATCACTGCTACACAGGGGTGGGACTAGTTCCTGTTCCCAATGACTAGAATCAAGTATCAAGTAGAATATTCAAATGTATTCACCTCAGTAGTAGGTGTAAAATCACCTCAAGAATAAATATTGTTCTGTTCTCACCCTACAAAGCTTAAAAGCAAGACCTGAAAGCATCAAACTCTTTCCAGTTACCTTAACCATGTACCATAATAACTCTCAACAGTATTTCATAGGAACACAAAAATAATCAAAACACAACAAAGTGAAATTCACAATGCCTGGCATCAATCAAAAATTGCCAGGCGTGCATAAAAAGCAGAAAAATATGACCCTTATTGAAGAGGAAAAATTAATCAGTCAAAAACAAACCAAAAATAACAGCAGATATAACTAATGGGTGAGTACATTAAAACAGTTATTACATCTGAGCTCCATATGTTTAAGACATTAGAAGAAAGCTGGAATGTAGTAAGCAAAGATGAGAAAGATTTAAAACAAAAACAAACAAACAAACAAAAAAAAACATGACTCTGATTGAAATTCTAGAGATTAAAATTACTATGCCTGATGAAAAATACACTGGAAGGGATTGACAGGAGATTAGATATTTCATAAGAAAAGATAAGTGAATTTGAAGTTGTATAGTTACTAACTATCCAAAATAAACAGAAAAAGAAAAATAACGGAAAAAAATGAACAGAGCATCAGTGAGCTGTGGGACAACTTCAAGTGGCCTAATATACATATATTTGAAGTCCTCAAAGGAAAATGGAAGGGGGACAGAAAAATCTATTCAAAAGTTAGCTGAAATTTTTCCAAATTTCATGAAAACTATAAACCAACAGATTCAAGAAGCTAAACACACCCCAAGTACAAGAAACATGAAGAAAACTACACTGAAGTACATCAATCAGATTTCTTTAAATCAATAAAATGGAGAAAGTAGCCAGAGATAAGATAACACATTATGTGCAGAAGAAGAAAGATAAGAATGACAGCAGATTTCTCAATGGAATCAATGAAAGCCAGAAAATAGTGGATAAACATCTGTACATATTGAAAAAAAAGAAATTAAGATAAAATTCTATGTACAGCAATATTTTTTCAAAGCAAACTTAAAGTACACTTTCAGATGTTCAGAAGCTGAAAGTATTCATCTTTAGCAGATCCACACTACAAGAAATATTAAAGGATGTCCTTCAGGCAAAAAGAAAATTATTCCACACAAATGAATGAAAAGTCTTAGAAATGATAAATATATCAATAAATTTAAAGGCTTTTTTTCTTATTACTAAATTTCTTTAAAGATAATTGACTGTTTAAAGCAAAAATAACAATTTATTATGAAAGAATATTGTCAAAATCTTATTACTAACTATATCATACATCTGGTGTATTTTTTTCCCAAACCATTCTATTATTTTTTTAAATATATTTTTATTATGGAAGTTGTGAACTTACAAAACAATCATGCATATGTGCAGAATTCCCCATACAACACCCCTCTATCAACACGCCACACCATAGTGGAACATTTGTTACAGATTAGGAGATAATATCATCAGACTATTACCACTAACCATGGTCCATAGTGTACATTTGGCATACTTTTTCCATACTTCCCCATTATCAACATACATCTTTGGCATAGATGCATAAATATTATTGCTGTTAACCGCAGTCCATAGGTCACTCCAGGTTTATTTTTCCCGTGCTTCTCTACATTCCCACCACCCTGCAATAGTGATGTACATCTGCTCTAGTTCACAAAGCACACTCTTGCATCTGTACCATCAACCACAATTCTCATCCACTTCTGGGTTTACTGTGTTAAACTACTGGGCTTACTGTGTTACTCTGGTTTTTACTGTGTACACTACCCTTTCCAGCCACGTTCCCACTTATAAACCAGTTGTTACTCACTATAATGTGTCACCATCAACTCTGTACATTTCCACACTTTTACAGTAAAGTTAATTAAAACTTCTATATACATTAAGCATCAGTTGTCCATCTCAGTCCTCCTCTTATCTCCTTTAAGAATCCACCACCTACCACCAGTCTTGAAGATATTTTCCTACATTTTTCTTCTAGAAGCTTTATGGTTCTTGCTTTTATATTTAGGTTTTTGATGCATTTTGAGTTAATTTTTGTATAAGGTGTGAGATAGGGGTCCTCTTTATTTCTTTTGGCTATGGATATCCGGTATTCTCAGCACCATTTGTTGAATGGACTGTTCTGCCTGAGCTGGGTGGGTTTGACAGGCTAGTCAAAAATCACTTGACCGTAGATGTGAGGGTCTGTTTCTGAACCATCAATTCAGTTCCATTGGTCTATGTGTCTGTCTTATTGCTAGTACAATGCTGTTTTTACCACTGTAGCTAGGTGTATTAGTCACCGAAAGTGGTGTTGATGCAAAATACCAGAAATCTCTTAGCTTTTATACGAGGGTATTTATTTGGGGTAGAAGCTTACAGTTACCAGGCCATAAAGTGTAAGTTATTTCCCTCACCAAAGTCTGTTGCCACATGTTGGAGCAAGATGGCTGCTGACATCTGCAAGAGTTCAGGTTTCCTCTTCCTCTTAAGGATCCATGGTCCCAGCTTCTTCCAATATCAGCTGTAGGCTGGGATAAGTCTCGTCTCTCTCCTGGAGCATATTTCTCTCCAGGCTCAGCTGCTCTGCTCACTCCACAAGGCCAGCTGTAAACTCTCAGGCAAATAGCTCTTCTTTCTTCCTGGGGCCTCTGCTGTGTCTAATGGAGGCTTCTCTCTTTCCTCACATATCCACTTCTCAGTGTATTTACTTCTCGGACTCTAAAATCAAAACCCCAACCTCCCTTCTCTGTGGTGCGGTTTCTCTGTGAGTCCCTGCCCACCAAGGGGATGGGGACACAACGTCCTACTGACATGGCCCAATGAAAGCCTTAATCATTATTTAATCAAGTAAAACTGAAACCTCTGAATCCAATATAATCTAATATGCCCAGAGGAACATACCAGTTCACAAACATAATCCAATATCTACTTTTGGAATGCATAAACAGTATCACACCGCTATTACCATATGCATATTACCATACTAGGTAATATGGTTTAAAGTCCAGCAGTGAGAGTCCTCCAATTTCGCTTTTCCTTTTTAAGATGTTCTGGCTATTCAGGACCCCATACCCTTCCAAATAAATTTGATAGACAAGCTTTCCATTTATTTTTAAAATGCTGATGGAATTTTTATTGGGATTGCATTGAATCTGTATATCAATTTGGGTAGTAATGAGATTTCAATGATATTTAGTCTTCCAATCTGTGCTCATGGAAAGTTCTTCCAATTATTTAGGCCTTTTTTAATTTCTTTTAACAATGCACTGTAGTTTTCTGAACACATGTGCTTTACATTGTTGGTTAAGTTTATTGCTAAATATTTGATTCTTTTAGTCGATTGTAAATAAACTTTTTTTCCTGACTTCCTCCACAGATAGCACATTACTGGTGTCTTTTAAAGTCTATTTCATCTGATATAACTACAATGGCTTTTTTTTTTTTTTTTTTTTTTTTTTTGGTTGCTGCATGCATGGAATATGTTTTTCCAGCCTTTCACTTTCAATCTATTGGTATCCTTAGGTCTAAGGGAAGTCTTTTGCGGATAGCATAAAGGTGGCTCATATTTTCTTATCCCTTCTGCCAGTCTGTCTTTTGATTGGGGAGTTTAATCCATTAATGTTTAATGTTATTACTGTAATTTACTTTTTATTTCACCCATTTTGACCTTTGGCTTTATCTGTCATATTTATTTTCACCACTCTTTTGAGACTTCTAAGGTTACTTTTACTGATATAATATTCATTTCTAGACTCTCTTCCAAGCCTCTCTCTCCTGTTTTTTCTTTTTAGACTGTAGCACATCCTTTAGTATTTCCTGCAAAGCCAGTCCACTTGGTTACAAACTCAGTTTCTGTTTATCTGTGAATATTCTAACCTCTCCCTCATTTTTCAAAGAATCTTGCCACATATACGATTCTTGGCTGGAAGATTTTCTCTTGCAATATCTTAAATACATCCTACCACTGACTTTTTGCCTCCATGGTTTCTGATGAGAAATCAGCACTTAATCTTACTGGGTATCACTTAAATGTTATGCTTTGCTTTTCTCTTGCTGCTCTAAGAATTCTCTTTTTGTCTTTGGCATTTGACATTCTGATTAGTATGTGTCTCAGAGTTGGTCTATTTGGATTTATTCAGATGGGAGTAGGTTGTACTTTTTGGACATGGCTATTTATATCCTTCAATAGGGTTGGGAAGTTTTCTACCATTACTTTTTCAAATATTCCTCTGCCCCTTTTCCCTTCTCTTCTCCTTCTGGGACACCCATGACACATATGTTTGCACTTCTGTTGCTCTCATTTAGTTCCCTGAGACCTTGTTCAATTTTTTCCATTCTTTTCTTCATCTGTTCTTTTATATGTTCACTTTCAGTGGCCATTTCTTCAAGATTACCAATCCTTTCTTCTGCCTCCTCAAATCTGCTATTATATGATTCCAATATATTTTTAATTTCATTTATTGCACCTTTCACTCCCATAATGCTATTTTTCTATGTATCCTTTCAAATTCTTCTTTGTGCTCATCCAATGTCTTCTTAATATCCTTTATCTCTTTAGCCATCTCATTGAATTTATTAAGGAGATTTGTTTGAACATCTATGATTGGTTGTCTCAACTCCTTTATGTCATCTGGAGCCTTATCTTGTTCCTTTAACTGGGCCATATCTTCCTGTTTCTTGGTGTATTAGTCAGCCAAAGGGGTGCTAATGTGAAATACCAAAAATAGGTTGGTCTTTATAAAGGGTATTTATTTGGGGTAGAAGTCCACAGATACCAGGCCATAAAGCGTTAAGTTTCTTCTCTCACCACAGTCCATTGCCACGCATTAGAGCAAGACAGCTGCCGGCGTTTGCCAGGGTTCAGGCTTCTGGGGTTCCTCTCTTCCCGGGGATGGTTTCTCTCCGGGCTTAGCTCCTGTTTCCTCCACAAGGTCAGCTGCAGACAATCAGGCGAATAGCTTGCTTCTCTTCTCCTGGGGCCTTCTTTCTAACATCAAAACTGCTTCTCAAAAGACTGCTTCAACTGTCCTTTGCCTTGCCTTTTATATTCGATTCCCCACCCACCAAGGGGTGGGGCTCAACGCCCTAATCCTAACCTAATCATGCCCAGATTAACAGATCAGTTTACAAGCATGATCCAATTATATTTTTGGAATTCATAATTACATCAAATTGCCACACTTGGTAAGGATGGTAATTTTTTGTTGGTGTCTTGGCATCTGGCTTACTAGATGTATTTATTCTGGGTGCAGTTTCTCTCTAGTTTAGGGCTTTCTTGCCCTTTCTCCCTTGCTGGTTGTGTAGTAGGAGCTGAGGATGTAGTTGGTGCTATAAGCTGTGGAGGTTCAAGCTGCCCGCATTGCCCCAGGGACTGATGAAGCTTCTCCCACCTTTCTCCTTTGCCGGGGTAGGGACAGAGCCATAGCCATGTGTAATAATCCAAGTCATGTAGGCCTAGATTGTTGCCCAGAGAGACTTATGAAGCTTCATGGCCCTTCCTCCCCTATCTGGGGCAGGGATGGGGCTACAGGTGTGGGCAGTTGCCCCAGGAGACTTCCAACTATTTAGTCTGTGCCAGCTGAATGTACCTGCAGTTACCTGGAGAGGCTGGTGCAGGCCCCACCAGCTTCCATCCTGCTAGAGGTGGGGCTGAAGCCTAGGCTAGGGATGCAGTATGATCTGGTTGAAAGAAGCATGTCCCTACCAGCACTGTGATTTTCAGTCAGCCCCACTTCCCCTCATTCCAGGGGCAGAGTCAAAATGGTGGCTATCAGCCTCTTTCCAATTTGGACATGTTCAAACTTTAGCTGTTTTTAGAGTTATACTTTAGCCAGCTGAATTTACTAATCAGTAGCTGAAATCGGTGGCCAACCATCTCTTCCTCCCCTGTTTTTGGGAGATGGAGCTTCCAACTCCAGCCACAGAAAAGCTCCTGAGGAGGCTTTCACTGCCAGAATAGGATGCTCACCGGCCTCCAAGGCGTGGCCTGTAGTTTCCCGGAGAGGCTGGTGCAGGTCCCCCCAGCTTCCTCCCTGCCGGAGCTGGGGCTTGAGCTTAGGCTAGAGTTTCAATCTGATTTGGATGGAAAGAAGCTGGTTCTTACCACCACTGTGATTTTCAGTCCGCCCCACTGCCTCATGCCGGAGAAGGAGTTAAAATGGCAACTACCAGCCTCTTTCTGACTTGGACAGGTTCAAACTTTAGCTGTTCTTAGTATTATACTTTAGCCCACCAAATTTACTAATCAGTAGCTGAGGTTAGTGCCCAACTGTCTCTTCCTCCCCCGTTTTTGGGAAGTGGAGCTTCCACTTCCAGCCACAGAATAGCTCCTGAGGTGGCTTATGCCGCCAGTGGAGGATGGGCACCAGCCTCTGTGGCATGGAGTGCTCTACTTATGAATCTTCTCTGCAGATGGACAGTCTCCTCCATTCATTCTTTCAAGGATGTTGCAGGATGCTCTTCTGTTTTCGTGGTGCTTTAGATAGCTCTGGGTGATTACCAACTGCCCTATAGCACGAGCTGACTCTATGAGCTGCTTACTCTACCTTCATCTTGCTGGTTATTTCAGGCTTTTATACTGTACATGAAGTGGTATAATATCATTTGAAAGTTTCAACTTGTGAATCTTTTTGTTTATTCTTTTTGGAGTTCATTGAGCCTCTTGGCTGTGTAGATTATTGTTATTCATCAAATTCTGAAGTTTGGGGCCATTATTTCTCTAAATATTTTTTCTGCCCCTTTCTTTCTGCTCCTTTTAGGATTCCCACTTACATGTATATTGTTATTTTTGATGGTATCACACAGGACCCTGAGACATTGTTAAATTTTTTAAATTCTTTTTTCTTTCTGTTCTTCAGATTGGATGATCTTTTATTGATTTATCTCAAAGTTTGCTAGTTCTTTCTTCTGCTACCACCAATCTGCTACCCCTGCCAGTATGGTAATTTCTTTCTTCACTTTCTGGACTAATGGCATCAAGAGCCTAAAGTGACCAACAGCAACCATAGCTACTTTAAGTTTAGTGGTACTCATTTGTGCACCAGGTAGAGACATCCCCCTCTAAGGGAACCAGCTCCTTTAAGCCCACAGCACCTAAAGTTGCAGGGATAGGAAATACAAATTCCCCAAATGTGCCACTGACAGTGATGGGAACACCCCTACTTCTACCATTTGGTTCTAAACCCCATTTATAAACCTGTTTGGAATTCCATTCAATATAATGGCCATTATAAGTTAGGGTTTATACCACATATTGAAGGATAGAATCTTACTCTTGCAGTATGTCATCTCCATGCTGGTGCTTCAGCTGTGCCATCAAGAGGCTATATCAATTCTCTTAAGCCAGCAGCTTCTTGTTGGTGCAGTATGTGGTAAAACCAGAGAATTCCATGGCCATGTGCCCACCATACCTTGCTATACAGAGGGTTCCTTGTTCTGAGTCAATATTATACAAGATTCCATGCTGATAGATCAGACACTCTGTGAGTGCTTGGATAGTAGTACTAGCTGAGTCACTGTTAAATAGGGAAACTTATACCCAAAATATATGTCATCCTCAATTAGGATGAATCATTGCCCTTTCTAGGGTTGAAACAGTCAGTGTACCAAGTGTTCAATTGGTCCTCTCAAGGCATTGTTTAAATTCGGGGATCAGCTTTAATCTGTGTTGCTGGCAAGTTAGACATTCAGCAGTGGCAGTGGCTATGAGAGGGAGCCCATGCTGTTAGGCCCTTGCATAGCCTTCATTTCTGTCACCATGGCTACTCACCATTTACTCTTTTCACAAGAACTGGGGAGACCAAGGAAAGAAGCTGGCTGGCATGTACTGACTAGATCATTTTGTTATTTAGTGTCTCTCCTGCAGTAGATGCTTTCTTGTGGGTATTTACATGCAATACAAAAATTCTCCTGCTTTGTTCCCACCACCCTAGATCCATCCACATGCCTCTTCCCCATTCACCATTTCTCCTTTTCCTTGACCTTCCAATTTTGCTCCTTCCAGGCTCCTTTAAGTTTTTGAAGGTTGCGTTAATCTCTGCCATTCCAACTGGGAAGAATTATTTTATTTATTTATTTATTTATATCTTAGCTGCCGGCAGGCAGTGCATGAGTTTCTGATTGGATTTTCATAGGCCAATACATCTTACACAGGCCAAAGAACTATTATGAAAATTTTGCCAACCTTATTTCTTTTCTGATTATATACCCAGAAACCAGGGAAATTACCACTAGGGTAGTCAGTGGACCTAATGAGTTTGCTGTGAGTTAAACTTGGGCTAGGACTCTATTTATTACCTGACTTCCATGTGCCTCTTCTCTAACAGAAAAGCCATGATGGCCCTTTGAGACCACAAGTCAGTGTCAACTTGGTCCTTGTATCCAACAGCTTTCAAAAGATCTAGATATACCCCTTTCCTCAGGATATAGTAGCCCAAGTAAATGGCCATAAATCCCTTTGAGGAAATTATGAGAAAATCACTATTGTATTCACTTGCTATGGTATGGCAGCAAGTGGACCAAGCCTCTTTCAACTGATGGGTCTGGGCCAGGGTCAGAGAATTGGCTTGAGTCTGGAAACCTGGAGAGATAATGACTTTCCATTGGAGCAGCTAAATTCATCTTTCTGCTCATCTAATGATCTCTTTTGAATATGTGTGTGTATATTTATATGAATATGAATGTGAAATACCTTTATTGACTACCCATGTATCTTTCCTCTAGGAGCATGAGATTCTATGAGCCATGTCCATAGATCCCTGTGGACCAGGTTCCCCCTGGTTACCATTCCATCGTGGTACTTATCTCCACCATCCCCCTGATGATTAAATGCTCCCTAACCTCTGCTATTCCTGGACTGTATCCATTAATACTAGGAATTCCAATTCTGTAACACCACATCCTTACATGTGTCTCCCACCTACAGAGGATAGCCACTGCCAAGCTTCTCAGTGATTCTGGTAAATGAGCATCTTCCAAATTCTTTCCAGGAACATAGTTTTTAGTTTTATATAACAAACCCATTACAGCATGCCTACTGCTCTTGAGTTTTTTTATTACTTCCTGAACAGGTTACAAAGCCAGATATCTTATCTCTACTTCATTTAATGTGGGCCATGGTTTTATTCAGTTTTCAAGAACCACCCCAGCAGTGTATTAAAACTAACTCCAGGGGGTCAGTTCAATGAAGATAGCAGCATAAGTGTCATACCTTGGTGCCACTCCCCCACAGAATCTTTGAACAACTATCAAAAACTGGCAGAACCATCTTTCTTAAATCCCCAGAAAACAGTTAAGGGGTTGCATTAACTGGGCAAGTGCCAAATCAACAAAACATATCCTTAAAGCTCATGGCACCCTTGCTGACATCTCTCCAGCTCCCTCCTGACACCATGTGGAGCCAGCCTGTACTCCCATTGTGGGTCCGTAGCCCTCTTCCAGAGGGAGAGTAATCTCTATGTGCATACTAGAGTGCCTAATCTGGGAAATACTTCTCTGGTTTGCCTTCTCAGAATTTGCCCTGCAGGCAGAAGAAGCTTGCAGACAACTAAATCAGTGTAAGAAACTATTAAAGCAGCCTGGGGCAAAGTATTACCCTTTAAGAAATACAGTATAGCACCCCAGAAGGCAGGAAAGTCTATTTCATAGTGAATAGAGGGAGAATTTGAATTCCTGTAAATGGGGGACTTCCTAGGGTCAGGAGGGAGTACATGCCCAGGAAAAGACATAGGCTCAAAAAAAGATGGAAAAGGACCCCACACTTCACTTTCATAGTGAGCTGAACTTCTTGATTGGACAGATAAACTCTAAAGAAGATAACCAGCCAATCAAAGACAATTCGCAAAGACTGTGAAAGGTGTATTGGCTGTGGTTTGTTTGTTTTTGTTAGCTCCTGACACTCAAAGAAATCTCTGTCATATCACTAGCTGGATACAAACGTAGGGAACAGAGAACACAGGAAATAAATCTCAGAGTTAATACTTTAAAATATTAAAATGTACTGTGTGCAACAAAAGATTACAAGACAAAGAAAGAAACTTTTGGCCATCCAAAAGAACAAGATAAAAAAACAGAAACAATCAAGAGAGAAGACCAGACTGGACATATTGGACAAAGACTTAAAAAAATGATCCTCAGTATGCTCAAAGAATTCAAAGAAAGCATGAAAAAGAGCTAAAGGATATCAGGAAAATCATGAATGAGCAATATGAGAGTCTCAATAAAGAGAAATTTTAAAAGGGAACCGAACAAAAATACTGAAGTAGAGGACCACAATAACTGAAAGGAAAAATTCCCTAGAGGGTATCAGTAGCAATTGGAGCTGGCAGAAGAAACATCAGTGAACATGAAAATAAGAGAATTGAAATGGTTCAGGCTGAAAAAAAGAGAACTATGAATGAAATAAACGAATAGGGCCTAAGAGACCTGTGGGACACCATCAATTGTCCAAATATATGTATTATGGGAGTCTCAGAAGTAGAAGAAAGGGGCAGAAGGAATAGTCAAAGAAATCATGGCAGAAAACTTACCAAATTTAAGCAAAGACATGAATATACAAATTCAAGGAGCCAAATGACCACCAAACAGGATAAATTGGAAGAAAACAAATCCCAGGCACATTGTAGTAAAACTGACAAATGCCAAGGACAAGTAGAGGATGCTGAAAGCTTCAAAAGAAAAGCAATGTGTTGTGTTATGTACAAGGGAATTTGAATAGGTATAAGTGCCAAATTCTCATCAGAAGCCATGCAGGCAAAAGTCAGTGAGACAAAATATTTAAAGTGCTGAAAGAAAAAAAAATTGCTAACCATGAATTTTACATCTGGCAAGACTGTCTTTCAAAAATAAGGGAAAGGGAAGCGGCTGTGGCTCAATCAGTGGGGCTCCCGTTTACCATATGGGGGGCCCCAGGTTTGGTTCCCGGGGCCTCCTGGTGGGGGTGGGCCCGCCCGCACGGCGTGGTTGGCTGACCCAGCGAGCACAAGCAGCAGGGGGGGGATGGATGAATAAATAAATAAAATCTTTAAAAAAAAAATAAGGGAAAGGGAGTAGATGTAGCTCAAGTGGTTGAGCACCTGCTTCCCATGCACAAGGTCCTGGGTTTGATCCCCAGTACCGCCTAAAAACAAGCAAACAAATAAATAAGGAAGCCAGCGCTTATTAGGGAGCAGATGTAGCTGAGTTGTTGGGTGCCTGCTTCCCATGTATGAGGTCATGTACAAGGTTCAATCCCCAGTGCTTCCTAAAAAAGAAAAGAAAAGAAGAAAAGAAAAAAGAAGAAAAGAAAAGGATAGATAGATAGATAGATAGATAGATAGATAGATAGATAGATAGATAGATAAAATAAGGGAAAGATTAAGACATACCCAGATAAACAAAAGCTGAGCAGGTTCATCCTCCCTAGACTGTCCTACAAGCATTGCTAAAAGAAGTTCTTCAGACTGAAAGGAAAGGACACTAAACAGTGGGATAAAATTTTTTTAAAAAAGATCTCCAATAAAGGTAGCCATGCCAGTACTATTGTATTTTTTTGCTATTCCACTTTTTGTTTCTTACAGGATCTGAAATGCATCAAAAGTAATGATAAATGTATGGTTTGGGACATACAGTATACAAAGATATAATTTGTAATAAGTACAGAAAAAAGATGGGGCTACAGGGGTATAGGAACAGTGTATGTGCATGCTATTAAAGTTAAGTTGGTATCAAAGTAAGCATGATTGTTATAGATTTAGGAAATTAAATTTAAGCCCCTTGATAATCACAAGAGAAATAGCTGAAACAAATATAAAGAAGGAAATGAGAAGGGATTCAAAATGATATACTACAAAGAAACAAATACCGTGAAAATAGACATTAATGGAAGAATTGAGGGACAAAAAAAGGTATAAGACTTACAAAGTCCAAATAGCAGAAAGGCAGAAGAAATTCCTGCATTATCAGTAGTTACTTTCAATGGATTGAATTCTCCAGGCAAAAGGAAGACAGTGGCAGAATGGATTAGATGTGGTGGGAGGTGTGGGAGGTGGGCAACATGGGAATTCCAGTGGGTTCCGTGTAATATTTTAGGTAATCTAAGCACCTCTTAAAATATATGTATATATATATATATATAAATAACATTTTTGTAAGCAAATACACATATATGCACATATAAAAAAAATAAAAAATAAAAAATAAAAAAAAAAAAGCATGCTGTTTACAAGAGACACAACTAAAATTCAAAGATGCAAGTATATTTGAAAGTGAATGGGTGTAAGAAATACACTTTAAGTCAAAAACTGTTATGAAAGACAAAGAAGGTCACTATATACTAATAAAGGGGTCAATTCAACAAGAAGAAATAACAATTATGAATATACATGCACCAAACAGCAGAACACCAATATATATGAAGCAAATATTGGCAGATTTGAAGGGAGAAATAGTTCTACATTAATAGCAAAAGACTTCAATATACCACTTTCAATAATGGATAGAAGACTTAATAATATAATAAATCAACTAATTATTGCTTTCTGTGTCCCAGGTTGAAATATTTATATACCCCTACCCATAGCCTGTAAAGGTATTCTCTTATGGTTGCTTCCTGAACACTGTAATTTTAGCTTTTAGATTTATCTCTATAATTCAGAATCCTCAAATACCCCTTTAAAAATATTTTGTGCAGAATTTATCATTGCTATCTGCAGAATGGCTCTCCTGATATTATTTACTCCACAATTACTCTTCTAGATCTAATTTTTACCAATTTATAAGGCAGTGTTATTTAGATATACCCATTTCTAATATATTCCTTTTTGTTTGATTTTACTTGCCATTTTTTATTGCACCTCAACTTTCTTTCTGGGATCACCTACAACTCTTAAAAACTCTTCAGTGAGGTCTATTGTTTGTCTCAAATGTCTTTATTTTACCTTCATTCTTTTTTTTTTTTTTTTCTTCAAAAGATACTTAGATTACACAAATGTTACACAAAGAAATATAAGGAATCCCATATGTCCTACTCCCCACACCTCTCACACCCTCCCACATAAACAACATCTTTCATTAGTGTGGCACATTCATTACAATTGATAAATGCATCCTGGGGCATTGCCATTGAACATGGACCATAGTTCACATTGTAGTACACTCTCTCCCACACAATTCTGCAGGCTATGGGAAGATCTATAGTGGCATATATCTGTCATTACAATGCCATTCAGGATGATTCCCAAGTCCTGAAAAAGCCCCTGCATTACATATCTTTCCCTCCCCCTGCCCCCAGAGCCTCCAGTGGGCACTGCCTCCATATCAATGCTGTAATTTCTTCCATTGCTAGAATCACAACAAGTCTATTGTAGAATACCAGAAAGTCCACTGTAGACCATAGTTCTTTCCCCAATCCTGAGGATTCTGGGACGCTGATGTCTACTCCACGCCTAAATGAGACAGGGCTTCAATCCCATACAGCCAATGGATGGGACTCATCTGTTGCAGTTGTAGGATCTCTCCCTTCTTTGCTATGGTCAGTTGTCAATCCTCACCTTTAAAGATAATTTCTTGGGAATATAATTTTAGGTTGAAAATTGTTTTTTCTCAGAATTTAAAATATATTCTATCTCCACTCTCTCACTTTCATTGTTGCAACTGAGAAGTCAGTTATCAGTCATTCTTTCATGGTAAATTCTCATTCTTTCCTCCATGTACTGTAATTTCCTTTTCATATTTCCCAGCTCTATGTGTCTCTGTGCTTCATTCTGCCTAGTATCTTTAATTTTATCTTCTAGTTCACCAATTCTCTTTTCATCACATCTCCTAATATATATATATTTTTAAATAGAAGATCTAGATGAATCTTTTTTAAAAAAATCTGGTCATATTTTGTAGTTTCTTATTTCTGGATCATATGTTCTATTCCCTCCTTTATTTCTTTTTTATTTTTTTTATTTTTTTAATGTATATATATTTTTAAAGGTGCTTAGATTACCTAGATATTACACAGAAATTACAGGGATTCCCATGTTCCCCACCTCCCACACCTCACACTCCTTTATTTCTTTACACGTTAAACATACTTATTTTATATTCTAAATTACATAATTCCAGTATTTGAAATACTGTATTTCTTCATCAGATTTTTTCCTTTGTCATTTCTGCCAGCTTTTTCATAGTATTTTGTTTCCTTCTAGGTTTTGTGGTTTTCTTGTTATTTTTTCATCACAAGCTCATGTAAACTGGAACTTTTTTTAAAAAAAAGATTTATTTCTATTTATTTGTTTCTTCTCCCCCCTCATTGTTTGCACTCACTGTCTACTCTGTGTCTGTTCATTGTGTGCTCTCTCTGTCTGCTCCCCTTCTTTTTAGGAGGTACTAGGAACCAAATCTGGGACCTCTTATGTGGGAGGGAGGCACCTAATCACTTGAGCCACCTCCACTCCCTACTTGTTGTGTCTCTCATTGTGTTTCCTTGTTTCATCTTGTGGCATCATCTTGTTGCATCAGCTTGCCGCACCAGCCCATCACATCAGCTCGCTGTCTTGCTCATCTTCTTTAGGAGGCACCAGGAACCGAACCAGGACCTCCCATGTGGTAGGTGGGTGCCCAACTGCTTGAGCCATATCTGCTTCCCAAATTGGAACTTTTATGAGCAAATTTTATGAAACCAAGGTGAGGATGTATTCTCTTAGAACCAATTTATATTTTTCCTCCCAGGTGCAAGGAAAGAACTGTCAATAAAGATTACTTTAATTTCTTAGTCTGGGTATTTTTCAGCCCTAATAGGTAGTGTGATTTCAGTCCCTATACCTACAATACTGCAAATTTGTGATTATGGAATTAGGGTGATCATATATCCTGGTTTCCTTGAGACAGTCCCAGTTAATGCCTCTGTCTTGGTGTAATCATTAATAATGCCTCCTTCCACTTTCAGAAGATTCCATGTTTGTGTTATAAATTATATGTCAATCTACTAAGAATACTAAAAGGAGAGACGTTTTTCTCTTCCAACCATAGCCAAGGTTGAAAGAGGCTTCTTTATTTCTCCCTTCACAGGGCAGAATTTCTAGTTCATCCTTTCGCTGAAGGTGCAGTAATCTAGAATCCTGATTTGAATTTGAGATTTCCCTTCCAGTGTCTCAAAGAAGCTTTAGGTTTCTGGGAATTGGCATCTGCCTTCTGGGCAGCTGCCAGCTTTAGCATGTTTACCTCTCTGGATCCATGCTTCAGCTTAGCTTTTTGTCTCCAAGGATTTCTTTTACTTTATTGTGAGTTCAGTTGTATATTTAAAAGGTTGTCATAAATCTTTTATCCAGAATGTTGAGTTGTTTGGTTGCAGGAAGTTCCCCCCACCCCCAAACCCTGCAGAAAAAAATCCCTGGACTCGTCATAAATACTGGCCTAACTGCATGTGGAATTGGAAGAGCCAATTTTTCTTGTGTTGAAATAGCCCACAGACTTCAAAGAGGTTGCTTACTTGAGAGCTCTCACTTGTCCCTCTTTGTTGAAAATAAAAGGACAATTTGCTTGAAGGAAAAAAAAAATTTTTTTAATTTATATGTGTCTTATATGTTTTATATTATCCAGACCTGAGAGCATAAAGTATAATCACTTTTATTTTTCTAACAAAAGAAATATATAAGTGTTCATGTGGAAGATAAAAGATACTATAATTAAGCACATTTTACAGAAGAGGAAACTACTCTAGTATGACTCATATATTTTCTTCTAAAGACCAAGTGTTCTTGGTTTCTTAAACCTGTCCTTATTTTACATTTCGGGCATGATTTGACAACCTGCTGCATATGACACAGTTCGTTACACTAAGGAATTTGCTATGGTATAAAATGAGAATATAAGCCAAGTTATAAGAACCACACTAGAGTAGAAACAAGCTAGATAAATAACATCTAGATTTGTGTCTCTTAACCCTGACTGTGTGTCAGAACAGCCTGTAGAACTTTAAAAAAAAAAAAACACAGATGCTTGAGCCCCATGCCAAACCAACTGACTATAACAAATGAGATGTGGGATCTTGGAAAAGGATGTGGGAGGAGCATAAAGTGGTAGTCAAGATTGAATGCTGGGACTTCTGGAAAGATGGATGATCAGAGAGGCATAGGCATCACTTATCTCCCAGAAAAATAGCTATAGGACAGACAGGAGCTGTCTGGAAAACTGTTCTGGAGTTTAGGACACCAGGGGAAGGCTGGACACTACCCAGAAGAGAAATGGACAAAGAAAACGAGACTTGGCAGGGAAGATCAATAAGTAAAGCTGCAACCACAGCTGTTGGCACCCATGCCCCTACCCTTGGAGCAGACAGCTTTGAGTCCTCCGCCTCTGGCCAACAGCTACAGACAGGGGGGACCACAGGGGTCCACTTCCCCAGGAAACAGGGAGAAAGGGACACAGAGTAAGGCTGATTCAGTTTTTGCCCAACAAATTTGGTCTGCTCTGTCCCACAGGCCCTTCCAGGCAGGGTGGGGCTGCACCATTCTTTGTCCTGAGAGTCTGCAGGGGAATAAAGAGATCCAACCATCTCAAATACCCTCCTTACTGACCAGAGCTGGTTGTTGAAGACACAGAGGAGAGTGGAATTATTTCCTACGTGGGGAAAAGGGAGCGGGCTGCCAGCAAAGGGAGGAGAACAGCTTCTGAGAAAGTTTGAATTGCAAGGCTCGGAATAGCCCTGAGGCAGGATCTTCTATCCTATTGTTCTGGTCAGGGTTACAGTGAATGCATTCTGACCAGTGGTTGAGCTGAGAGGTCGGCCTAAGAGCACCACTACTGGCATACAAGGAAGTGCATGTAAGGAAAATAAAAATTAATAAATAAAAGAGACTTTTTCAGGCCTTTACAGCCTCCCTCCCCAAGTCTTTGAACGTAGGTCTGAAACCCATTACTGTATACATGGCCCACATCTGAGAAACTAAACAGGGACAATCCTAAAGAGCTAGAACAGGTTGAACCAAGTGTAAAAGAAGAGCCTTAAAACCCTACACAAGAAAGAGAAATTAAGCATCATCATAAACTCACCATCATAATCCCATGCCTAGACATCAGCAAAAAATTACAATCCATACTAAGAAAAAGGAAGATATGGCTCAAGCAAAGGAATATATTAAAGGCCCAGATGAGACACCGGATTTGAGACAACTAATCAACAATGCTCATACAGATTTCCTAAATCAAATCAATGAGTTGAAAGACAGCATGGCTAGAGAGATAAAGGATATCAAGAAGACACTGGACGAGCACAAAGAAGAAAGTAAAAACCTTAATAGAAAAATAATAGCCCTTATAGGAATGAAAGGCACAATAGGTGAGATTAAAAACACAATAGAGGGATACAATAGCAGATTCAAAATGATAGAAGAAAGAATAGTGATGCAGAATAGCTGAAATTGAAGTGAGAGAAGAACAGGAAGAAAAGAATGGAAAAATTTGAGCAGGTGCTCAGGGAGTTAAATGATAAGTGAAGTATGACAACATGCATGTCGTGGGAGTTCCAGAAGGAGAAGAGAACGGAAAAAAAGACAGGAAGAGTATTTGAGGAAATAGTGGCTGGAAATTTCCCAAATCTCACAAAAGAAATGAATTTACATGTCCCAAAGTGTACCATACCCCAATCAGAATAAATCCAAATAGAACTATGCCAAGACATACAGTGCTCAGATTGTCCAATGCCAAGGATAAAGATAGAATTCTGAAAGCAGCAAGGGAGAGGTAAACCATCACATGCAAGGGACACCCAGTAAGACTTAGTGCAGATTTCTCATCTGAAACCATGAAGGTGAAAAGACAGTGGTATGATACAATTAGGAGACTAAAAGACAAAAATTGCCAGCCAAGAATTCTTTATCCAGAAAAATCATCCTTCACATATGAAGGTGAATTTAAAATATTCACAAATAAACAGAAACTAAGAGAATTCATAAAAAAGAATCCACCTTTTCAGAAAGCATTAAAGGGAGCTTACAGCCACAAAGAAAAAGACAGGGGAGAGAGAGGCTTGGAAGAGAGTATAGAAAGAGCACTATCAGCAAGGATAACCAAAAGAGTAAAAAAGACAGACAAAAATAATATGACATATGAAAACCAAAGAATAAAATGGTCGAAGTAAATAATGCATTTACAGTAATATCACTGAATGTGAATGGATTAAATTCCCCAATCCAAAGATATAGGCTGACAGAATGGATTAAAAAACATGAACCATCCATATGCTGTCTACAGGAAACTCACCTTAAATCCAGGGTAATAAGCTGTAGTAGAAAGTTTGGAAAAAGGTATTTCATGCAAACCATAACCAAAAAAGAGCAGGGGTATCTATACTAATATTGTACAAAATTGACTTAACATGCAAAAAAAGTTATAAGAGATGCAGAAGGGCATTATATATTAATAAAAGAGAAAATTCACCTGGAAGAAGTAACACCATAAATATCTATGCACCTAACCAGGGTGCTCCAAAATACATGAGGCAAACTCTGGCAAAACTGAGGAAAGAAATAGACATCTCTACAATAATAGTTGGAGACCTCAATGTACCACTCACATCATTATATAGAACAACTAGACAAAAGATCAACAAGGAAACAGAGAACTTGAACAATATGACAAATGAGGTAAACTTACATATAGAATGTTGCACTGGTAAATCAGCAGGTTACACATTCTTCTCAAGTGCTCATGGATATTTCTCCAGGACAGACCATATATTGGATCACAAATCAGGTTTCAGTGAATATAGAAAGATTGAAATTATACAAAGCACCTTCTCAGATCATAGTGGAATGAAGCTGGAAATCAACAGACAAAAAAGAGCAAAATTCACAAATGTGTGGAGACTAAACAAAACACTCCTAAACAGTCAGTGGGTCAAAGAAGAAATTGTAAGAGAATTCAGTATATATCTCAAGACAAATGAAAATGAGAACACGCTTATCAAAACTTATGGGATATAGCAAAGGCAGTGCTGAGAGGGAAATTTATAGCCGTAAACTTCTTTATTAAAAAAAGAAGGAAGAGCTAAAATCAAAGACCTAACTGAACACCTGGAGGAACTAATAAAAGAAAAGCAAACCAATCCCAAAGCAAGCAGAAGGAAAGAAATGATAAAGATTAGAGCAGAAATAAATTAAAGTAAGAACAAAAAAGCAGTAGAGATAATCAACAAAACTAAAAGCTTGTAAAGATGGCGTCTATTTAAGTGTGAACTCACCATCTCTCTCACAAAAAACGGCTGAGTGGGGGCAGGATCTAGCCCAAGTGAGCTGTTCTGGGAACCCACAGAACAGGAGGCTTCAGGGCATCAGTCTGGAGAGAGCTGGACAAAGAGATAAATTGCTCAAGTTGGTGCTGGAGTTGGTAGGTGTAAGTCCAGGAGACTTGAATCTCTGGGCAGTCCATGTGCCAGCTGGGCCCTGAGCCTCAGCGGAGTTGCAGCACCTGCTCTCCAGTTCATTGGACTCACCCAGGACAGCTGATGGGAAGGTGAGGAAGGAAACCACTACATCAAGGAACCAAGACAGTCTACAACTGCAAACAAGAGAGTCCCATCCATCAGCCATATGGGATCGAAGTCCCCTTTCAATTAGAGGTGGAGTGGGCATCACCACCCCAGAATCCTCAGGATTGGGGAATAAAATATGGACTAGAGTAGACTTACTAGTATTCTACTATAGACTTATCATGATTCTATCAATGGAAGGAATTATATCATTGATGTGGAGACAGTGGCCACTGGAGGTACTGAAGTCAGGGAGAGGGAAAAAGAGGTGTAATATGGGGACATTTTCAGGACTTGGAACTGACCTGGATGACGTTGAGGTGACAGATAACAGACCATTATATATCCTGCCATAGCCTACAGAATTGAGTGAGAAGAGAGTGTAAACTACAATGTAAACTATAGTCCATGCTTAGTGGCAATGATCCAAAATGTGTTCATCAATTGCAATGAATGTGTCACACTAATGAAAGAAGTTGTTAATGTGGGGGAAAGTTGGGAGGTGTGGGGAGTGGAGCATATGAGAATCCCTTATATTTTTTATATAATATTTTTTGTAATCTAAGTATCTTTTAAAAATAAATAAAAATATATTTTAAAAAATAAGTACAAAACAAACAAAAACCAAAAGCTGGTTCTTTGAGAAGATCAATAAAATTAACAAACCTTTCGCTAGACTAACAATGAAAAAAAGAGAGAAGATGCAAATAAATAAAATCAGGAATGAAAGGTGGGACATTACTACTGACGCCACAGAAATAAAAAGGATCATAAGATTACATTATGTAAAACTGTATACCAACAGATCAGACAAACCCAGATGAAATGAACATATTCCTAGAAAAGCAGAAACAGACTACATTGATTTTTCAAGAAATATAGGAACTCGACAAATCAATCACATTTAAAGAGACTGAATCAGTCATCAAAAAATTCCCAAAAAAGAAAAGTCCAGGACCGGATGGCTTCACGGGTGAATTCTACCATGCATTTTGCGAAGAGTTATCACCAATCCTGTTTAAACGCTTTCAAAAAATTGAAGGGGAGGGAAAATTACCCAACACATTTTATGAAACCAATATCACCCTAATACCAAAGCGAGATAAAGATACCATGAGAAAAGAAAATTACAGAACAATCTCTAATGAACATAGATGCAAAAATTCTCAAATACATGCCAATCAAATCCAAAAGTATATTAAAATAATTATATACCACAATCAAATGAATTTTATTTCTGGTATGTAAGCATGGTTCAACACAAGAAAATCAATTAATGTAATGCACCACATTAACAAATCAAAGAGGCAGAAAACACCTGATCATCTAGATAGACACAGAAAAGGTATTTGACAGAACCTAGCATTTTTCTTCATAAAAACACCGTGAGAGATAGGAGCAGGAAGAAAATTCCTAAATATGATAAAGGGCATATATGAAAAACTCACAGCCAACATCATGCTCAATGGGGAATGGTTGAAAGCTTTCCCTCTAAAATTGGGAACAAGGCAAAGATACCCACTGTCACCATTTTACTCAACATTGTCCTAGAAGTTCTAGCTAGAGCACTTAGGCAAGAAAAAGAAATAAAGGGCTTCTAAAGTTGAAAAGAGGAAGTAAAACTCTTAATATTTGCAGATGACATGATCTTATACTTAGAAAATTCTGAAATATCTACAACAAAGCTACTAGAGCTAAAAACTGAGTTCAGCAAAATGCAGGATACATGATCAACACGTGAAATTCAGTAATGTTTCTATACACTGGTAATGAATTAGCTGAGGAGGAAATCAAGAAAAAATTCCCTTTACAATAGCAACAAAAAGATTCAAATATCTAGGAATTAATTTAACCAGGGATGTAAAGGATTTGTTTTCATAAAACTACAAAACACTACAAAAAGAAATCAAAGAAGACCTAAACAAATGGAAGGGCATTCTGTGTTCATAGATTGGATGACTAAATATCATGACAATGTCAATTCTGCCCAAACTGATCTATAGACTCAATGCAATGCCAATAAAAATTCCAACAGCCAACTTTACAAAAATAGAAAAGTCAATTACCAAATTTATTTGGAAGGAAAGGGACCCTGAATAACCAAAAACAACCTAATAAAGAAGAGCAAAGCCAGAGGACCCATGCTTCCTGACCCTGAAGCATATCACAAAGCTACAGTGATCAAAACAGCATGGTATTGACATAAAGATAGATGAATATATCAATGGAATTGAATTGAGAGTTCAGAAGTACATCCTCATTTCTATGGTCAATTGATTTTTGATAAGCCTACCAGATCCATTTATTGGGATGGAACAGTCTCTTCAAGAAATGGTACTGGGAGTACTGGATATCCATAACCAAAAGAACTAAAGAGGTCCCCTATTTCACTCCCTATACAAGAACCAACTCAAAATGAATTAGAGACCTAAACATATAACCAAGACCATAAAATTCCTAGAAGATAATGTAGGGAAACATCTTCAGATCATGTGGTAGGTGGGGGTCTCTTAAACCTTACATCCAAAACATGAGCACAAAATAATAAATAGATAAATGAGACTTCTTCAAAATTTAACACTTTGCAGCCAAAGGACTTTGTAAAGAGGATAAAAAGGCAGCCTATTCAATGGGAGAAAATATTTGGAAACCACACATCCTAAAGAGATCCTAAGCTCAACAATAAAAAAGACAAATGACCCAATTAAAAAATGGACAAAAGATGGAAGGAGACATTGTTCTAAGGAAGAAATACAAATGGCAAAAAACAACCATGAAAAAATATTCAAATTACTAGCTCTTTGGGAAATGCAAATCTAAGCTACAATGAGATACTCTTCCACACCTATTAGAATGGCTACTATTAAAAAGACAGAAAACTACAAGTGTTGGAGAGGATGTGGCAAGATTGGAACGTTTGTTCACTGTTGGTGGGAATGTAGAAAGGTGTAACCACTGTGGAAGTCTGTTTGGCAGTTCCTAAAGAAGTTAGATATGGATCTGCCATGTGACCTGGCAATACCACTACGAGGTATATACCCAGAAGAACTGATTGCAGGGACATGAACAGACATCTGCACACCAATGTTCATAGTGGCATTATTCACAATTGCCATAAGATGGAAACAACCCAGGTGTCTATCAACTGACAAATGGATAAACAAATTGTTATATATACACACGATGGAATATTAATGAACTGTAAGAAAAAAATGAAGTTGTGAAGCATATAATAGCAATGATGAAACTGAAAGACATGTTGAATGGAGCAAGCCAAACACAAAAGGACAAATATTGTATGATTTCATTATTATAAACTAATATAAACTAAACATAATTATCAAACTCATTTGAGTTACTAGCTAGAATATAAGTCACCAGAAAGTAGATTGAGGTTAGAGAATGGAAAGCCGAGGTTAATCTGTGCTGAACTGGTGAAAAGGTTGTTTGTAAATGTTAGGAAATGAATAGAAATGGTGAATTCCCATCATAGTGTTTGTAATTAGCAACGCTAATATATGAGTATGATAATGGTTGAAAGGGTAGGTATAAGATCATGTATGTCATTAGAAGGAAAGCTAAAAAAAGGAAACATAAGACCATATAGCATAGCAAACCCTCGTGAAAAATGAGTATGGTGAATGGTGCATATATAAAACTATTTTTTTTCTGAGATAGAACAAATGTATGTTAATGTTACATGGTGTTAATATTAGGGGGATATTTGGGCAAATATACAACCAAAGAAAACACTGGACAGTAGTGTATAGTAATGCATTAATAACCTTCCATCAGTGGTTTAAAAAGGAAATATGCTAAGTGAAAGAAACTAGACAAAACTACAAATTGTTTGACTCCATCTATACAAAATGTAAATACAAATAAATTATAGAGATGGAAATAGATTAGCAGTTACGTATGACAGGAGAAGGATAGAGAGATTGAGAGGTGATTACTAAGGGATAGGGTTTTATTTGTTTTTGTTTTGTGTTATTGCTTTTTTTTTTTTTTTTTTTTTGAGTAATGAAAATGTTCGAATACTAATTGAAGTGATAAATGTACAATTCTGTGATCATACCAAACGCCTTTGATTTTATACTTTAAATGGAGTGTATGGTTTATGAATACAGTTCAATAAAATTGATTTTTTAAAAAAGAGTGAATGGTCTAGAGACTGCCTGGATTCAAATCTGGACTCATGTAAATTGCTCAGGGTTTCTATCGCTTCTCTTGTAACATTAATGTACATTTGTTCTGTACATCCTTCAAAGGGATGTTGTGAGAATTAAATGAATTACTCTAAGAGCCTAGAACCATCCCTACCACTTAGTAAGCACTAAATGAATATTATCGATTATGATCTATGATCTCTTCTGCTAGTTTTCATTCACAGGATGAGAAAGCACTAGTTATAGGACATGGTTTGACACTGTAGTCACCTAGGTCAGTAGGGGCAGAGAGCTAGTTTGTCCTCCTATCTTTCTCAAGCAAGAGTTCTTAATTCCAAATTCCCTCCTTTCCCATTTGCTTATTGCCACAGTGAATCCACACAGGTTTCAGTTCTCAATTAGTCATCAGGATATAACTGCTGCTGAGACACCACCTCCCTCTCATTACACTCACGGAATGCTCTGGATCAGTGCTTCTCACACCTTTGGATCTTACAAGCCCATTTAAAAAGGAAGTACACCAACATAAAGTTGTCAGACTTTCATATTACTAAGCAAGAACATTTTAAAATTATAATCACATCTTCTCTCATCATAAAAGACATTGTAATATTAAAGAAGTAGTTTGATTATCATCTCAGGATAAAAGATATGACCTCCCTCTTTATCTATGATTTTAGTTTGTTTCATTGCTTCTCTTTGTTAATTTAGTATGGAGAAATTTTAATGTTAGTAAACCTCATCCCTTCCTTTGCCTGAACCTTACTTGCAATAATAATTATGGCATAAAATCATAGAAAGCCTTTAAATTTGTTAAATTCTGACTGATTAAGAAAAACAGGAAAAGAATGCCACTCAATTTACATCTAAGGTTGGCATATTTGTGTTTCTGTGGCTTTACTTTTATTTACTAAATTGGGTTTGTTTTGACATTATATTTTAATAGAAAATTTATCTAACCTGTAATTTAAAATGAACAATAGCATATTTTCCTATCCAAGTATTTCTCATTTTAGCTAATGAATTTCTGCCGATTAGGCACTGGGAAAGTATGTCAGTAGTTAATGCTAATAGAGACACCAGAGCATTCTCTCCACTATTAATCTGTGGATAATGGAAGGCCCATTTCTTAAGTACACACAGAAGAAAGAATAGAAAAACTGCTAGCTGTGACACCAAATGAATTGCCTTCCTCCCACACAACTGTGCCCTTGTAACCTAGGGCATGTAGAGCATGCTGGCAGCCATCGCATTACAGATTTTAAAGTGCTGGAATCTCTCGGTCTTGTGGTGGGTTGCCTGATGGATTGGTGAGTAATGTACTTGAAGAGTGCATTACTGAGCTCTAGACTAATGGCCACTCTTGCCCATGGCCTTTGTGGTAGATCATTCATTGAGCTGCCTCATCAGCTTCCTGCCAGTCTGTATCTGGCGTGAGCTCTGACTGTTCCGAGGCTGATTAATCCCCTGGGAACAAGTCCCATTGCAGGTCTCAGTGTAGATTACACCAAAGTGGGAATGGTCTGTTGCATTGAGGACAACACAACTTTGAATTCAGGAATCTTCATTTTAGAAGATGAAATTAGCTCACCATTCAGTAACCACATATGGAAAATCTTATATAAATTCAAGGTATATCCCATAAAATTAATGCAACTATTGGTTTTAAGTTCTGCAAGAATGAAAAGCACTAGAGGACATATCTACAGTGTCAACTTGTTAGCATATCATTCATCTAAGGAGGCATCACGTCACAGCATAACAGTATGTTGCATTTTTATTTAGTTTTTCTCAGATGCTTTCCTACCTCCAGAATAAAAAATGTAAAGTGGCTATACTTTCCATTTGTAGAGTAATGTAGACTTGCCCCTGAATGGCTTACAATAATGATATTTACTATGAAAAGCCACAAAGAAAATTTGATGATAGGATTTTATTCAGTGAGAATGTATTATGTAACAATTGCTTTTGATTTAGTACAGAAATTTATCTTGATATATTTCTTATTGATGAATAAAACAGAAAAAAAACTTAATTTATATATTGTCAAAATAGAGGTCTGCACAACTTACAGATTTGGTACATTGCTGTTGATTATAATTAGCACATTAAGGAATAATAACAATAAATATCTTTGGTTTCTTTGGTGCTTTAATTAACACAAGGATATCATATTTATGCAAATTCAATTTCCTGAAATTGAGTATGTGAAGTAAGAAACAAAAACAAAAGCAAATAATAGGCACATATAATTCAGGACTAAGAATAGACTATAATTTCAGGAGAATTTGGAAGGGAGGGATGTTAACCATGACCTCAGGAATAAAAAAAGACTTTAATTTTTTAAAAAAAGGGAGAGAAAAGTCAAACTGTCTCTTAAAGGCTAGAATTAGAGTAGGAAATGGGGAGGGTAGAGTATCGTAACATCAGTAAAATAGCATGAGAAAAAAGTAAAGGATGTATCCTTTTCAGTGCATCATGTCAAAAGATTCATGATCCTGCTATGTCTTATTCCTACTGATAGTAACCTTAATTATTTGCTTAAGGTGCTGTCTCTGGGATTTTTCACTGTAAAGTTACTGTTTTTCCCTTTGTAATTAATAATTATCTTGGGAGTAAATACTTTGAGACTCTGCAAATATCCAGTTTCCCCCTAAACTTTTGCTCAGTAGGGAAACAGATATGGCTCCGGCGATTGGGCTCCCATCTACCATATGGGAGGTCCCAGGTTCATTTCCCAGGGACTCCTGGTGAAAGTGAGCTGGCCATGCGGTGAGCTGACCCTTGCAGTGAGCTGACCTGTGCAGAGAGCTGGCGCAACTAAAAGAGATAGAGGAGAGACACAATAAACCAGGGAGCTGAGGCATCTCAAGCAATTGAGTGCCTCCCTCCAACCTCAGAGATCCCAGGATCGGTTCCCTCCTAAAGAAAAGATGAGAAGACAAGCAGACACAGAGAGCACACAGCAAATGGGCACAGAGAGCAAGATAGCATGTGCAAAAACAAGGGGGGGGCAGAATAAATAAATAAAAATAAATCTTAAAAAAAAAAAAAACCTAGGAGGGGCCAAGATGGCATTAGTGTAGGAGGGCACACACTGCAAGCTCCCAGAGCAAGGTGGATTGTGGACAGGGTCCTGCCCGGGGGTCTGTGCTGTGCATGCGTGGAATGAGAAGCTTGGGACATCTATCTGCGCGGATCAACAACGTGGACGGAGCGGTAGAGATTCGTGAGTTTTAAGCCTGCCACTGGTGGCTGGCAAGGACAGCTGAGCCCCGCAGTTAGGGAGAAAAAAAAAGTAAAATGGCCGGTTGGAGCCGTGAGCGGGACGAGAAAGTTTTATTTTCTGGGGATTTGGCTGCCTGGAGCCCCTTGGACCTTGGGTGAACAGAACAGCCGGAGCGAATAGGCACCCGGTGGAGGGGAGGGGTGATTCTGTTCAGGGGAGGGAGTTGATTTGCCTAGCTGCCCAGGGATAAGCTCCAGGCCACTGGGGAGCCAGGAAGAGGGGACATTCTCCAAAAGAGGGAGGGTTCTGTTGGAGGACAGGAAAAGGAATTTTTTTTTTTTTTTTTTTTTTTTTTTGCCATCCATCTGGCTGCCTGAACCGCCCCATAGCTTTGGGGAGCAGATAGGCCGACCTGAAGCAGCAACAAGCTGAGAGGGAGACGAATCTGCAGAGTCAAACTGATTTACATAGCAACCCAGTGACACTGGTGCTCCGCTCCAGAAGGGGCGGAGTTGGCCGTCTTTATCACTCTGCACTGACTAACATCAGAACTACAGCTACCCTGGGGAGTCAAGGAAGTGGGACGTGCTTGATTAATTTCCGCGAGCTCAGCTAGGGTCTCTTCTGTAAGGGGTTGGTCTACAGGAGGAATTATTTTGGGAACTGTATTTCACCAAAAAAAAAAAAAGTGAGAAGGTCACTTCAATAAATGAAAAATAAATTCTTTTTAATTTAGTTTAATAGCTAAAAGCTGTTTCAGGACCTGCATATAGAACCCTGCAGGGAAATTGATTCATAAACACAAGCAGGCAGGAGGATCCACGTGGACTCTAGGGGAATCATTGAACCTCCTTAGCTCTGTTTGACTGCTTGCCTGTGTGGATCTTTGGTTTTTCTGCTTATTTCTGGCCTCTTGCTTTTCTTTCTTCTTTCCTTCCCCCTTTCTTTTTTCTTTCATTTTTTAAAATTAGATGCTGCTAGTTTGTCACTTCTTTACTGTGCTTCTTCTTCAGTAATTTCCCACTCACTGTCTATTTTGATTTTGTATTCCAAACTATCGCTTATCCTTCCTTCTGCTTTCTGTTGTGGCTCTTAGATACAACATTTTTTCATAGGCCCACAACTTAAGGGTATCAATTTCTATTCCATCTATCTTGTTTTCTTCTTCTTCTTTTTTTTTTTTTTTTAGTATTAACTTTTTCCTTTCAGCCCTTTCTTTACTATTTCTCTCCCTCCTCATAATTCTAGCCTTCTAAATCACTATATATATATATATATATATTCCTCCATTTGTTTTCCCAGTCCATTGTAGGAACTCCACTTTTTTCCCTATTACTCTACACTGCCTACACAAGTTAAATATTCATCTCATTAAGTCTCATTGGGCCCCTCTTCTAACTTTTATCAATATTACTATTATCCTTCTGCCTTCCTATCACCTTTTGATTCCTCTGGCCCTAATCTTTTGCCTTCAAGGGAACATAGAAAGAAGCAAGGAAATAAAATAAGAAGAAAAAGTGCCAAAGAGAAAACTTAACTCACACGCAGAACCACCAGCTAAATAGAACTCTAGATCATAGAGAAAAGCTAATCAACTGAACCAACCCATCAAGATAATATGATGACCAGAGGGCAACAAAAAAATACAAATGACTCTGAGAAACAGGAAAACATGGACCAGTCCAATGAACAAATTAAAAACAGGGAAGTGATGCAGAACATCAAACAACTAATCAAAGCTATCCAAACAAATATCACGGACCAACTTAAAGAAGTGAAGGAAGAGATTAAGGATATAAAGAAGACACTGGGAGAACATACTGAAGAAATTGCAAACATGCCTAAAAAGATAATGGATATGATGGTGAACAATGGCACAATCCAAGAAATCAAAAAGACGCTGGATTCACATAACAGCAGATTTGAACAGGCAGAGGGAAGAATTAGTGATATGGGAGACAATACAGCTGAAATCAAAGAGATAGTAGAACAGAGAGACAAAAAGATAGAAAAAATCCAGCATGGACTCGGGGAATTAACCGATAACACAAAATGCACAAACATACGCATTATGGGCATCCCAGAAGGAGAAGAAAAGGGAAAGGGAACAGAAGGAGTGTTGAAGGAAATAATGGCTGAAAACTTCCCAACCCTGTTGAGAGAGATGGATGTGCAGATCCAGGAAGCACAGTGCACCCCAAACAGTATAAATCCCAACAGGTCAACTCCAAGACATATACTTGTCAAAATGTCCAATGCTCAAGACAAAGAGAAAATACTCAAGGCAGCAAGAAAAAGACAACCATCACATACAAGGGAAGCACAATAAGATTAAGTGCTGATTTCTCAGCTGAAACCATGGAGGCAAGAAGACGATGGTATGACATAGTCAAAGTACTAAAAGAAAAAAACTTCCAGCCATGAATCCTCTATCCAGCAAAACTGGCATTCAAAAATGATGGAGAGTTCAAAATATTCACAGATAAACAGAAATTAAGAGAGTATGTCAATAAGAAACCAGCACTTCAAGAAATACTAAAGGAAATCTTCAAGTTGAAAGGAAAAAACAAGGGAGAGAGAATTGGAGGAGAGTTTAAAAACAACTGAAAAGACAAAAAGAGAAACAAAACAACATATGACATACATTAACCCAAAGAAAAAATGGCTGAAGTAAGAAATTCGTTATAAGTAATAACACGGAATGTTAATGGATTAAATTCACCAATCAAGAGACACAGATTGGCAGAATGGATAAGAAAATATGATCCATCTATATGCTGTCTACAAGAAACCCACCTTCGACCCAGGGATTCTAGGAGACTGAAAGTGAATGACTGGAAAACCATTTTACAAGCTAACAATACCCAATAAAGGGCAGGAGTAGCTATTCTAATATCAGACAAAATAGACTTTAAATGCAAAACTATTGTAAGAGACAAAGATGGACACTACATATTAGTAAAAGGAGTAATCTCTCAAGAAGAGAGAACAATCATCAACATTTACGCACCTAATCGAGGTGCCTCAAAATACATGCAGCAAACACTGGAAAAACTAAGAGGAAAAATAAATGCCTCTACAATTATAGCTGGGGACTTCAACACACCACTATCATCATTAGACAGAACATCTAGACAGAGAATCAATAAAGAAACGAAGGCACTCAACAATACATTAGAAGGCCTGTACTTAATAGACATATACAGAACATTACACCCAAATACAGCAGGATTTACATTCTTCTCGAGTGCACATGGAACATACTCCAAAATAGACCACATGCTATGCCACAGAACAACTCTCAATGAATTCAGAAAGATTGAGATTATACAAAGTAATTTCTCTGACCACAATGGAGTGAAATTGGAAATCCCTAAGGGCCAGAGAAACAGGTTAGGCACAAAGATATGGAAGTTAAACAACACACTCTTAGACAAACAGTGGGTCAAAGAGGAAATCACAAAAGAAATCAGTAACTACCTTGAAACTAATGAAAACAACAACACAACATATCAAAACCTATGGGATGCAGCAAAAGCAGTCCTGAGAGGGAAGTTCATAGCCATAAATTCATATATTAAAAAAGAAGAGCTAAAATTGAAGACCTAACTGCACACTTGGAGGAATTGGAAAAACAACAACAAACTAAACCTAAAGGAAGTAGAAAGAAGGAAATAACAAAGATTAGAGCAGAACTGAATGAAATAGAGAATAAGAAAGCATTGGAAACAATAAACAAAACCAAAAGCTGGTTCTTCGAGAATATCAATAAAATTGACAAACCCTTAGCCAGACTAACAAAGAAAAAGAGCAGATGCAAATACATAAAATAAGGAATGAGCAAGGGGATATCACTACTGACACCACAGAAATTAAGAGTATCATAAGATGATACTTTGAAAAATTATATGCCAACAAGAAAGATAATTTAGAGGAAATGGACAAGTTTCTAGAAACCCACAAACAGCCTACATTGATGAAAGAAGAAATTGATGAACTCAACAGTCCAATTACAAGTAAAGAGATAGACTCAGTCATCAAAAACCTCCCACCTAAGAAGAGCACAGGACCAGATGGCTTCACAGCTGCATTCTACCAAACATTCTGGAAAGAGCTAACACCAATTCTACTTAAGCTCTTCCAAAAAATAGAAGTAGAAGTAATATTGCCTAACTCATTCTATGATGCCAACATTACCCTAATACCAAAACCAAATAAAGATACTACAAGAAAGGAAAATTACAGATCAATTTCTGTAATGAACCTGGATGCTAAAATCCTCAACAAAATACTTGCTAATCACATTCAACAACATATCAAAAGGATTATACTCCATGACCAAGTGGGTTTCATCCCGGGTATGCAAGGATGTTTCAATATAAGAAAATAAAACAATGTAATACACCACATAAACAGATTGAAAGAAAAAAATCCCATGATCATCTCTATAGATGGAGAAAAAGCATTTGACAAAATACAGCACTCTTTCCTGATAAAAACACTGCAAAAGATAGGAATAGACGGAAACTTTCTGAATATGATAAAGGGTATATATGAAAAACCCAAAGCTAATATCATTTTCAATGGTGAAATCCTAAACGCCTTTCCTCTGAGATCGGAAACTAGACAAGGATGCCCACTATCACCACTCCTATTTAACATTGTCTTAGAAGTACTTGCACGAGCACTGAGACAAGAAAAGGACATAAAAGGCATCCAGATTGGAAAAGAGGAAGTAAAAATTTCATTATTTGCAGATGACATGATCCTATACGTAGTAAGCCCTGAGAAATCTACCACAAGGCTTCTAGAACTTATAAAGGAGTTCAGTAATGTTGCAGGCTATAAGATCAATGCTCAAAAATCAGTAGCATTTCTATACACCAAAAACGAGCAAACTGAGGAGGAAATCAGGAAAAAAATACCATTTACAATAGTAACTAAAAGAATCAAATACCTAGGAATAAATTTAACTAAAGATGTAAAGGACTTATATACAGAAAACTGCACAACACTGTTAAAGGAAATCAAAGAAGACTTAAATAAATGGAAAAATATTCCCTGTTCATGGATAGGAAGACTAAACATCATCAAGATGTCTATCCTACCCAAACTAATGTACAGATTTAATGCAATCCCAATAAAAGTCAACACTGTATTTTTTAAGGAACTGGAAAAACTAACCACAAAATATATTTGGAGAGGTAAGAGGCCCCAAATTGCCAAAGACATATTGAAAAAGAAAAATGAAGTTGGAGGTATCACATTACCTGACTTTAAAATATACTACAAAGCTACAGTGATCAAAACTTCATGGTATTGGCACAAGGATAGACCTACTGGCCAATGGAACCGAATTGAGAGTTCTGATATAGATCCTCGCATATACAGTTATCTGATATTTGACAAGGCCACGAAGCCCACTCAGTTGGGAGAGAATGGCCTCTTTAACAAGTGGTGCTTGGAGAACTGGATATCCATAGCCAAAAGAATGAGAGAAGAATACCATCTCACACCTTATACAAAAATCAACTCAAGATGGATCAAAGATCTAAATATAAGAGCCAAAACCATAAAGACCTTGGAAGATAATTTAGGGAAGCATCTACAGGACCTTGTAATAGGAAATGGTTTCATGAACTTCACAGCCAAAGCAACGAGCAGCAAGAGAAAAAAATAGATAAATGGGATCTCATCAAAATTAAAAACTTCTGCACCTCAAAGGATGTTATTAAGAAAATAAAAATGCAGCCTACCCAATGGGAGAAAATATTTGGCAACCATATATCTGATAGGAGCCTAATATCCTGCATATATAAAGAAAACCTACACCTTGAAAATAAAAAGACAAACAACCATTTAAAAAATAGGCAAGTGACCTGAAAAGACACTTCTCCAAGGAAGAAATACAAATGGCTAAAAAGCACATGAAAAGAATGTTCAACATCGCTTGCTATCAGGGAAATGCAAATCAAAACTACAATGAGATACCATCTTACACCCATCAGAATGGCAGCTATTAAAAAAACAGGAGACACCAAATCTTGGAGAGGATGTGGAGGAATAGGAACCCTCATCCACTGCTGGTGGGACTGTGGTATGGTCCAGCCACTATGGAGGACAGTTTGGCGGTTCCTCAGAAAACTAACAATAGATCTTCCGTATGCTCCAGCAATTCCACTGCTGGGTATATACCCAGAAGAACTGAAAGCAAAGACTCGAACAGATATATGCACACCAATGTTCATAGTGGCATTTTCTTTACAATTGCCAAAAGGTGGAGTCAGCCCCGGTGCCCATCAACAGACGAATGGATAAGCAAAATGTGGTACATACATACAATGGAATATTACTCAGCTGTAAGAAGGAATAAAGTGCTAACACACGGATTAACGTGGATGAATCTTGATCTTATGTTGAGTGAAGCAAACCAGGCACTGAAGGATGAACAGTATATGACCTCACTGATTTGAACTGAGGAAAGTGAGCAGTCTCTGAGAACCATTGTCTGAAAGATAGGTTAACAAGGGAGAGAAAGAGAAGAGCAGGCTTTGAGCCATATGGACATAATATATGGTAAAGGGATAGAGTATAGTTGCATATTGAAGGATAGGACAGATGGATAATGATATTACTGGGTTTGGTGGTGCAGCGTTGACAGGTGGGTAGATTAGGAAGGGCAGGTTCAAATACCCAGGGCATGTAACTATGAATCTTGACAGTCCATGAGTCAAGACAGGGGAGTGTCATATGCCCCGGGGGGGGCGGGCGGGGAGGAAGGAACAGTTAAGATCTAATGGGGTATTTAGTGGTCATGGGAAAGGTTTTTCATTACCTTACAGTAATGGACACAGGACATGGTAAATATCATCAAAACTTATTAAACTGTATTGTCTAAATTGTAAACTATACTGTAAATCATTGACAATGTTTAGTTGCTATATTTTGCCATCTGTATAACACTTATAACAATGCTAACATCCAAAAAAGGGGGTGGGTAATATGGGGTGGGGAAGGGTGGGGTGGTTTGGTATCTGGGAGTCTCTGATATTCTGTGTGTGACTTTGCTGTGACCTAAAACTTCTTTGAAAATTAAATGAAAATTTGGGAGACACTGGGGATTGAGAGGGGGAAGGTGTCACGGCACACCGGATATCCGATAACACAGTGATAAAAGGAAAAAAAGAATATATATATATATATATTTTTTTTAAGGCATTTCTTTTGCTTTTTTCCCCATTTTCTTGAATGTCCCAATCTGCTAATTATATTTTGTTTTGTTTTGTTTTTTGTTTGATTGTTTGTTTGTCTTTTTGGTTTTTCTTTCCTGAGTTTTCTTATGTTTGTCTCTTGCATGTAAGCTTTTCATTGTTGTTTCTTTTTCCTATTAAGTGTATTTGATTATTTTATGGGCTACATGTTCATGGAAGATTTAGATCACAAAAGGGTTACAATGGGTACTGCAGGGGATTATTGGTGGGGGGTGGCTGGGAGGGGGGATTCATGGGAGTAAGTTCATCTGAATATACATGAAAGATATACAAAATTGTTCAAAAGATCAAAGGATGGGGCATGGTCATGGTGGGTGGACAATCACTCAGTAAATGAGGGATTCTGAATTCCTAGCCTGGAGAGCTCTGCCACATTCTCTAAGGGAGCAGCAACAGTCCTCTGAGTGCAAGGACAGTGTCTGTCAAAAGAGGATGGCCCACTGATGAGTTCTTTTTATTGATGACTACCCTTATGAGTCTTTGCTCTTGTAACTGAAACTTAGCTTACTGTTATGGGATGCCTAATGGTTGCCACCTGGGAGCCTCTTTGTTGCTCAAATGTGGCCTCCCTCTAAGCCAAACTCAGCATATGAATGCATTACCTTCCCCCCAATGTGGGACATGACTCCCGGGGATGAGCCTCCCTGGCAACAAGGGATTAATACCAAGTGCCAACTGGCAACACGACTGGAAAAAGACCTTGAATAAAAGGGGGGAAAGGTAAGATAAATGAGTTCAAGTGGGTAAGAGACTTCAAAGAGAGTCGGGAGGTCCTCCCAGAGGTAACGCTTACGCACACCTCAGTAGGAACTCATAGAACATCAAAGTGTATATCACCCCACACAGAGGGGCTCCTGAGAGCTCTGGAGACACCCAGGTCCTATATAAGGGGGTATAGCCCCAGAGACTGATGCCTTATCAGTGGGCTCTATTTTGGAATCTGTGCTCCTGAGAGTGACAAAATTGGACTCAAATTAAGTCCTCCGTGCACATGGTTCATCAGTCCCTTCAATTCAAACATATGTGATGCTTGAGTTTTTAGGTATATTTCCAGAGATTGGAGCCTCTGGCCTACCTATGTGCCAGGTGTGCATGGAATCTCGGTGGAGCTGCTACTCCTACCCTACATCTCAATGGACTCATCTAAGTCACCTGACGAGGAGACAGCAATGGGCAATGGCCATCCCAGGGAATCGAGAGGGCCTGCATCTGCAGGCAGGATCATCCCACCCACCATATCCATGGGATATAAGCCCTCTCTCACTTGGAGGTGGAGTGGACATCACCATCCCAGTCCCCTCAGGATTGGGGGAAGAACTATGGACTAGAGTGGACTTAATGGTATTCTGTTGTACACATATGGTGATTCTAGCAATGGAAGAAATTATAACAGTGAGGTGGAGCCAGTGGCCACTGGACACTTTCGGGGCAGGGAGGGGATATGCAGTTGAAATACAGGGGCTTCTTTGGGATTTAGAGGTTGTCCTGAGTGCCGTTGTGGCAACGGATGTAGGCCATTTTAAATCAGCACACACCATTCAGAACTGTGTGGGAGAGAGTGTGTACAATGTGAACTGTGGTCTATGGTTGATGGCAAGGCCCCAGGATGTGTAAGTCCATTGAGGGTGATGGGCCACACTTGTGGGAGATGTTTGTGTGGGATGTGGTGGGAGGTGGGGAACATGGGAATCCCTGAAGGTTCCGTGTAATATTTAGGTAAGTTAAGCACCTCTTAAAAAAAAAAAATATATATATATATATATATATATATATCATTTTACAAATATTGGTATGTATTGTGAAAATTTTTATTTTTACCCACAATAAAAAATAAATAAATTTAAAAAAATAAAAATAAATGGAAAAAAAATCCAAAAACTTTTGCTCAGTAATTTTAGCATTTATCAGTGGATCTTCTCTGCAACAATTATTACTGTGGTATTTGCCTAATGATAATTTTCTATTTCCATCTTTCCCTACACATTGATTAGAATTCTTAAGTAAGGAGGAGCTATTCCTTCTCCCCACCTTACTTATTTACTTATTTAAATTTATCTTATTCTATGGGTTTAAAATCCAATACTATCATATTTCTTTTGTTGCTCAAATTGGTCACTAGGAATTCCTTCAGGTTGGTTCCTCAGTTCTTTTAAAAATTCCCATCCTTTTATGAGCACCTCTTTACTTTCTTCTGCCAAAAGATGTTCCAGCCTTATTTTGTATTTTCCCTTCCTCAGCCATAGAATTAGCCACTGGAGAATAATATTTAAAAACCAAGATGTGGGCCATAGCTGTGATCATTGGTACTGGGATACCATTGTTTGTAGGCCCTCTCAGCAGACAGAGCTAAGAAATGCATGTAGGTATATTAACCCACATGTACACCCACATTTGAATTTGTGTTTGTCTGTCTCTCTATCCACCCATTCATCCATTTACACACACATGCAAGCATGCGTTAAATATTTATATGGATGTCTTTGATTCCAATCCAACAGCACAGTATTAATTTTAGCTTTTTCCTTTGCTTATCTCTGACCTCATCCTCCAACAATGAAAATCCCGTTTCTCCTTGCCTATAATAAATGTACTTATATATTCAATTCTAGTATGCAAAGTAGTATCAGCATTGCTAACCCATACCTTGTGAAAAACATATTTACCAGCCATATTACAGTATTTATTTATGTACAATTGCTTTTGTCTTTAGCCTTTCATTATTCAGTCTATCCTTAGTTACTTAGTTTAGTTCTTTTTTTCCCCACACCCTCCAGTGTGTTTATGTTATTAAGTTGTAATATGGCTGTGTTAATTTGCTACTATTTGTATTCCATTTTGGGTTCCTCCCACATCCTGGCAGGGTTTGATTAATTGTTTTGTTTTTTTTTATATGTGAAACATTATTTTGGTTTCAAAATAATACAAAAAGACATTGTGACAGTTTGATATTTATGAATTCCAAAAAGAGATATAGATTATGTTTGTAAACTGGTCTGTTCTTCTGGGCATGATACCCTTTGATTGTATTAAATTAAAAGGTTTTATGTTTACTTGATTAAGTTCAAGGTTTTGATTCGACCAGGTCATTAGGGCGACTCAGTGTTGAGTCCCCAACCCCTTGGTGGGCTTTATAAATGGACACTCATTCAGGAATATACAGAGGAACACAGAGAGCTCCACAGACACAGAAGAAGAAGACACAGCTGAGGAGAGAACTTAGTTTTGATGCTGGAGTCCTGGGCAGAGTGGAGGCATTCACCTGATAGTTTGCAGCAGAAGAGACCAGAGACCTGAGCAGCTGAGAAGGCCCAGAAAGAAACAAGCCCTCCAGCCTACAGCTGAGATCAGAAGAAGCTGGGCCTATGGGCCCATGGAACCTTAAGAGGAAAGAGGAAGGCTGAACCCTCGCAGGTCATGGCAGCCATCTTGCTTCAACACGTGGCAACAGACTTTTGTGAGAAAATACATCTTGTGGTACCTTGAGTTGTACTCTTTAGGACGTTGTAACTGTAAGCTTTTACCCCAAATAAATACCCTTTATAAAAGCCAACAGATTTCTGGTACTTTGCATCAGCACCTCTTTGGCTGACTAATACAGACATACTCAAGGAAATGTCACTCTCTTCTCATTCCTGTTACCTCATTCCTATGGTCCCCTTTTGTCCACCCCTTTACCCACCCCTGTAGATAACCAAACCCTTTAGTTTCTGGTTAACCTTTCCATATTTCTTTTTACACAAATGAGCTCATATGTGTATATCTTCTTATATCCCCTTCTTGTTTACATGAAGAGTAGTAAACTATTTATACTCTTTTGCTCTTTTTTCCACTTAACAGTATATCCTGGAAATCACTTTGTATCAGTTTGTATTAGTCAGGGTTCTCTCGGGAAACAGAATCAGCAGGAGATATCTATCAATAATATGAAATTTTAAAAGAGTCTCTCACGCGACCGTGGGGATGCACAAGTCCAGGGTCTGCAGGCAGGCTACAAACCAGTGGCTCCGATGAAAGCCCGATGAAAGGTCGTTGATGAGTTTCTGGGAGAAGTTGCCTGTCCAACGACGAGCTGGGAAATTCTCTCTGAATGTTGAAATCACTTCCACTTTTAAGTCATTCAACTGATTGGATAAAAGCACCACCCATTGATGGTGTAATCTCCCTGATTGATGCAGATGTAATCAGCCATCCATGCAGTAAACTCACTGGTGATTGAAGTCCATAAGTGCTTGCTGGAACAAACACCTGGACACAACTACTTGGCCGAGTTGACACATTAGCCTAACCATCACACAGTTCATAGACATTGTCCTCATTCTTTTTACAGCTGCATAATACAATATTATATGGACATACCATGGTATATTTAACCACACTCTTAAGTATGTGCACTTAAGTTGTTTCCAATGTTTTGCAATTACAAACATTGCTGCAATAAATAACTCTCTGCATATGTGTTTTCATATTGTTGGAGGTATATCTTCAGTGTAGATTTTTAGAATCTACCTGGATCAAAAGGTAAGGGACATATGTAATTTCATTATTGGCAAATTTCCTTCCAGAAGGATTTTAACTATTTACATTCCCACCAGCAATGTATGAGAGTGTCTGTCTTCCCACTTAATGTGGTGTTATATTTTTAAATTTTATTTGTCTAATAGATGAAAATGGTATCTCAGGATTGATTTAATTTGCAGTTCTTTAATTATGAGTAAGCTTTATATTTCTTCTTATGTCTAAAAGCTATTTTACCTTTTTTTTTTTAATTGTCTGTTCATATCTTTTTCCCATTTTCTATGAGGTTTTTTTACTTTTATCCTTTAATTTTTAAGAGTTCTTTATATTTTAGGAATATTAGCCCCTTGTCTGTGGTATATCTTGTGAATGTTTTATCTCAATTTTTCAGTTCTCTTTTGACTTTGCTTATAGTTTTGATTGTCATGTATTTTATTTTTATGTAGTTAAATATATCAATGTTTTTAAAATGTTTCTGCCTTCTTAATCATAGCTAGAAAGGATTTCCCTACATGAATACTAAAGAATTCACCCTTGTTTTCTTCTAGTACTTGTAGGCTTTTATATTTAGATCCCTAATCCATTGGGATTTGTTAAGTTTTTGTTAGAGAAATTCTAGGTATACAAAAATATCATGCGTAAAATATATAAAACACAGAGTTCCTCCATACCACCCTATTATTAACACCTTGCATTAGTATAGTACATTTATTATAATTTATGAAAGAACATTTTTATAATTGTACTATTAACTATAATCCATCATTTATAATAAGATTCACTGTATTTTGGGTAGGGAGGGGATGAGCAGTTGAAATACAGGGGCTTCTTTGGGAGTTGGAGGTTGTCCTGAGTACTGTTGTGGCAATGGATGTAGGCCATTTTAAATCAGCACACACCACTCAGAACTGAGTGGGAGAGAGTGTGGTCTACAGTGTGAACTGTGGTCTATGGTTGGTGGCAAGGCTCCAGGATGTGTAAGTTCATTGAGGTTGGTGGGCCACACTGTGGGAGATGTTTGTGTGGGATGTGGTGGGAGGTGTGGGAGGTGGGCAACATGGGAATCCCAGTGGGTTCCGTGTAATATTTTAGGTAATCTAAGCACCTCTTAAAATATATGTATATATATATATATAAATAACATTTTTGTAAGCAAATACACATATATGCATATATATTTATATATAATTTTGCAAATGTTTGTATGTATTGTGAGAATTTTGATTTTTACCCATAAGAAAAAAAAAAAAAAAGATTCACTGTATTGTACACCCCTATGTTTTTTCTTTTAATTTTTATTCTAGTAACATATATGACCTAAAATTTCCCCTTTTAGCCACAGCCACATATGTAATTCAATGCTGTTAATTAAATTCACAATTTTGTGCCACCATCACCACCATCTATTATAAAAACTTCACAATCAACCCAAATAGAAATTATGTACAATTTAAGCATTAGCCCCCATTACCTACCACCAACCCAGCCCCTGGTAACCTATATTTTAGATTCTGACTCTATGAGTTTGCTTATTCTAATTATTTCAAATCATTGAGATCATATAATATTTGTCCTTCTGTGTCTAGTATCTAGCCTATTTCACTCAACATGATGTCTTCTCAGTTCATCCATGTTGTCTCATGAATCAAAACGTCATTCCTTTTTGCTGAGTAATATTCCATTATATGTCTATACCACATTTTGTTTATCCATCGGTTAATGGACACTTGGGTTGCTTCGACTTTTGGCAATTGTGACTAATGCCACTCTGAGCAGCAGTGTGCAAATATCTATTTGGGTCCCTGCTTTCACTTCTTTTGAGTATATTCCTTATAGTGGGATTTCTGGGTCATATGGTAGTTCTATACTTAGCTTTCTGAGGAACTGCCAAACTATCTTCCACAGCATCTGCACCATTTTACATTGCCACCAATAAGTGAGTGCTTGTATTTCTCTACATCCTCTTCAACAATTGAAATTTTGTTTTTTTAATAGTAGCCATTTTAATGGGTATGAAATTATATCTCATTGTGATTTTTATTTGCATTTCCCTTATAGCTAATTATGATGAGCATCTTTTCATGTGCTTTTTAGCTATTTGTATATCCTCTTTGGAGGAATGTCTATTCAAATCTTTTGCCCCCTTTTAAATGAGTTGGTTATCTTTCTATTGTTGAGTTGTAGAATTTCTTTATATATTCTGGATATTAAACCCTTATTGGACATGTGATTTCTAAATATTTTTTCCCATTGAGTAAGTTGTCTTTTCACTTTCATGATAAAGTCCTTTGAAGCACAAAAGTTTTTAATTTTTATGAGCTCCCATTTATCTATTTTTTCTTTTGTTGCTTGTGCTTTGGGTGTAAAGTCTAAGAAAGCTTTGCCTAATATAAGATCCTGAAGATACTTCCTTACTTTTTCTTCCAGGAGTTTTATAGTACTGGTTCTTGTATTTAGGTCTTTAATCCATTATGAGTTAATTTTTTTATATCTTGTGAGATAGGGGTTTTCCTTAATTCTTTTGCATATGTATATCCAGTTCTCCCAGCACCATTTGTTGAAAAGACTATTTTTTCCCAATTGAGTGGACTTGGCAGCCTTGTCAAAAATCAATGTGCATTAGTTGTGAGGGTATATTTCTGAACTCTCAATTCAATTCCATTGGTATATGCCTCTTGTTGTGCCAGTACCATGCTATTTTGACCACTGTAGCTTTGTAATAAGTTTTAAGGTCAGGAAGTGTGAGTCCTCCAACTTTGTTCTTTTTCAAGATGGCTTTGGCTATTTGGGATCCCTTACCCTTCCAAATAAATTTGATGATTGACTTTTCCATTTATGTAAAGTAGGCTGTTGGAATTTTTATTGGGATTACATTGAATCTGTAAATCATTTTGGGTAAAACAGACATCTTAACAATATTTAGCTTCCAATCCGTAAGCATGGAATGTCTTATTTATTTAGATCTTTTTAAAATTTCTTTTAGCAAAGTTTTGTAGTTTTCCATATATGATTCCTTTATGTCTTTGGTTAAATTTATTCCTAGATATTTTATTCTTTTAGTAACTATTGTAAATGAGTTTTTTCTTGATTTCCTTCTCAGATTGTTCATTACTAATGTATAGAAACACTACTGATTTTTGCCTATTGATCTTGTTCCCTGCCACTTTGTTGAATTTATTTATTAACTCTAGTAATTTTGTTGATTTTTCAAGACTGTATATATAGATCATGTCATCATGAATAGTGAAAGTTTACTTCTTCCTTTCCAACTGGGATGCATTTTATTTCTTTTTCTTGCCTAATTTCTCTTATTAGAATTTCCAGTACAATGTTGAATGACAGTGGTGACAGTGGGCATCCTTGTCTTGTTCCAGATCTTAGAGGGAAAGTTTTCAGTCTTTCATCATTCAATATGATGTTAACAGTAGGTTTTTCTTATATGACTTCTATCATGTTGAGGAAGTTTCCTTTTATTCCTATTTTTCCAAGTGTTTTTGTCAAGAAAGGATGCTGTATTTTGTCAAATACTTTTTCTGCATCAGTTGAGGTGATCACTTGTATTTTTCCCCTTTGCTTTGTTAAGTCGTGTAAAACATTGAATGATTTTCTTATGTTGAACCATGCTTGCATGCCTGGGATAAAACCCACTTAATCACAGTATATAATTCTTTTAATGTTCTGTTAGGTTCGATTTGCATCTATTTTGTTGGGGATTTTGGCATCTATATTCTTATGAGAGAAATTGGTTGTAATTTTTTCTTGTAACATCTTTGTCTGGCTTTGGTATTAGGGTTATATTGGCCTCATAAAATGAGCTAGGTAGTGTTCCCTCCTCTTCAATTTTTTGGAAGAGTTTGAGCAGGATTGATATTAGTTCTTCCTGTAATGTTTGGTGTAATTCACCTGTGAAGCTATCTGGTCCTGAGCTTTTCTTTTGGGGGAGGTTTTTGATGATTGATTCAATCTCTTTACTTGTTATTGGTCTGATGAGATCTTCTGTTTCTTCTAGAGTGTTTAAGTTATTGTGGGTTTCTAGGAATTTGGCCATTTCATCTAGGTTATCTAATTTGTTGGCATACAGTTGTTCATAATTACCTGTTATGATCCATTTTATTTCTGTGGGGTCAGACGTAATGCCCCCATCTAATTTCTGATTTTAATTGTCTTCTCTCTTTTTTCTTTGTCAGTCTAGCTAAAGGTTTGTTAATTTTGTTGATCTCTTCAAAGAGCCAACATTTGGTTTTGTTAATGCTCTCTATTGTTTTTTTTATGCTCTATTTCATTTATTTCTGCCCTAATATTTGTAATTTCTTTCCTTCTGCTTGCTTTGGGGTTAGTTTTCTGTTATTTTGCTAGTTCCTCCAAGTGTGCAGTTAGGTCTTTGATTTTAGCGCTTTCTTCTTATTGAATATAAGCATTGAGGATTATAAATTTTCCTCTCAGCACTGCCTTCACTGCATCCCATAAGTTTTGATATATTGTGTTCTCGTTTTCATTTGTCTCAGGATATTTACTGATTTCACTTGTAGTTTCTTCTTTGACCCATTGATTGTTTGAGTGTGTTATTTAACTTCCATATTTTTGTGGATTTTCCAGTTCTTTGCCTGTTATTGGTTTCCAGCTTCATTCCATTGTAGTCAGAGAAGGTGCTTTGTATAATTTCAATCTTTTTAAATTTATTGACTGGTTTTGGAGGGCAATGTTCTGTATATGTCTGTTAGGTCTAGTTCATTTGTCATATTATTCAACATCTCTGTTTCCTTATTCATCATCTAGATGTTTATCTATTGATGAGATTGGAGCATTGAAGTCTCCAATTATTATTGTAGAGGTGTCTTACCTCCCTTCAGGTTTGCTGGTGTTTGCATCATATATTTTGAGGCACCATGCTTAGGTGCATAAATATTTATGACTGTTATTTCTTCTTGGTAGATTGACCCTTTTATTAATCTATAGTGCCTTTCTTTGTCTCTTGTAACAGCTTTTGACTTAAAGTCTAATTATCTGATGTTAGATTAGCTACCCCCGAGCTCCATTTTGGTTGCTATTTACACGTATTATCTATTTCTGTCCTTTCATTTTCTAATAATAAACTTTATTTTTGAGTAGGTTTTAGATTATAGAAAAGTTACAGTGAAAGTATATGGGATATTCACATATCCCCACTCCTCCCCTCCCACATCTTTATCAATAACATCTAACAATTGTGTGATACATTTGTTACAACTGACAAATAAATATTGAAGCATTGCTACTAACCAACATCTATAGTTTATAATGTGGTTTACCCTTAATTCCAATGCCCTAAAAATGCCCTTTGTTCCGTCTATTATTCCCTTCCCCTTCCCTGGGGAAGTTAAACTTATTAACCTATATTAATAAGTTTACTTTGTCCATGGTTGCATTCCGCTATTATTTTTGTTCATCCCTCAAACTTGAGGATTTGAGGATGGTAATGCCTGCCCTACCTCAGATTGAGAGGGGGTTTAGATCTTATGAGGAAGATGGAAAGAACTGTTTTGCTTGCAGTAGAGACTCTCTGTTTTTGGGGATGGGGTTGTCCATCATCATCATTTTGGTAGTTGTCCTGGGCGAGTCCGATGATCTGGAGAATAGGTGTTGGCTACAACTCTTCTGAGATTCAGGGCTCAACTGGCATATAAACAGACCGAAGATTTAAGTCTCTGAGACATATATTTATTGGGTATAGTGCTAAATATAGGCTCAACTAAAAGGGGTAGAAGATCCATGTGTAGGGAAATTATAAATTTTTTGGTTACTGTTTTTGGAAAAAAAAGGTGTGAGGGGGGACAGAAATAAAAAAGGCCTCCCTCTCAGGCCATTAGCAACCATCTCAGGCTTCCAGTGCTCACCAATCAATCACCCTGTGGCCCACCCTCTGCATTTAAGGTGCCTGGATGTAGAGAAAAAAAAGAAAGAATAAATAATAGAATAATAAAATAAAAAATACCTAAACAAACAATCTCAGTCTAAGTTCGCTATTGCAAGGCTGCTTGTCATTCAGCTCCCCCCCCACCCAGGTAGCCAATTGGGTGCCTGACAACCGGCTAGATCACCCTCTGGCTCCATTCTCTTCTGGGCCAGTTGGGCACCTGACAGCTCACCCGCTACCTCTCCCCACCCTCTTTCCCTCAGGCCAGTTGAGTGACTGATGGCTCCCAGGCTGCCTCTCCCTACCCCCTTTCCCTCAGGTTGGTTGGGCATCTGACAGCTTGCCTGCTTCCTCTCCCAGCTCCCCTCTTATGCCTCCTGTTGGGCACCTGTCAGCCCATGCCCTCATTAACCCAGGTCCTTTCTCTCCCAGGGCGTGTGGGTATGACAGCCCACCTAATCAGCTCCCACTCCCCTCTCCCTGGAGCCCCTTCAGCACTGGCTGGCATCTCTCCTTTCCCTGGAACTGGCTGAGATCTGGTCCACCCACCCTATCTCCCCTCCCCACACTCCTCTCTCCCCCTGAGCTGGCTGGGCACTGGAATGCTCATACCTGTTTGCCTTGCACCTCCCCTACCTTGAGAGCCTGGTGGGCACTGGCATGCATCCCTCATTACCCAGTGGCTTTCCTCACTTTTGCAGCTAGCTGAGCGCTGGTCTTCCAGCCAAATCACTTACCTGGCTTCCTTATCCCTCTGAGCCAGCTGTGTGCTGGCTTGCCTGTCCTATCTCCCATGGCTTCCCTCTCCCCCAGTCAACTGGGTCCCCGCAGTCTAGCTTCCCTCTTTGCTTGCCCCTGCAGTTCCGTGGCTTACCTTCTGCCAGGTAATCCTGCTATGTTCCCACAGTTTCTGGAGGAGTGAAGCCTGCTGTTCCCTACTCTGCCATCTCCACCATCCTTTGATTTTCAACTTATTCGTGTCTTTGGTTCTAAGGTGGGTCTCTGGTTTAAAAAAAACAAGCAAACATGTAGTTGGATCACACTTTTGATTTCATTCTGCCAGTCTCTGTCTTTTGATGGGGGCATTTAATCCATTAAATTCAGTATTAGTACTGTAAAGAAGTATGTAAGCCATTTTTTCTTTGGTTTTTGCACATCATATATTTTTAATAACAATTTTTATTTTTAAAGGAGCTTTAGATTACATAAATGTTACATCGAAAATAGAGGGGATTCCCATATACCCTTCCTCCTCCCCCTCCCAAAATTTCCCCATTAACAACATATTTCATTAGTAAGATACATTTGTTACAATTGATGAACACATATTGAAGCATTGCTACTAGCCATGGTCTGTAGTTTACATTATGTTTTACACTTTGCACCATACAAGTTTATAGGTTTTGACAAAATGTATAATGGCTGGTATCTGTCTTTTTAATATCATGCAGAATGACGCCAAAGTCTCAAAAATGCCCCATGTTACACCTATTGTTCCCTCTCCCTCCACTAAGAACCTCTGCTGACCACTGTCTATATCGATAATACAAGTTCTTCCATTACTCTACTTTAATCCATAATTGCTTGCATTCCCCCCTTATGTTTATTCATTCTTCTATCTTGAGGATTTGGGGATCATGATGCCCAACTCTGGATGGAACTATCTTGCTTGCAGTTGAAGATACTCTCTGCTTCTTGGGTTGGACGTTGTCCATCATCATCCTTTTGTTAGTTTTCCTGGGTGAACTAGAGAGTAGATATTGGCTGCAACTCTGTTGAGATTCAAGGCTCACCCAGCATATGAACAGCCAGAAGATTTAAGTCTCTGGGACATATTTTTAATGGGTATAGTGCTAATTATAGGTTCAAATAAATGGTATAGTGTTGGCGGTTAGGAACTGGGCCTATGAAAATGGTGCCGCGGATGAGAAAGAAAGAATAAGACAAAGAGAAGAAAAACTGGGATCAGGGGACTCTCCGTCTGATATGGAGAGAAGAGCCCAGCCACCTCCTAAGGTGTGGCTTTTATTTTGGCTTTAGAACAAAGAAAATATATATGTACATATACAAAGGCAATAGATACTTGACAGTTTACATTTTACTAAAATGAGCACGTCTTAAAGGTTAATGGCTCAGTTCCTCTTTTCCTTCCTGAAATTCACACACATTGTAAATCTTACAAGCTCAAGATGTTTCCCCACCCAGCTCCTATTAGCATGAGACCGGAGGGCTTGTTTCCTACATTCCAAGGTGACTTTCTTTTTTGTCAGTAGTCATGGCCTTTAATTGAAACTCCATCAGTATAGAAGAACCATGTGTAGGAAAATTATAAATGAGTCTAACTGATACATTGGGCGAGATGGGTTATCATATATTCCAAGGTAAGGCCCACTGACGGAGTGCCAATTTCCTGAGGTTGTCTGCCCTCTCTATAGTGTCTAGATGTCTCTAGAACCCCCCCAGAAGCACCCCTATTTGAGGCATCATTTACTGTGGCAAATAGTGACACCCTCCTGAGACGTGCATAAGCATAACCTCTAGAATGACTTCCCAACTCCTTTGAAATCTCTTAGCCTTAAAAACTAATTTGCATTTAATATTTCCCCCTTTGGTTTAGGTCTTTCTCCAAATGCATCATTAATTGGCGCTGGTATTAATCCCTCGGTGCCAGGAGTCTCAATCCAGGGAGTCATGTCCCACGTCAGGGGGAAGGCAGTGAATTTGCATTCTGAGTTTAGCTTAGAGAAAGACCACATTTGAGCAACAAGGAGGCCCTCAGGAGGTAACTATTTGGCAATATATATTACCGGGCCAAGGTTCAATTTCACAAAAACAAGGTTCATAAGTACAAACATCAATATCAAGGGCCTGGCGCATTGGTCCACTCTCCTTTGCTAGGCAATGCCCATGTACTCCAGAGATTCTCACCATTCTATGAGAGAATGTAGCAGGACTCACCAGTGTGGGAATTCAATATTCCATGAATTATTCTATGGGTCTCCATCCACCAAGACAACACCCCGTGACCACATGAACACACTCACACTCCATAGAGTCATGCCCCAAATTCACCCCCACACACATCCCCCACCCAACACCTCAGACCATTGACCCTCCCCTACCACAGCTGCAACCCCTTTGCAGCCCAAAACCTCGTCAAAAACAAAGCCAACAAAAAATAAGAATAATAAAATTAAAAATTAAAAACAAAAAATATATATATATTTTGCATTTTGCCTTTCATCTCCATAAGATCTCTTATCTTTCATGTGTATTGACAGTTTCTTCTCTATGTTCTCCCAATGTCTTTTTTTTCTCTTTATTTTCCAAGAAGCTTTAAGTTACAGAAAAGTCACATAGAAAATACAGGGACTGGGGGCACGGACGTGGCTTAAATTGTTGAGATTCTGCTTCCCACATGGGAGGTCTCGGGTTCAGTTCCTGGTGCCTCCTAGAAAACAAACAAACAAACAAAAACAACAAGCAAAACAAATGAAAAAACCAACTCAGGGGAACCTATGTGGCTCAGTGGTGGAGCACTGGCCTCCCACATATGAAGTCCCAGGTTCAATTTCCCAGCCCCTGGTACCTGGAAAGAAAGAAAGAGAGAAAGAGAGAGAGAGAGAGAGAAAGAAAAAAGAAAGAGGGAGAGAGAGAGAGAGAAAGAGAAAGAAAAAAGAGAGAGAGGGAGGGAGGGAGGGAAGGAGGGAGGAAGGGAGGGAGGACAAGAGATATCTTTTTTAATCTTCATTAGAGAAGTTGTGCATTTACAAAACAATCATGCATAAGATACAGGATTCCCATATACCACACTATTATTAACATCTTGAATTGGTGTGGAACATTTGTTACAATTGATTATAGCACATTTTTGTAATTGTACTATTAACTATAGTCCGTGGTTTAACTTAGGGCTCTCTGTTTGTGTAGTGTTATTCCATGGATTTTTAAAAAATTTATATTCTGTTACCATATAGACAATCTAACATTTTCCCTTTTAATGACACTCAGATATATAATTCAGTGCTGTTAATTACATTCACAAAGTTGTTTTACCATCACTAGCATACATTAGCAAAACATTTACATCATTCCAAATAGGAACCCTGCATATTTTATGCCTTAACTTCCCATTCCCTATCCCTACCCTATCCTCTGGTAACATATAGTCTAGAGTCTGACTCTATGAGTTTGCTTATTCTAATTATTTCAGATCAGTAAAATCAATCTGTCCATTTGTGTCTGTCTTATTTTACTCAATATGATGTCTTCAAGGTTCATCCATGTTTTTGCATTTATTGGGACTTCATTCCTTTTTGCAGCTGAATAATATTATTTATTCAGCAGTAAAGAATGTCATATCCTTTTTGTCTCTCTCTTCCTTTATTGCAACCTATTTTCTATATAGTTGAACTTGTTATGTATCTGTCTGATCCCTTTCTTATTTCTGTTCTTGTATATACTTTAAGTACTTTCTTTGTGGTTACCCTGGGGTTTCTGTTACATAACTTATGTATACAAACTACTTATTTGAAAAGATAACTTCAATAGCATACATGTTTTGGTCCTACATCCCTCAGTTTCTCCTCTTTATATGGTTTTTGTACCACATTGCCTTTTTAAATTATGCATCTCATTATCAGAAAATATGGCTTTTTCTTGTTCAATTTTATTCAGACTCTTACAGGAATTGAGAATACAATACTACTGAGTTTTGCATTTGCCCTTTTAGTTACCTTTAATAATTTCAATCTTTTAAATTTATTGAGACTTGGTTTGTGACCCAAAATATGGTCTATCCTGGAGAATGATCCATGAGCACTTGAGAATAATGTATATCCTGCTGTTTGGGGATGAAATGTTCTATATATGTCTATATATATAGACATTGTCTTCTTAATATCCTTTAGCACTATAATCTACCATTAGTTTATTTATATCCATATTTTCCTTCACCTTTATGAATTGGTTTAGGAAATTTGTTTGAATTTCTTTGATTAGTTGTTCCAAATTCTATGTATACTCTGAAGTTTTCAACCTTGATTGAGCCATAGCTTCCTTTTTCTTGGTATGACTTGTAATTTTATGCTGATGTCTGGCCTCTGATTATTTTGATATATTCCTTTGAAGGTCAATTTCTCCCTCTTGCCTAGGGTTTTATTTTTTATTGGCTTTGTGTTAAGGCTCTCCTTTGATGCTTTGTCCAACTATTTCTAGGCCTTTAGAGTATCCAGTGTTTAACTGTTTAGATTTTCTCCCTCCCTTTCACCTGATTCTTATCTTGGATATGAGGTACAATTTTTAAGATTGTCCTTTTTTTATGCAATTGTTTTACATCCAGTAGAAATCTTTCTTTTCTCTGTTCCATCTCTGGGAATCTTGATTTGTTCTGTTTATTTTTGTGCAGAATTTTCCCCAGCTCCTGTGATTTGTTTATATTCTGCCCCTCACTCAGTGTTCCATTTTCATTACACTTACCAGTTCTGGGACTCATCCTATCTTACAGCAGTTCGCTTCCACACACCCACTTTTTTCTGTGAGAATTTTCTGCCTCTGATTTCTTCCCCATTGGGTATCCCATCCCAGAGAGCCAGATGTGATCAATCCAGGAAATTCTGTTTTGTGTTTAGATCGTCCAGCAAGTTGGGACTGCATTAAATGTGTGCACCTCTTGCCAACAATTCTGCCATGGTCTCTTTTTTCCCTAGGGTCACCTTTTTTTCCCATAAAATTTTTACTTGAAGAAAAGTTTTACAAAATACCATTCTTCCACAATCAATGAAACTTTCCATAGGGTACATGTTATGTCACACTTCTTATCCATTTATATTATGCCTTGAGTCTTTGCAGACTTCATCCCTGTTCATGGATATGCTTGAGGTTCTAACTCACTGCTGTGAGTGACTCTATGATCTGTATCCACAGCAGAAGGGACTCAGGCTGTGCTGCCTCTATGTGACTCTCAAGCTGCATAGGACACAGTGAGGGGATCCAAGACTTGAATCTCCTACCTGACTTTGGTGTGTTTTTTTAATCTTTGACTCACATTTGTGGCATCCTTCTTCAGTCTCTATCATACTTCAGAGATCCAAGCAAGTGTGAGTTGTCCTTTTATTAGTTGGTTTTAAGGGGAGACTTTTCCAGGGGATGTCTGACATCACCATATTGATGATGCCCCACTCATTGGGATTTTATTCTTATGTATGGATATGGGATGTGGATTAAATTTTATCCTTTGCCAAATTGCTACACCATTGTCCTACCACTATTTATTTAAAGGTATCTCTTTAAGCCAGTTATTTGATATACCACCTTTGTCATATACTAAATTTCTGTATATATTTGACTGTAATTCTAGACTTTATATTCAATTCCTCTGGCTATTTGTCCATTCATGCACCAGCACCACACTGTTTTAATTATAGCAGCTTTGTAGTAGTTTAAATACCTAGCAAATTATTTTGTTGGCTTCATGTTTGGAGAGGTTTTGCATACAGAAGCATCACAACTGTGGCAGGGGAGGATCACTGGTGTGGGTTGTTGGTATGGGGGGATGTGTGGGAAGGGGTACACCTGGGGCATGCCTCTAAAGCATATGAGTATGTTCAAGTGTTCATGGAGTGTTGTCTCAGTGGGTGGAGACCCACACAATAACCAAAAGAATATTGAATTCCCATCCTGGGAGTCCTGCTGCTTTCTCCAATAGAATGGCAAGAATCCCCTGAGTACAAGGGCAGTGACTAGTGAAGGAAGACAGACCATTATGCAAGGCCCTTGATATTGAAGATTATACTTATGAACTTTTTCTTGTGAAATTGAAACTTAGCCTAGTATTATATATTGCCTAAGAGTTACCTCTTGAAAGCCTCCTTGTTGCTCAAATGTGGCGCCTCTCTAAGTCAAACTCAGCATATAAATGCACTACCTTCCCCCACCACCACCATAGGGCATGACTTCCAGGGATGAGCCTCCCTGCGCCAAAGGATTATTACCAAGTGCCAACTAGCAATGCATCTGGAAAAAGGTCTTGACTAAAAGGGGGAAATATTAAATACAAATGAGTTTTTATGGCTAAGAGATTTCAAAGTGAGTCAGGAGATTCCAGAGGTTACACTTATGCACATCTCAGCAGAACCTCATTGACTGCCACAGTAAACAGTGCCTCAAACAGGGCTCCTGAGGGCTCTAGAGACATCCAGACACTATAAGCAGGGCAGACAAGCTCAGGAATTTGGGCACCCAGTTCGTGGACCTTACTTTGGAATTTATGCTCCCCAGTTAACAGAGTTAGACTTATTTATAGTTTCCCTACACATGGCTTTTCTGCCCCTTTTATTTGAACCTATAATTGGCACTATACTTGTTAATGTACAACTATCAAGGAGATGATGATGGACAAGGCCTATCCCAAGGAACAGAGAATGCCTGCAACTGCAAGCAAGATAGTTCAATCCATCTGCCCCATGGGATCTAAGCCTCTCTCAGTTAGAAACAGAACCCCAAATTCTCAAGATTGGGAAATGAACAATGAACTAAAGTAGACTTATTATTCTGTTATAGACTTATTATTATTCTAACAATGGAAGAACTTTTATCATTGATATAAAGGCAGTGGCCACCAGAGGTTCTGAGCAGAGGGAGAGGGAAGAACAGGTGTAAAATGGGGGCATTCGGGACATTGGATCAGTCCTGCATGACATTGCAATGGTGGATACAGGCCATTATATATTTTGTCATAACCTATAAAATTGTGCAGGACAGATTGTAAACTATAATGTAAACTATAGTCCATGGTTAGTAGCAGTGCTTCAATATGTGTTCATCAATGGTAACAAATATACCACACTAATGAAAGATGTTGTTAATATGGGAAAGTGTGGGAGAAGGAGGGGATGGGGCATATGAGAATCCCCTATATTTTTTATGTAACATTTATGTAATCTAAAGCTTCTTTAAAAACAAAATAAATAAATAAATAAATATCTACTAGGACTAGTATTCCCTTGTAGCTTTTTTTTTTTTTTTCGTTCAGTGTTTTTGAAGCTATTCTTGCCTTTGTTTTTCCATAAGAAAAAATTTTAAAGGAGGTACCCCATACCCCGTATTGAACCTAGGACCTTATACATGGGAAGCAGATGCTCAACCACTTGAGCTACATCCACTCCCCCCCATATGAAATTTAATAACAATTTGTCTAACTTCATAAAATAACATATTTGTATTTCATTGGGATTGTGTTTCATTTACAAATCAACTTAGGGAGAACTGACATTTCTATAATGTTGAGTTGTCCTATCCACTAAAAGGGGCTATTTTTCTATTTGTTCAAGTCTACTTTTGTGTCTTTTAAAACATTTTCCAATAAAATTATATACATTTCTTATTAAATTTATTTATAAGGGTATGAATCTCTTTATTGGTACTGTAAATGAGGTTTTATCTACCATTATGTCCTTTTTTAAATTGTTTTTGTATATGAAGGCTATTGTTTTTTACCTGGTAATTTTAATTCTTTTTACTCACTGAATTATTTTTTTGTTTCAGTCAGTTTTATCATTGAATTTTTGGGGATTTTCCAGGTTTGTGATTATATTATTTGAAAATAGAGATTTGTTTCTTTCTTTATCCATTCTTATTCCTCTAATAGATTTTTCTTGTCTAACTGCATTTGCTAATACCTCTAGTACAATCTTGAATAGTAACAATGATGGTGGGCATCTTAATTTTTTTCCTGATCTTAGTAGAAATGTCTCTAGTGTTTCCTCATTATAAACTGCTGGCTATAGAATTAAGGTATATAAATGTTATCATTTTAATGAAATATTCCACAGTTCTTATTTTCTTGAGTGTTTTTGTTTCTAATTTAGTCACTCCATAACCACCAAACACACATCCCTCCTTCCCCCCTCTGCCCTAGTAACTTCTAAACTACTTTCTGTCTCTGCAAATTTGCTTATTTTACTGAGGATAATGTTTCACAGTTTTTCCATGTTGTAGAATGTCTCAGGACTTCATTCTTTCTTATGGCAGAATAATATTCCATTGTGTAGTGTACATGTCCCACATTTTGTTTATCCATTCATTTGTCCATCAACAAATGAATGGATAAACAAAATGTGTATCCGCTCCAAAACTTATTTTCTGTTTTGTGTTTGTGTGTGTGTTTATTAATAGTCATCCTTGTGGATGTGAAGTGGTCTCATTGTGGTTTTGATTTCTCTTTCCCTAATGGCTAATGAGGTTCAGCATCTTTTCATATGCTTATTGTCCATTTGCATATCTTCTTTGCAAAAAAATGTCTATTCAAGACCTTTGCGGGGAGGCAAGATGGCGTCAGTTTAGGACACTCGCTGACTAGCTCTCTGAGGACTGCCGATTGTGGACAGGGTCCTGCCCCGGGGTCTGTGCTGTGGGTGCATGGAGCGAGAACCTTGGGACATCTATCTGCAGGCAGATTGACGGCGGTAGAGATTCGTGAGTTTTAAGCCTGCCTTTGGTGGTTAACACAGATGGCTGAGACCCACCCTCAGGGAAAAAGGCTGGTTTGAGCCGCGAAACCTGCATGGCAACCAGGTGTGAGGGAGCGTTCTCTGAGAGAGGGAAGGTTCTGACAGAAAGAGGAGAGGGGTTTACCTTCTGTCGATTTGGCTGCCTGGACTCCCTCATAGCTTTGGGGAGCAGATAACCCGGCCTGAAGCAGCACCAGGCTGAGGGGAGAGGCAAATCTACTGAGAAAGCCTGATTTACCCAGCAGCCCAGCGACACTGAGGCTTGGCTCCAGAGGGGGCGGAGTCAGCCAATTTTATCGCTCTGCACTGACAAGCATCAGAGCTGCAGCTCCCCTGGGGAGACCAGGAAGTGGAAAGTGCTTGATTAGTTTCCATGAGCCTAGTTAGGGTCCCCTCGGTGAAGGGGGTGGTCTGGAAGAGGGTTTATTTTGGGTCCCTTATTTCACCAAAAAATAAAAATAAAAAGAAGACAGTCACTTTAAAAAATGAATTCTTTTTAATTTAGTTTAATAGCTAAAATCTGCCTCAAAACCTGCAGATAGAACCCTGCAGAGAAATTGATTGATAAACACAAGCAGGCTAAGAGGTTCCACAAGGACCCTAGAAGGAACACTGTTCCCCCTTAGTTTTGTTTGACTGCTTGCTTGTGTGGTTGTTTAGTTTTTCTTTTTTTTTTTTTTTTTTTTTTTTTTTTTTTTTTTTTTTTTTTTTTTGTCTCTTGCTTTTCTTTCCTCTTTCCTCCCCCCCTTTTTTTTCCTTCTTCTTTTTTTTTCTTTTTAATTAGGTGCTGCTAGCTTGTCTCTTCTTTGATGTGCTTCTTCTTCAGTGATTTCCCATTCTCTGTCTCTATTGATTTTACCTCCCAAACTATCTATTCCCCTTCCTTCATCTTTCTGCCTTCTGCTTTATGTTGTAGTTCTTACACACCACATTTTTTCATTATCCCACAACTTAAGGGTATCAATTTTTATTCTATCTATTCTGTTTTCTTATTTTTTTTATTAATATTAACTTTTTACTTTCAGCCCTTTCTTCACTCTTTCTCCCCTTCCTCATCATTCTAGCCTTCTAAATCATTATATACATATTCCTCTATTTGGTTTCCTAGTCCATTGTAGGTACTCCACTTTTTTCCTATTACTCTACACTGCCTACATGAGTTAAACATTCATTTCACTAAGTCTTATTTGGCCCCTCTCCTGACTTTTATCAATATTACTATTATCCCTCTTCCTTTCCCACACCTTTTGATTCCTCTGGCCCTAATCTTTTGCCTTCAAAGTAACATAGAAAGAAGCAAGGAAATAAAATAAGAAGAAAAAGTGTCAAAGAGAAAACTTAACACACAGAACCACAAGCTAAATAAAACTCTAGAGCAGAGAGAGAAGCTAATCAACTGAATAAACCCATCAAGATAAAATAATGACTAGAGGGCAACAAAAAATTACAAACCACACTGAGAAACAGGAAGACATGGACCAGTCCAATGAACAAATTAAAAACCAGGAAGAGATGCAGAACATCGAACAACTAATCAAAGGTTTCCAAACAGATATCATGGACCAACTTAATGAAGTGAAGGAAGAGATTAAAGATATAAAGAAGACACTGGGAGAACATACTGAAGAAATTGCAAACATGCCTAAAAAGATAATGGATATGATGGTGAACAATGGCATAATCCAAGAAATCAAAAAGACGCTGGATTCACATAACAGCAGATTTGAACAGGCAGAGGGAAGAATTAGTGATATGGAAGACAATACAGCTGAAATCAAAGAGATAGTAGAACAGAGAGACAAAAAGATAGAAAAAATCCAGCATGGACTCAGGGAATTAACCGATAACACAAAACGCACAAACATACGCATTATGGGCATCCCAGAAGGAGAAGAGAAGGGAAAGGGAACAGAAGGAGTGTTGAAGGAAATAATGGCTGAAAACTTCCCAACCCTGTTGAGAGAGATGGATGTGCAGATCCAGGAAGCACAGCGCACCCCAAACAGTATAAATCCCAACAGGCCAACTCCAAGACATATACTTGTCAAAATGTCCAATGCTCAAGACAAAGAGAAAATACTCAAGGCAGCAAGAGAAAAGAGAACCATCACATACAAGGGAAGCACAATAAGATTAAATGCTGATTTCTCAGCTGAAACCATGGAGGCAAGAAGACAGTGGTATGACATAGTCAAAGTACTAAAAGAAAAAAACTTCCAGCCATGAATTCTCTATCCAGCAAAACTGGCATTCAAAAATGATGGAGAGTTCAAAATATTCACAGATAAACAGAAATTAAGAGAGTATGTCAATAAGAAACCTGCACTTCAAGAAATCCTAAAGGAAGTTCTACAAGTTGAAAGGAAAAAAAAACAAGGGAGAGAGAGTTGGAGGAGAATTTAAAAACAACTAAAAAGACAAAAACAGAAACAAAACAACATATGACATGCATTAACCCAAAGAAAATATGGCTGAAGTCAGAAATTCATTATGAGTAATAACACTGAATGTTAATGGTTTAAATTCACCACTCAAGAGACACAGATTGGCAGAATGGATAAGGAAATATGATCCATCTATATGCTGTCTACAGGAAACCCACCTTCGATCCAGGGATTCAAGGAGGCTGAAAGTGAATAGCTGGAAAACAATTTTACAAGCTAACAATAGACAAAAAAGGGCAGGAATAGCTATTCTAATATTAGACAAAATAGACCTTAAATGCAAAACTATTTTAAGAGACAAAGATGGACACAATATATTAGTAAAAGGTGTAATCTCTCAAGAAGAGAGAACAATCATAAACATTTATGCACCTAATTGGGGTGCCTCAAAATACATGAGGCAAACTCTGGAAAAACTTAAGTGGAGAAATAAATGCCTCTACAATTATAGCGGGGGACTTTAATACACCATTAACATCATTAGAACGTCTAGACAAATAATCAATAAAGAAACAAAGGCTCTGAACAATACTTTAGAGTACCTGGACTTAATAGACATATACAGAACATTACACCCAAATACAGCAGGATTTACATTCTTCTTGAGTGCACACAGATCATACTCTAAGATAGACCACATTCCAGGCCATAGAACAACTCTCAATGAATTCAGAAAGATTGAGATTATACAAAGTAATTTCTCTGACCACAACAGAATGAAATTGGAAATCACTAAGGGCCAGAGAAACAGGTTAGGCACAAAGATAATGAAGTTAAACAACACACTCTTAGACAAACAGTGGGTCAAGGAGGAAATCTCAAAAGAAATCAGTAACTACCTTGAAACTAATGAAAACGACAACACAACATATCAAAACCTATAGGATGCAGCGAAAGCAGTCCTGAGAGGGAAGTTCATAGCCATAAATACATATATTAAAAAAGAAGAAAGAGCTAAAATTGAAGACCTAACTGCACACTTGGAGGAATTGGTAAAGCAACAACAAACTAAACCTAAAGGAAGTAGAAAGAAGGAAATAACAAACATTAGAGCAGAACTAAATTAAATAGAGAATAAGAAAGCACTAGAAAAAATAAACAAAACCAAAAGCTGGTTCTTCAAGAAGATCAATAAAATTGACAAACTGTTAGCCAGACTAATAAATAAAAAGAGAGAACGGATACAAACACACAAATTAAGGAATGAGCAAGGTGATATCACTACTGACCCACAGAAATAAAGAGTATCATAAGAGGATACTTTGAAAAATTATATGCCAACAAGAAAGATAATTTAGAGGAAATGGACAAGTTTCTAGAAACTCACAAACAGCCTACATTGATGAAAGAAGAAATTGATGAACTCAACAGTCCCATTACAAGTAAAGAGATAGATGCAGTCATCAAAAACCTCGCAACTAAAAAGAGCCCAGGACCATATCGCTTCACAGCTGAATTCTACCAAACATTCTGGAAAAAACTAACATCAATTCTACTTAAGCTCTTCCAAAAAATAGAAGTAGAAGGAATATTGCCTAACTCATTCTACGATGCCAACATTACCCTAATAATACCAAAACCAAACAAAGATACCACAAAAAGAAAAATTACAGACCAATTTCTCTAATGAACCTAGTTGCAATCCTCAACAAAATACTTGCTAATCACATTCAACAACATATCAAAAAGATTATACTCCATGACCAAGTGGGTTTCATCCCAGGTATGCAAGGATGTTTCAATATAAGAAAATCAATCAATGTAATACACCACATAAACAGATTGAAAGAAAAAAATTACATGATCATCTCTATAGATGCAGAAAAAGCATTTGACAAAATACAGCACTCTTTCCTGATAAAAACACTACAAAAGATAGGAATAGAAGGAGACTTTCTGAATATGATAAAGGGTATATATGAAAAACCCGAAGCTAACATCATCTTCAATGGTGAAATCCTAAAAGCCTTCCCTCTGAGATCAGGAACAAGACAAGGATGCCCACTATCACCACTCCTATTTAACATTGTCTTAGAAGTACTTGCTCGAGCACTGAGGCAAGAAAAGGATATAAAAGGCATCCAGATTGGTAAAGAAGAAGTAAAAATTTCATTATTTGCAGACGACATGACCCTATACTTAGAAAGCCCTGAGAAATCTACAACAAAGCTTCTAGAACTTATAAAGGAGTTCAGTAATGTTGCAGCTATAAGATCAATGCTCAAAAATCGAAGCATTTCTGTACACCAATAATGAGCAATCTGAGGAGGAAATTTTTTAAAAATACCATTTACAGTAGTAACTAAAAGAACCAAATACCTAGGAATAAATTTAACTAAACATGTAAAGGACTTATAAACACTGTTAAAGGAAATCAAAGAAGACCTAAATAAATGGAAGAATATTCCCTGTTCATGCAAAGGAAGACTAAACATCATCAAGATGTCTATCCTACTCAAACTAATCTACAGATTTAATGCAATCCCCAAAAAAATCAACACTGTATTTTTTAAGGAACTGGAAAAACTAACTACAAAATATATTTGGAGAGGTAAGAGGCCCCCAACTGCCAAAGACATATTGAAAAAGAAAAATGAAGTTGGAGGTATCACATTACCTGACTTTAAAATATACTACAAAGCTACAGTGATCAAAACTTCATGGTATTGGCACAAGGATAGACCTACTGGCCAATGGAACCGAATTGAGAGTTCTGATATAGATCCTCGCATATACAGTCATCTGATATTCACCAAGGCCATCAAGCCCACTCAGTTGAGAGAGAATGGCCTCTTTATCAAGTGGTGCTTGGAGAACTGGATATCCATATCCAAAAGAATGAGAGAAGAATACCATCTCACACCTTATACAAAAATCAACTCAAGATGGATCAAAGATCTAAATATAAGAGCCAAAACCATAAAAACCTTGGAAGATAATGTAGGGAAGCATCTACAGGACCTTGTAATAGGAAATGGTTTCATGAACTTCACAGCCAAAGCACGAGCAGCAAGAGAAAAAATTGATAAATGGGATCTCCTCAAAATTAAAAACTTCTGCACCTCTAAGGATGTTATTAAGAAAATAAAAAGGCAACCTACCCAATGGGAAAAAATATTCGGCAACCATATATCTGATAGGAGCCTAATATCCTGCATATATAAAGAAATCCTTCACCTCGAAAATAAAAGGACAAACAACCCATATAAAAAATGGGCAAGTGACCTGAAAAGACACTTCTCCAAGGAAGAAATACAAATGGCTAAAAAGCACATGAAAAAATGCTCAACATCACTTGCTATCAGGGAAATGCAAATCAAAACTACAATGAGATACCATCTTACACCCATCAGAATGGCAGCTATTAAAAAAACAGGAGACACTAAATGTTGGAGAGGATGTGGAGGAATAGGAACCCTCATCCACTGCTGGTGGGATTGTGGAATGGTCCAGGCACTGTGGAGGACAGTTTGGCGGTTCCTCAGAAAACTAACAATAGATCTTCCGTATGATCCAGCAATTCCACTGCTGGGTATATACCCAGAAGAACTGAAAGCAAAGACACAAACAGATATATATGCACACCAATGTTCATAGCGGCATTGTTCACAATTGCCAAAAGGTGGAATCAGCCCCGGTGCCCATCAACAGATAAATGGATAAGCAAAATGTGGTTCATACATACAATGGAATATTACTCAGCTGTAAGAAGGAATAAAGTTCTAACACACGGAATAACATGGATGAATCTTGAAGACCTTATGTTGAGTGAAGCAAGCCAGGCATTGAAGGATGAACAGTATATGACCTCACTGATTTGAATTGAGGAAAGTGAGCAGTCTCTGAGAACCATTGTCTAAAAGATAGGTTAACAAGGGAAAGAAAGAGAAGAGTAGGTTGTGAGCCATCACCCATATGGACATATTGTATGGTAAAGGGGTAGAGCATAGTTGCATATTGAAAGATAGGACAGATGGGTAGTGATATTACTGGGTTTGGAGGTGCAGGGTTGACAGGTGGGTAGATTAGGAAGGGCAGGTTAGAATACCCAGGGCATGTAACTATGAATCTTGTCATCCAAAGAGTCAAGACAAGGGAGTGTCGTGTGCCCCAGGGGTATGGGGAGGAAGGAACAGAAAAGATCAAACAGGGGGTATTTAGTGGTCTTGAGAAATGTTTTTCATTACCTTACAGTAATGGACACAGGACATGGTAAATGTCATCAAAAATTATTAAACTGTACCCTCTAAACCATAAACTCTACTGTAAACCATTGACAATGTTTCGTAGCTATGTTTCACTATCTCTATAACAGTTACAACAATGCTACCATACACACACACACACACACACACACAAAGGTTTTAATATGGGGTAGGAAAGGGGAAGGAGGTTGGGTATATGAGAGTCTCTAGTATTCTGTGTGTTACTTTGCTGTGACCTAAAACTTCTTTGAAAATTAAATGAAAAATTGGGAGACCCTGGGGAATGAGAGGGGGAAGGTGCCACGGTACAGACTGGACACCTGATAATGCAGTGATAAAAGGAAAAAAAAAATTTTTTTTTTTAATTTTTTGTTTTTTTCCCAGTTTTTGACTGTCCCAATCTGTTAATTATATTTTATTTTTAGTTGGTTTTTTTTCTGAGTTTCCATGTATTTTATCTCTTTCATTTAAGCTTATCATTATTATTTCATTTTCCTATTAATTGTATTTGGTTATTATATGGGCTTCATCTTCAAGGAAGGTTTAGAGCACAGAAGGGTTACAATGGGTGCTGCAGAGGATCATTGGTGGGGGGTGTCTGGGATGGGGGATTCATGGGAGGAAGTTCATCTGAATATACATGAAAGATATATAAAATTGTTCAAATTATCAAGGGGTGGGGCATGGTCACAGTGGGTAGACAATCACTCAGTAAATGAGGGAATACTGAATTCCCAGCCTGGAGAGCTCTGCCACATTCTCCAAGGGAGCAACAACAGTCCCCTGAGTGCAGGGGCAGTGTCTGGCAAAAGAGGATGGCCCACTGATGGGTTCTTGTTATTGATGACTAGCCTTATGAGTCCTTGCTCTTGTAATTGAAACTTAGCCTACTGTTATGGGGTGCCTAAGGGTTGCCACCTGAGAGCCTCCTTGTTGCTCAAATGTGGCCTCTCTCTAAGCCAAACTCAGTATATAAATGCAGTACCTTCCCCCAGCGTGGGACATGACTTCCAGGGATGAGCCTCCCTAGCAATGAGGGATTAATACCAAGGACCAACTGGCAATACGACTGGAAAAAGACCTTGAATAAGAGGGGGGAAAGGTAAAGACAAATGAGTTCATGTGGCTAAGAGACTTCAAAGAGAGTCGGGAGGTGATCCCAGAGGTAACGCTTATGCACACCTCAGTAGGATCTCATAGATCACCAAAGTGGATACCACCCCACACAAAGGGGTTCCTGAGGGCTCTGGAGACACCCAGGTCCTATATAAGGGGGGATAGCTCCAGAGATTGATGCCTTATCAGTGGGCTATACTTTGGATTCTCCGCTCCTGAGAGTGACAGAATTGGACCCAAATAAGTCCTCCCTGCTCATGGCCCATCAGTCCCTTCTATTCAAACCTATATGTGAGGCTGGAGTTTGTAGGTGTACTTCCAGAGACTGGAGCCTCTGGCCTGCCCATGTGCCAGCTGTGCCTGGAATCTCGGTGGAGCTGCTACTCCTACTCTACAGCTCAATGGACTCACCCAAGTCACCTGGTGAGGAGACGATGATGGACAACGGCCATCCCAGGGAATGGAGAGAGTCTGCAGCTGTAGGCAGGATAATCCTGTCCACCGTATCCATGGGATATAAGCCCACTCTCACTTGGAGGTGGAGTGGACATCACCATCCCATACTCTTCAGGACAGGGGGAAGAGCTATGGACCAGAGTGGACTTAATGGTATTCTGTTGTAGACATATTGTGATTCAAGCAATGGAAGAAATTGTAACAGTGAGGTGGAGCCAGTGGCCACTAGACACTTTCGGGGCAGGGAAGGTAAAAGCAGTTGTAATACAGAGGCTTTTTCAGGACTTGGGAATTATCCTGAGTGACATTACAACGACAGATATAGGCCATTTTACATCAGCATGTACCATGCAGAACTGTGTGGGAGAGAGTGTGGTCTACAAGGTGAACTATGGTCCCTGCTTAGTGGCAAAGCCCCAGGATGTGTGTATCCATTGCAGGTGATGAGCCACATTAATGAAAGATGTTTATGTGGGAGGTTATGGGAGGTGTGGGAGGAGGGGAACATGGGAATTCCTGTAGTTTTTGTGTAACATTTATGTAATCTAAGCATCTTAAAAAAAAAAAAAAAAATCCTTTGCTCATTTTAAAAATGGATTGTCTGTCTTTTTTGTTGTGTTGTAAAAATTCTTTATATAATCATGATATTAAGGCCTTATGCATTTTATGTTTTGCAACTATTTTTTCCCATTCTGTAACTTGGCTTTTTACATTCTTGATAATGTCCTTTGTACATGTGTTTTAAATTTTGATCAAGTCTATTTTATCTATTTATTTTATCTATTGTTTCTTTTGCTGTTTGTGCTTTTGGTGTCTTATCTAAGTATCCATTACCCAATCCCAGGTCATGAGATTTGCCCCTATGTTATCTTCTAAGAGTTTTATAGTTTTAGCTTTTAATTTCCTTAATCTATTTTGAGTCAATTTTTGTATTTGGTATAAAGTAAGGGTCTAATTTCATTCTCCGACACCATTCAGTTTCTCCAACACCATTTGTTGAAGAGACTATTCTTTCCACATTGCATGTACTTAGCACCCTTGTCAAAAATTAATTGGCCATAGATATGTGGGTCTATTTCTGGACTTTGAATTCCATTCCATTGGTCTATATGTATATATTATTGCCAGTACCATACTGGTTTTTCTTTAAAAATTTATTTTTATTACAGAAGTTGTGAACTTACAAAGCAATCATGCACATGTGTAGAATTCCCATATAAAAATCCTTCACCAACGCACCACATTATTGTGGAACAATTTGTTACAGATTATGAGATAATTATCATCAGACTATTACTACTAGCTATGGCCCATAGTGTACATTTGACATATTTTTCCCTACCCCCTATAATACCCAGTACATCTTTGACACTGATGCAAGAATATTTCAGTATTGCTGTTAACTATAGTCCATAGGTTACATTAATTGTATTTTTCCCATGCTTCTCCACATTCACACCACCCTGCAATAATGACTGTTTTTATTACTGTAGCTTTATAGTACAATTTGAAACCAGGAAGTGTGAGTCTTCCAACTTTGTTCTTCTTTTTCAAAATTGTTTTAGCTATTCTGGGTCTCTTGCAGTTCCATATGATTGAATTTTCCATTTCTTCAAAAGGCTTCAGGAATTTTTATAAGGATTGCGTTGTATTGGTAGGTCATTTTGTGTAATATGATGGTAGGGAGCTATGTACCCCAGAAAAACATGTTCTTAAACTTAATCCATTCCTGTGTGTATGAACCCATTGTAAGTAGGAACTTTTGATGAATTTTCTTCAGTTAAGGTGTAGAACAACTCAATCAGGATGGGTTTTAATTCTCTTACTGGGTCCTTTATAAGCAGAATGAAATTCAGACAGAGAAAGCCACTGGAAACAAAAACGGAAGGTCAACAGAACCCTGAAGAGAAAGGAGCAGCCAAGAGAGGCCACCAGTGCATTTCTATGAAACTGAAACAGAGGAGCCAGGGACCAAGGATCTCCAGCAGCCTGCCCCAGAATGTCAGTCTTCAGGAAGAAAGCATCACCTTGATGGTGCCTTGATTGAAAGCCTCAAAACCGTGAGCTAATAAATTCCTATTGTTTAAGCCAAACCATTGCATGGTATTTGCTTGAGCACCCAAGGAAATGAAAATAAGTAATTCTCTTAGATGCTATTGTAAATAAAAGTTTTTAAAATTTCCTCATTGGATTGTTCGTTGCTGGAGTATAAAAGCACCAATTGATATTTGCATGTTAATCTTATATGCTACCACTTTGCTGAAATCATTTATTAGCCCTTGTGGTTTCCTTGTAGATTACTTTGGATTTTCTATATCTAAAGCATGTCATCTGCAAATGGAGGCAGTTTTACTTCTTCCTTTCCAATTTCAATAGCTTTTCTTTCTTTTTCTTGTCAAATTGCTCTGGCTAGAACTTCTAATACAATATTGAATAGCATGATGAAAGCAGGCATCCTTGTCTTGGTTCTGATTTTAAGGGTATGACCTTAAGTATTTCACCATTGAGTATGATGTTAGTGTGTGTTATTCATAAATTCCTTTGTCATGTTGAAAAAGTTTCTTCTTTTCCTAGTGTGCGGGATCAGAAAAGTGTGCTGGATTTTTTCAAATACCCTCTCTGTGTCCAATGAGACAATCACATGGTTTTTTCATTTGCTCTATTTATATGATATATTATAATGATTGGTTTTTTTGTTGTTGTTGAACCATGCATGAATTACTAGAATAAATGCCACTTGCTCATAGTGAATAATCTTTTAAATATGCTGTTGGATTCTGACTGCTAGTATTTTGTTAACATTTTTCACATCTGTATTCCTAAGGGAAATTGGTCTGTAATCTTCTTTTCTTGTGATGTGTTTATCAGGCTTTGGTATCTGGCCCAATAGATTGAATTAGAAAGTGTTCTCTCCTCTTGAATTCTTTGGAAGAGTTTGAGAAAAACTGGTGTTAATTCTTCTTTAAGTGTTTAATAGAATTCATGAGTAAAGCCTAGAGTTTTGTTTGGTAAAAGGTTTTATTATTGATTCAATCTTCTTGAATATTTTTTTCATGAATTGGCAAAGGCTTTTTCAGCATCTATTTAGATAATCATATTATTTTTTCCTTAAATTTATTAATATTATGTATGATATTAATGAATTTCCTATTTTTGAACCAACCTGGAATTCCTGAAATAAAACACACTTGGACATGCTACATTATTTTCTTACTGTGGTGTTGGATTCTATTTGCTAATAATTTGTTTAGAATTTTTGCATCAATATTCATTGGTGACATTGGTTCACAGTACTCTCTCTTTGTACTGTCTTTATCTTGTTTAGGTGTCAGGTTATACATCCTTCATAAAGGAATTAATTCCTTTCTTGCATTTAATTTTGCTTGAGTTTGTTATTCATTTTCTAATTTTTTGAGCTGAGAATTAATTTTATCCTTTTACTTTTATTTTTAATTTTAAATAGTTTTTAAAGTATATTTTTGATACAATAAATTGCTCAGTGTGGATTATCTTTGACATATGTATGTATACACCTGTGATACCATTACTATAATCAATATAATGAACATATTTATCACCCCAGAAGTTTATTTTTGCCTCCTTGGTAAACCTTCCATCCTGCCCCTCCTCATTCCCAGGAAACTAGTGATTTTATTTCTGTCACTATGGATTAGTTTTCATTTTCTAGAGTTTTACATAAATGGAATCATATAGAAGGTATTCTGTTTTGTCTGTCTTCTTTCACTCAGCATAATTATTTTGAGATCCATTCATGTCATTCTGTGTATCAACCATTTATTCCTTTTTATTGCTGAATGGGATTCCATTCCACATAGTACCCTTTGTTTATTCATTGGCCTAATGGTGAACATTTGGGTTACTTTCAATTTTGGGCTAATATGAATAAAGCTGCTATGAACATTTGTGTACAAGTGTTTGTATGCACATGTGCTTTCATTTCCCATGGGTAAATACTAAGGAATGGGGGATCATATGGTAGGTATATGTTTAACTTTTGAGGAAATAACCAGATTGTTTTCTAAAATTGTTGTGCCTTTTTACATTCCCACCAGCAGTGTGTGATTGTTCCAGTTCCTTCACATCTTGTCAAGACTTTGTAGGTCATACTTTTTAATTTTAGGCAGTTTAATAGGTATATAATGATATTTCATGTTTCCTTTTCTAAGACAACTTTATGAAGGTATATTTTACATATTATAAAATTTAACCAGTGTACATAGAGTTCAAAGACTTAAATAATTTTATTCTATAGTGCAACCATTACCATAAATCCATTATAGAACATTTTCATCCCCTAAATAAGATCCCTCTTGCTATTTGTAGTTAATCCTCATTCCCTTCCCTACCCCTGGCAATGACTAATATACTAGCCTATAAATTTGCCTTTCCTTGACATTTCAAATAAGCAAAATCATACTATTTGTGATATTTTGTACCTGGCTTCTTTTACTTGGCATATGTTTTGGAGGTTCATCCATGTTGTAGCATTTGTCAGTAGTTTGTTCCTTTTTACTGCTTAATAGTATTCAAATATATGGATAGACTACATATTGTCTATCCATTCACAGGTTCATGGACATTTAGGTTTTTACTCTGGGGCTCTTAGAAATAATGCTGATATGAACATTCATGTACAAATCTTCATGCAAACCCATATTTTTATTTCTCTTGGGCATTACCTAGGAGAGGAAATGATGGGTTGTGTGGTAGGTTTATTTTTAACTTTTTGAGAAACTGCCAAACTATTTTCCATAGTGTTTGTACCATTTTACATCCCCACCAGAAATGTCTGAGAGTTTCCATTTCTCTATATCCTCACCAACATTTATTATTCTGTCCTATATATTATAACCTGTCTTATTTATTATAGCCATTCTATTGGTTGTGAAATGGTATTTCATTACAGTTTTAATTTGTATTTTCCTGATGACAAATATTTTGAGCAACTTTCATATGCTTGTCATCCATATATCTTCTCTGGTGAAATAGTTGTTCAAATATTTTAAACATTTAAAAAATTTTGTTTTCTTATCATTGATATTTGAGTGTTTAATATATTCTGGACAAAAGTCTTTTATCTAATATATGATTTTCAAATATTTTCTCCCAGTCTATATAGCTTGTCTTTTCTTTGTATTAACAGTGTCTCTCGAACAGCAAAGGTTCTTAGTTTGACAAAATCCATTTTATCATGTTTTCTTTTATGGATCATTCTTTTGGTGTCATACTAAGAAATCTTTATCTAGCCCAAGGGCATAAAGACTTTTCTCCTACATTTTCTTCCAGAAGTTTTTAAGTTTTAGAATTTATTTTTAGGTCTAAAATGCATCTTGAATTACTTTTTGTAGATTGTGCAAGGTATGAATCAAAATTTGTTTTCCTGGGCTATCCAGTTATTCCAGCATCATTTGTCAAAAAGACTATACTTTCTCTATTAAATTGTATTTGCAGTTTTGTTGAAAATCAGTAGTCCATATATGTGTGAGTCTATTTCTGGATTCTCAGTTCTGGTCCATTTATCTATTTGTTTATCTCATCACAAATATACCATATTGATAACTGTAGTTTTATTGTAAGTGTCAAAATTAAGTAGTTTTAGTCTTATAAATTTGTTCTTCTTCAAAGTTGTTTTGACTCTTGCCGATTCTTTGCATTTCCATATGATTTTTTTTTTTTTTTTTTTAGGTACCAGAGCCAGGGATTGAACCCAGGACCTCATTTGCAGGAAGCCAGCGCTCAACCACTGAGCCATATCAGCATCCCTGAGTTGGTTTTTTCGTTTGCCTGTTGTTTTGTTTTTAGAAGGCATCGGAACTGAACCCAGAACCTCCCATATGGGAAGCAGGCGCTCAACTGCTTGAGCCACATCCACTCCCTTCAGTATGAATTTAAGAATTGTCTTGTACTTCCAGGAAGATGTGGACTAGGAAGACACAGGACTCTTCTCTTCCAGAAAAAGAGCTAGAGGACAGGCATAAATGGCCTGGAAAAAAACCTTCTAGGATTTAGGACACCAGTGGAAGACTGCACACCACCCAGAGGAAAGATGGGCAAAGGAAAAGAATTGTGAAACTGAAAAACTGTGATTAAAAGCTGCAGCTGCAAATGTCAGCATCCTCCCCGACACTATAGACACTTAGGAATTCTCAGGCCTCAGGGCTGGCAGCTACAGACAAAGGGGACTCCAGGGATCCACCTCCCCAGGAAAAGAGACAGAGAGGGACACAGCCTAAAACTGACTCAGCTTTTGTCCCACAAATTTGGTCTGGTGTGTCCCTTGCCTGCTTTGAGGCCAGGTGGGGCCACACCATTGTTTGCCTTGGAAGTTAGCAAGGGACAAAAGAGATCCGACCTTCTCAATCTCCCTCTCTACTGGCCTGGATTAGATGCTGAGGCTGCAGAGGGGGGTGGTGTTATTCCCTACCCAGGAAAAGGGCCCAGGGGGCTGCCAGCAAAGGTTGGAAAACTGCCTCTGACATAGTTTGAGTTACAAGGCTCTTTGCTTCCAGGCAGGAACCTCTGTCACATTGATCCTGTCCCTGGTCAGCAAACACACTCCAACCAGGCATTGAAACTGAGAGGGCTACCAAAGAGCACCATCTGTTGGCAGACCAAGGAAGTGCATATGAGAAAATTACAAGTAAATAAGTAAAAGAGGCTTTTTCCAGCATTTACAGCTTCCCTCCCCAAGGACCTGGGAAGTGGGTCTGCAACCCATTACTGGGTCCAGGGCCCAGATTTGAGCAAATAACAGAGACAATCCTAAAGACCTAGAACAGGTTGAACCAAGGATCAAAGAATAGCAGTAGCACACAGCCTCCTGCCACTTACTTCCTACAAAAGAGAGAGAAATGAAAGAGGACCCCTATCTCATTCCCTGTACAAGAATCAACTCAAAATGGATGAAAGACCTAAATATAAAAACCAGGACCATGAAACTACTAGAAAAAAATGTAGGGAAAAATCTAAAAGACCTTGTGGTAGTTTCTTGGACCTTACTCCCAAAGCATGTGCAACAAAAGAAAAGGTAGATAAATGGGACCTCCTCAAAATTAAACACTTTTGCACCTCATAGGAGGACTTTGTCAAAGGGTGAAAAGGCAGCCAACTCAATGAAGAAACGGTTTGGAAATCATATATCTGATAAGGGTTTAATGTCTATGATATATAAAGAGATGCTAAACTCAACAATAAAAAGACAAACAACACAATTAAAACATGGTCAAAAGACTTGAATAGACATTTGTCCAAAGAAGAAATACAAATGGCAAAAAAAAAAACATGAAAAAATGTTCAACATCACTAGTGATTAAGAAAACGCAAATCAAAATTACAGTGAGATATCACTTCATACCTATTAGACTGGCCACTACTATTAAAAACTTGGAAAAGTGTAAATGTTGGAGAGGATGTGGAGAGATAGGAATGCTTATTCACTGTTGGTGGGAATATAGAATGGAACAGCCATTGTGGAGGACTATTTGGCAGTTCCTAAAGAAGTTGAATATAGATTTGCCATGTGACCTGGCAGTACCACTACTAGGTATATACCCAGAAGAACTGAGAGCAGTGACATGAACAGACAGCTGCACACTGATGTTCATGGTGGCATTATTCATGATTGCCAAAACATGGAAACAACCCATGTGTCCATCAACAGTTGAATGGATGAACAAACTGATGTATTCACACAATGGAATTTTATGCAGTTGTAGGAAGAAATGAAGTCATAAAGCATATAACAACGTGGATGAACCTGGAGGACTTTATGTTGAGTTAAGCAAACCAGACACAAAAGGACAAATACTCTATGACTGCGCTAGTATGAACTAAATATATTGTGCAATCTCGTGGACTTACTAACTTGAATATGGGTCAACAGAAAACAGAATGGGTTTAGAAAATGGAAAGCTGAGGGTTGCCTTGTGCACAGTTAGTAAAAAGGATGTGTGTTAATCTTTGGAAATAAATAGAAAAGGTGAAAGCCCCACATAATATTTGTAACTAGCAGTACTATTATGTGGGGATGAAAGTGAGTTAAAGAGAAAGTCTAAGATCATGTATATTACTAAAAGGAAAGCTAAAAAATATAACATGGAAGTGTATAGCATAGTAAAACCATATGTGAAATATGAATATGGTAAAATTGCATATATAAGACCTTTTTCTTTGAAGTTGAACAAATGTATGTTAATACTATAAAATATTAGTATCAGAAAAAAACATTATGCTAAGTGAAAGAAACCAGAAACAAAATACTATATATTGTATGATTCCATTTACATAAAATGTAAATATAAGTCAATTTATAAAGATTAAATTATATTAGTGGTTAAGTAGGGCTAGGGAAGGAATGCTAAGGAGTGTGAAGTTTTTCTTTTTGAAATAATGAATTGTTCTAAACTTTTTTGTGGGGATGAATGTACAACATTGTGATTAAACTTAAAGCCATTGATTATACACTTTGGATAGATTGCACAGTATAAGAATATATCTCAATAAAACTACTTAATAAATAAATAAATAATTGTGCAACAATAGCCAGAAATAGCAGCTATGTACAGCAGGGGTGCATAGAGAGATTGAGAGGTGAAGAATTGTCTTGTTTGTCTGAGTTTTTATTACTATTATTATTGGAATAATGAAAATGCTCTAATAAATGATTGGAGTGATGAATTCACAACTATGTGATCATACCAAATACCATAGATTGTACACTTTGGATGAATTGTATGCTTTATTAGTATGTGTCAATTAAATTGATTTGTTTTTTTTTTATAAAAAAGAATTGTCTTGTCAATTTCTACCAAAAAAATTTTTTTTCTGAGAATTTGAGTGGGATTACATTAATTCTGTGGATCAATTTGAGGGGAATTGACATCTTAACAATATTGAGTCTTCTGACTCATAAACATGGTATTTGTCTCCATTTATTTAAGTCTTCTTTAATTTCTCTCAGCAGTGTTTTGTAGTTGTCATATTTGTCCGTAAATATTTCATATTTTGATGCAGTTGTAAATATTTTTAATTTTAATTTCAAATTCTAATTGTTGCTAGTGTGTAGATGTACAATTCATATTTATGTTAATCTTATATCCTGAAATATTACTAGACTCACTTATTAGTTTTAGTGGCTTTTTGTAGATTCCATAGGATTTTCTTCATAGAAGATAATACCTGTGAATAAAATAATTTTTATTTCTTCTTTTCCAACCTAAATGACTTTTATTTCTTTTTCTTGCCCTATGGCACTGCCTAGAACTTCCAGTACAATTTTGAATAGAAGTAGTGAGAGCAAACATCCTTGTCTTTCTTCTGATCTTAGGAGCAAATAATTCAATCCTTTATCTTAAAGTATACTATTAGCTATATGTAGTTTGATCATACTGATACAAACTTATCAGTTTGAGAAAGTTTCTTTCTGTTCCTAGTTTGCCAGCAATAGTGGTTGGATTTTGTCAAATGCTTTCTTTGTATCTATTGAGGTAATCATATGGTTTTTATTTTTTATTTTCTTAATGTGATGTATTACATTGATTGATCTTTGAATGTTAAACCAAACCGTTTATTCCTGGGATAAACCCCACTGAGTCATTATGTGTTATCTTTTTATGTGTTATTAGATTGAATTTGATAAAAATTTGGTTTTATTAATTTTTAGTAATAATAAACTTTATTTTTATAGAATTTCTAGACTTATAGAAAAATTAACTGAAAGTATAAAGAATTCTCATATAACAACCCCCCCACACACACACACACAGTTTCCCCTATTTTTAACATCCTACCTTAGTGACATACATTTTTTACAATTGAAGAACCAATAATGAAGCATTGCTATTAGCCAAAGTCTATACTTTACATTACAGTTTACACTTTGTGCTGTACAGTTTTATAGGTTTTTTTTTTTTAAGATTTATTTATTTACTTTATCCATTTTAAACCCCCCCTTCCCCATTTGTTGATTTTGTGTCCATTCGCTGGGCAATTCTCTGTGTCTGTTTCCTGCCATCTCTTCTCATCCTCCTCCTCCAGTCTTCACCAGGATTTGATCCTGGAGACCTCCGAGGTAGGAGAGAGGTGTTCTGCCACCTGTGCCATCTCGGTTCCTAGCTTTCGGAGCATCTCGTTTTGACTCTCCCCTGCGTCTCTCACCTGTTACTTCATCATCTTGCTGTATGGCTCCCGGGGCCTGGTGGCTCACCCGCACACAGAGCCTGGCAGCCCATACGCCTTCTATATATATTTTTTTTATTTTACCGGGAGGTCCCGGGGATCAAACCCAGGTCCCTCCATATGGCAGATGGACGCCCAACCATTTGAGCCACATCCACCCCCCAGCTTTATAGGTTTTGACAAGTATATAATGTCATGTGTCCACCATGGCAGTATCATACAGAACAATTTCACTGCCCTAAAAATGCCCTGTGTTCCACCTATTATTCCCTTCCCCTCCCTTCTGAACCCCTGGTGACACTATCTTTATATCAGCATTACAATTTCTTCTGTTAATACAAGATAGTAACTACAACCATAAATCTACTTTGATCCATGGCTATTATGGATAAGCAAATGGAACAAACAAATGGAATGTTTGTTCAATCCTTAATCTTGAAGGATTTGGGATGATATCTGCTCTGACTGCTTCAGGCTGAGAGGGGACTAAGATATTAAGGGGCAAATGGAAGGAATTGTTTTGCTTGTAGTTGTAGATACTCCTTGATTTTGGGGAGGTGGGTTGTCCATTATTATTGTTTTGTTGGTTGTCCAGGGCAAGCCGGAAGAACTGGAGAGTAGGAGTTGACAGCAACTCTGCTGGGATTCAGGACTCATCCGACATGTGAACAATCCAAAGATTTAAATCTCTGAGAGATACATTGAATAGGTATATTGAAAATTATAGGTTCAAATAATAGGAGTAGAAGAATATGAGTAGGAGAATTATAAATGAGTATAACTATGTTTTATTGGGAAAATAGGTTATCATATATTCCCAAATAGGGAAGGGTCTTGATTTCATGAGGCTGTATGCCTTGCCTCTGGTATCTGGACAAAGTTTGAGGTTTTGTTTACTATGGCAGTTAATGAAATCTGCCTGAGACCTGTATAAACGTAACTTCCAGGATGACTTCCTGACTCACATTGAAATCTCTTAGTCATAAAAAGTCTTTTATTTAATGTTTCCCCTTTTTGGTCAAGGTCTTTTTTCCAAATGCATTGCTGTTTAGTGCTTGGTAATAATCCCTCGGTGCCAGGGAGTCTCATCCCCGGGAGTCATGTCCCATATCGAGGGGAAGGTAATGAGTTTATTTGCTGAGTTTGGCTTAGAGAGAGGCCACATTTGAGTAACTAGAAGGTTTTCTGGAGGTAACTCTTAGGCATTAATTATATTTAGACTAAGTTTCATTTTTACAGGAATAAGGTTCATAAATACAAGCCTTAAGATTAAGATTTAAGTACAGCATATTAACCCGTTTTCTTTTGTTAGGCACAGCTTATATATTCCAGAGATTTTTTTGCCATTTTATTTGAGAAAGTAGCAGGACTTCTTCAGGAGGGAAGTTTAATATATTGATAGTTACTGTTTGGACCTCTATCTATTGAGAAAACATAACTATTTGACAGCACAAATACATTCATATCCCATAGAAGTATGATTTAGGTGCATTTTCCACTATATATCACCCCACTATCAACACCCTGTACTAGTGATGTACCTTTGTTATAGATCCTGAAAGAACATTCTGATATTTGTATACTTAACCACAGCTTTCTCAGGCACCCCAGAGTTCATTGAATTATACAGTCACCTGTTTTACCCTCTAGCTTTCCTTCTAGGATCATTGATGGCCCAAAACGTCCCCTTTCAACCATGTTCATACACACACTTCAGTGCTGTTAATTATCCTCATATGACTGCACCAACATCACATCCAATCATTTCCAAACCATTGCAATCAATATAATTATAAATTTTGCACAGATTAAATATTGCACAGTGAAATCATGCAATATTTGTCCTTTTGTTTCTGACTTATTTCACTCAACATAAGGACCTCGAGATTCATCCATTTTGTCACATGTATCAATACTTTATTCCTTCTTACAACTGAATAATACTCCATTGTATATATATATATATATATATATATATATATATACCACATTTTGTTTATCCATTCATCTGTTGATAGACACCTGGGTTGCTTTCAGTTTTGGCAATTGTAAATAATGCCACTGTGGCAGTTTGATGATTATTTATGAATTCCAAAAAGAGATATTGATTGTATTTGTAAACTATTCTGTATATGATACCCTTTGATTGTGTTAGATTCAACTGAGATGTCTTTGATTAAATTATGTTACAATTAGGGCTTTGATTTGACCAGGTCATTAGGGCAACTCAGAGTTGAGTCCTTGCCCCCTTGGTGGACTTTATAAATGGACACTCACCCAAGGAGAACACAGAATAAGATATACACGTGAAGAGAGAGCTCCTCAGACACAGAAAATGAAAGGATTTTGATCCTGTGGCCCCATGGAAGAGAGATGAGTCGTTCACCTGATAGTTTACAACTGACCTTGTGAAGAGAACAGAGCAGCTGAGCCTGGAAAGAAATGAGCCCTCCAGCCACCAGCTGAGATCGGAAGAAGCTGGGCCCATGGAGCCTTAAGAGAAAGAAGGAAGGAGAAACCAGGCAGACGTCCGCCATCTTGCTTCAACACATGGCAACTGACTTTGGGTGAGAAATCAACCTTGAGTTGGACTCTTTAGGGCCTTGTAACTATAAGCTTCTACACCAAATAAATACCCTTTATTAAAAGCCAAAAGATTTCTGGTACTTTGCATCAGCACCCCTTTGGCTGACTAATACAGCCGCTGTGAACATTGGTGGGCATATATCTGTTCATGTCCTTGCTTTCCAAGTTTTCTGGGTATATATCTAGAACTGAGATTGCCAGATCATGTGACAATTCTATATTTAACTTCCTGAGGAACCATCAAACTGTCTTCCACAGTGGCTGCACCATTCTACATTCCCACCAGCAGTGAATGAATGTTCCTGTTTCTCCACATCCTCTCCAATATTTGGAGTTTTCTGTTATTTATAATAGCAGTCAGTCTAGTAGGTGTGAAATGATATCCCATTGTAGTTTTGATTTGCATTTCCCTAATAGCTAGTGATATTGAGCATCATTTCATACACTTTTTAGCCATCCATATTTCCTCTTTGGAAAAGTATTCAAGTCTCTTGCCCATTTTTAAACTGGGTTGTTGTTTTTTAAAATCAATTTTATTGATACATATAAATAAAGCGTACAATCCACCCAAACTATACAGTCAGTGGTATTTGTTATAATCACATAGTTGTGCATTTATCACTTCAGTCATTATTACAGCATTTTCATTATTCCAATAATAATGATGATAATAAAAAACAGACAAAAAGAAAACCTCATCACTTCTCAATATCTCTATGCTTCCCTTGCCATACATAGCTGCTATTCTGTTTCTGTCTCTCTAGTTTATTTGTATTTATATTTTGTATAGATGGAGTCAAGCAATATGTAGTATCACGTGTCTAGTTTCTTTCCCTGAGTATATTTCCTTTTTTTAAACCCTTAATGGAAGATTATCAATATATTACTATATACTACTGTCCAAAGTTTGCTTTGGTTGTATTTTTGCCTGTTAATAACATCTTGTAATATTAACATACATTTGTTCAGTTTCAAAGATAAACTGTCTTATATATGCAATATTACTCATATTCATATTTTACATGAGGTTTCCCTGTGCTATACAGTCTCATGTTACATATTTTAGCTTTCCTTCTAGTAATATACATGACCTTAGACTTTCCCTTTTAACTACTGTCATACCCATATAATACCACTGCTAGTTACAAACACTATGATGTGCTTTCACCTTTTCGATTCATTTCCAAAGATTAACAAGCAACCTTTTTACCAGTTCTTCACAGATTAACCCTCAGCTTTCCATTCTCTAACCTCATTGTTTTCTGGTGACCTATTCTAGTCATTAACTCCATGAGGTTACACAATATATTAGTTCATCATACAGTATTTGTCCTTTTGTGCCTGGCTTGCTTCACTCAACATAATGTCCTCCAGGTTCATCCATGTTGTCATATGCTTTATGACTTCATTTCTTCTTACAACTGCATACATAATATTGTACTGTGGAATACACCACAGTTTATTTATCCATTCCTCAGTTGATGGATACCTGGGTTGTTTCCATGTTTTGGCAATTGTGAATAACGCCCCTATGAACATCGGTGTGCAGCTGTCTGTTCATGTCACTGCTCTCAGGTCTTCTGGGTATATACCTAGTAGCGGTATTGCTAGGTCATGTGGAAAATCTATATTGAGCTTCTCTAGGAGCTACCAAACAGTCCTCCACAATGGTTGTACTATTCTACATTCCTACCAACAGAGAATAAGTGTCCCTATCTCTCCACATCCTCTCCAACACTTGTAGTTTTCTAAATTTTTAATAGTGGCCATTCTAATAGGTGTGAGATGATATCTCACTGTAGTTTTGATTTGTATATTTCTCATTGCTAGTGATGGTGAACATTTTTTCATGTGTTTTTTTCACCATTTGTATTTCTTCTTTGGAAAAATGTTTATTCAAATCTTTTGACCACTTTTAAATTGGGTTGTCTTTTTATTGGTGAGTTATGCCATCTCTTCATATATCATGGATATTAACCCCTTATCGGATATGTGATTTCCAAATATTTTCTCCCATTGAGTCAGCTACCTTTTCACCCTTTTGACAAAGTCCTTTGAGGAAAAAAAAATCTTTAATTTTGAGGAAGTTCCATTATCTATTTTTTTCTTTTATTGCTCATGCTTTGGATGTAAGATCCAAGAAACCACTACCTCTCACAAGATCTTGATGTTTCCCTACATTTTCTTCTAGTAGTTTTATGGTCCTGGCTTTTATATTTACATCTTTGATCCATTTTGAATGGATTTTTTATATAGGGAGTGAGATAGGATTCCTCTTTCATTCTTTTGGTTATAGATATCCAGTTCTTCCAGCACAATTTGTTGAAGAGACTATTCTGTCTCAGTTGAGTGGATATGGCAGCTTTGTCAAATATCAATTGGCTGTCAAATATCCATGCAGTTCCAACGGTCAATAGGTCTATCTTGTGCCTATACCATGCAGTTTTGACAACTGTAGCTTTGAATATGCTTTAAAGTCAGGTAGGGTGAGTCCTCTAATATCCTTTTTTCTTGTTCAAGATGTTTTTGGCTACTTGGGTTCCCTTACCCTTCCAAATAAATTTGATAATTGACTTTTCCATTTCTGTGAAAAATGCTGATGAAACTTTTGTTGGGATTGCATTGAACCTATAAATCAATTTTGGTAGAATTGTCATCTTAACAATATCTAGTCTTCCAATATATGAACATGGAATATCCACCCATTTATAAAGATCTTTGATTTCTTTTAACAATGTTCTATAATTTTCTGTGTACTAGTCCATTATGTCTTTATTTAAATTTATTCCTCGATATTTGATTCTTTTAGTTGCTATTGTAAATGGAATTTTTTCTTGATTTCTTCCACAGATTGTTCATTATTAGTGTACAGAAATGCTACTGATTTTTACATGTTGATCTTATATCCTGCCACTTTACTGAACTTGTTGGTCAGCTCTAGAGGCTTTGTTGTGGATTTTCTGGGGCTTTCTATATATAAGATCATGTCTTCTGCAAAGAGTGAAAATTTTACTTCTTCCTTTCCAGTGTGGATTGCTTTTATTTATTTGTCTTGCCTAAGTACTCAAGCAAGTACTTCTAACATAATGTTAAATAAATATGGTGACAATGGGCATCTTTGTCTTGTTCCATATATTGGAGGGAAAGCCTTTAGCATTTCACCATTGAGTATGATGTTAGCTGTGGGTTTTTCATATATGCCTTTATCATGTTGAGAAAATCTCCTTTTATTCCTATCTTTCAAAGTGTTTTTATCAAGAAAGGAAGTTGTATCTTATCAAATGCTTTTTCTGTGTTGATAGAAATGATCATGTGATTTTTTTCCTATCTGTTAATGTGGTGTATTACATTGATTGATTTTCTTACATTGAACCATCCTTGCATACCTCAGATAAAGCCCACTTGATCATGGTGAATGATTAGTTTGATGTGTTGTTGAATACAATTAGCAAGTATTTTGTTAAGGATTTTTGTGTATAAATTCATTAGAGAGATTGGTCTGTGGTTTTTCTTGTAGCATCTTTATTTGCCTTTGGTAGTAGGGTGATGTTGGCATCATAGAATGACTTAGGTAATGTTCCTTTCACTTCTATTTTTTGGAAGAGTTTAAACAGGATTGGTGTTAGTTCTTTCTGGAATGACTGGTAGAATTCACCTGTGAAGCCATCTGTGATGGTTAGACTAATGTGTCAACTCAGCCAGGTAATTGTGCCCAGTTGTTTGGTCAAGCAAGCGCTGGGCTAATTGTAATACAAGGACATTTATAGACTTAAGTTACCAGTGAGTTTACTACATAGATAGCTAATTACATCTACATCAACCAGGAAGATTGCTGTCAACAATTAGTGATGCTTTATCCAATCAGTTGAATGCCTTAAAAGGGGACGTGATTTCAGCATTCAGAGAGAATTTCCCAGCTCGTCTTTGGACGGCCAACGTCTCCCAAAAACTCATCAAGGCCCTTCATTGGATTTTCATCGGAGCCCCTGGTTTGCAACCTGCCTGTGGAACTTGGACTTGTGTATCACCATGGTCACATGAGAGACTCTTATAAAATCTCATACTATTTACAGATATCTCCTGTTGATTCTGTTTCCCTAGAGAACCCTGACTAATACACCATCTGATTCTGAGCTTTTCTTGGTGGGGAGGTTTTTGATGACTAATTCAATCTCACTTCTTGTGATGATTTGTTGAGTTCTTCTATTTCTTCTTTTGTCAATGTAGGTCACTTGTGTGTTTCTAGAAATTTGTCTATTTCATGTAAGTTATCCATCTTGTTGGCAGACAATTTTTCAAAGTATTCTCTCATGAAACTCTTTATTTCTGTGGGTTCAGTGGTGATATCCCCTATTTATTTTATTTTATTTATTTGCATCTTCTCTCTTTTTCTTTGTTAATCTAGCTAAGAGTTTGTCAATTTTAGTAATCTTCACAAAAAAACAGCTTTTGGTTTTGTTAATTTTGTAGGTTTTTTTTTTAATCCCAATTTCATTTAGTTCTGCTCTAATTTTTATTATTTTCTTCTTTCTGCTTACTTTGGGATTTGTTTGTTCTTCTTTTTCTGGTTCCCCTATGTGCAGAGTCAGGTCTTTGATTTTAGCTCTTTCTTCTTTTTTAACACAGGCATTTGTGGCTATAAATTTCCCTCTTGGCAGTGTTTTAGCTGTATCCAGTAAGTTTTGATGTGTTGTATTCTTAGTTTCATTCATTTCAAGGTAGTTACTGATTTCTTTTGCAGTTTCCTCCTTTTTTTATTTTGTTTAAGAGTATGTTGTTTAATTTCCATATATTTGTGAATTTTGCTGTTATCCACCCATTATTGATATCCAGCTTCATTCTGTTGTGATCAGAGAAAGTGCTTTGTATAATTTCAATCTTTCTAAATTCATTGAGACTTGTTCTATGATCTAATATGTGATCCTTCCTGGAGGACGATCCATAAGCACTCGAGAAGAATGTATTAGGTTGGTGGAAAAGTAATTGCAATTTAGGATCATGAATTTTAAATCATTATAACTAGGCTCAAACTATCTTTATTAATCAAAATAGGAACGATTACAATCAACACATTTTTGCCAACAAGAAATAAGTTTGTTTATTCCTGTAGCATAAAAATCCGTGCTTCAGGATTCGACGAACTCTTGGAAAGCATTTTCTGCATTCTGCTCGTTGTGGAAGCGTTTTCCTTGTGAGAAATTGTCAAGATGATTGAAGAATGGTAGTTGGTTGGCGAGAAGTCAGGTGAATATGGCTGATGAGGCAAAACTTCGTAGCCCAATTTGTTCAACTTTTGAAGCATTGGTTGTGCGATGTACAGTCGGGCATTGTCATGAAGAAGAATTGGGCCCTTTCTGTTGACCAATGCCAGCTGCAGGCATTGCAGTTTTCAGTGCATCTCATCAGTTCGCTGAGCATATTTCTCAGATGTAATGGTTTCACCAGGATTCAGAAAGCTGCAGTAGACCAGACTGGCAGCAGACCACCAAACAGTGACCATGACGTTTTTTTGGTGCAAGTTTGGCTTTGGGAAGTGCTTTGAAGCTTCTTCTCGGTCCAACCACTGAGCTAGTCTTTGCCAGTGTCATATAAAATACACTTTTCGTTGCATGTCACTATCTGATTGAGAAATGGTTCGTTGTTTTTGCTTAGAATAAGAGAAGATGACACTACAAAACGACAATTTTTTAAATTTTTAGTCAGCTCATGAGTCACCCCCTTATCGAGCTTTTTCACCTTTCCAATTTCCTTCAAATGCCCAATGACCATAGAATGGTCAATGTTGAGGTCTTTGGCAACTTCTCATGTAGTAGGATCAGCTTCCATGATTCCTTTCAATTGGTAGTGGTCAATGTCTGATGGCCGGCCACTATGCTCCCATCTTCAAGGCTCTCGTCTCCTTTGCAAAACTTCTTGAACCACCACTGCACTGTATGTTCATTAGCAGGTGCAGGCCAAATGCGATGTTAATGTTGCAAGCTGTCTCCACTGCTTTACGACCAATTTTGAACTCAAATAAGAAAATTGCCCGAATATGCTTTTTGTCTAACATCACTTCCATAGTCTAAAATAAATATAAAATAAACGGCAAGTAATAAGTCATTAGCAAAAAATACCATAAAGCAAGAAATGCACATTAAAATGATGTATAACATCATTATACACATTTATTTCAGAATGTATTCCAATATCAAATGGCAAATTTCAACAATGCAAAACCACAATTACTTTTGCACCAACCTAATATATCCTACTGTTTTGGGTTGCAGTGTTCTGTATATGTCTTTTAGGTCTAATTCCTTTAATGTATTATTCAAGATCTCTTTTTTCTTTATTGATATTCTGTCGAGATATTCTGTCTGTTGCTGAGAGTGGTATATTGAATTCCCCCAATATGATTGTAGAGGTCTCTATTTCTTCCCTTCTTTTTTTTTTTTTTTTTCCCGCCAGTGTTTGCCTCATGTATTTTGGGGCACTCTGGTTAGGTGCATAAATATTTATGATTGTTTTTCCTTCTTGGTAGATTGCCCCTTTTATTAATATGTAGTGTCTTTCTTTGTCTCTTACAACAGTTTTGCATTCAAAGTCTATTTTGACAGGTTTAGTATAGCCTACTCCTGCCCTGTTTTTTTGGTTACTGTTTGCTTGGAAAATTGTTTTCCAAACTTTCACTTGCACCCTATTTGTGTCCTTGGGTCTCAGGTGTGTCTCTTGTGGATGGCATATAGATAGGTGTATTAGTCAGGATTCTCTAGTAAAACAGAACCAACAGAAGACATCTGTAAATAGTATGAGATTTTGCAAAATTGTATTACACAACTGTGGAGATGTACAAGAGTAAATTACATAGGGCAGACTACAAGCCAGGGACTCTGATGAAGGTCCTTGATGAGTTTCCCAGGAAACACAGATTGCTCGAGGTAGAGATGGGAATTCTCTGCCTGAGTGCTGAAATCACTTCTCCTTTTAAGGTCTTCAACTGATTGGATGAGACATCACTCATTGCTGAAGGCAATCTCCTCAGTTGATTGTAGATGCAATCAGCCATCTATACAATCAACTCACTGATGATTAAAGTCCATGAAATGTCCTTTTTTTTGTTGTTGTTTTTCTATAAAGATACTTAGATTACATAAATCTTACATAAAAAATATAGGGGATTCACATATGCCCTGCTCCCTACCCCTCCCACACTTTCCCACATTAACAAAACTCTTCATTAGTATGGTACATTTGTTACAATTGATGAACACATATTGGAGAATTGCCACAAAGTGTGGCAATTTATAGTTTATATAGGATTATAGTTTACATTATAGTTTAAACTCTCTCCCACACATTTTGTAAGTTATAACAAGATATATAGTGGCCTGTATCCATCACTGCAACATCATTTAGGATAATTCCAATGTCCAAAAATGGCACTATATTACACTTTTTTTTTTAAAGATATTTAGGTTACATAAATGTTACATAAAAAATTTAGGGGATTCTGCATGCCCCACTCCCCACACCTCTCACACTTTCCCACATTAACAACATCCTTCATTTGTGTGGTACATTCATTGCAATTGATGAACACATTTTGGAGCATTGCCACTAAGCATGAATTAAAGTTTACCTTGTAGTTTATACTCTCTCCCACCCAATTCTTTAGATTATGGCAAAATATATAATGGCCTGTATCTGTCATTGCAATGTCATCCAGGACAATTCCCAAGTCTCGAAAATGCCCCCTCATTATACCTGTTTTACCCTCTCCTTGCCCTCAGAACCTCCAGTGGTCACTGCCTCCACATCAATGATACAATTTCTTCCATTGCTAGAATCACAATAAGTCTATAGTAGAATGCCAGTAAGTCTACTTTAGTCCATAGTTCATTCCCCAATCCTGAGGATTCTGGGATGGTGATGTCCACTCCACCTCTAATTGAGAGGGGGCTGCAATCCATTAGGGCTGATGGGTGGAACTCTTGCTTACAGTTATAGACTCTCTCGGTTCCTTGGTATGGTAGTTGTCCATCATCACCTCCTTGTTAGTTGTCCTGCGTGAGACTAATGAACTGGAGGGTAGGTGTTGCAACTCCATTGAGATTCGAGGCCCAGCTGGCACATGGACAGCCCAAAGATTTAGGTGTCTTGGATGTGCACCTACCAACTCTAGTACTAATTATAGGTTCAAATGGAAGAACAGAAGTGCCACATGTAGGGAAACCACAACTGAGTCCAACTCTGTCACCATGGGGAGCATAAATTCCAAAGTGGAGCCCACTGGCGAGGTACCAAACTCCTGAGCTATCTGCCCTGACTTTAGGTTTGGATGTCTCCAGAGCCCTCAGGAGCCCTGCTATTTAGGGTAGTATCTACTTTGGCAGTCAATGAGATCCTGCTGAGATGTGCATAAGCATAATCTCTGGAATGACCTCCTGACTGGCTTTGAAGTCTCTTAGCCATATAAACTCATTTATCTTTATCTTTCCCCCCTTTTGTTCAAGGTCTCTTTCCAATTGCATTGCTAGTTGGTGCTTGATAGTAATCCCTCAGTGCCAGGGGACTCATCCCCAGGGGTCATGTCCCACACTGAGGGGAAGGTAATGTATTTATATGCTGAGTTTGGCTTAGAGAGAAGCCACATTTGAGCAGCAAGGAGGTTCCCAGGAGACAATTCTTAGGCTAAGTTTCTATTTCAAGAGTAAAGGTTTATAAGCACAGTCATCAATATCAAGGGTCCATCACTGGACCATCCTCCTTCACTAGTCATTGACCCTGTGCTCAGCGTATTCTTAATGTTCCATTAGAGAATGTGGCAGAGCGCCCCAAGATGGGAATTTGATATTCCTTCAGTTATTGTGTGAATTTCCACCCACCATGACAATGCCCCATGAACATCTGAACACATTTATATGTGTTATATGTATGCCCAGGTGAGCTTTCTCCCATGTATTCCCCATCACTGACACTTCACACCAATGATCCTCCCCTGCCATGGTTGAAACCCTTCTGTGATCTAAAACTTCTTCAAAAATGAAGCCAATAAAATAGCCAAATACAATTAATAAGAAAATGAATTAATAATGACAGTTTTAAAATAAGAAATAAAATACAAAAAAAATTTTTTTTTAATTTGGGATAATAGAAACTAAAGAAAAAATATTAAAAAAAGTTTTTTTTGACATTTTGCCTTTCATCACTGTAAGATCTGTTGTCTATATGTACAGTGATATTTTCTTCCGTTTATTCCCCCCCAGTGTCTTACTTTTTTCATTTTGTCTTCAAAGAAGTTTTAGGTTACAGAAAAATCACATACCGAATATAGGGGACTCCCATATACCCAACATCTTCCCCCCATTTCCCTTTCCTCTATTAATAACATTTTATATGTGGATGATACATTTGTTAACAGCTTATGTACAAATATTGAATCATAGCTACTAACCATGGTCAATGATTTACATTATGGTTTATATTTTTGAACTGTACACTTTTATAAATTTTAATATTATTTAACTTGGCCTGTATCTATCATAGCAAGATCATGTAGAACACTTCCATCACCCCTAAAATGCCTCCTGTTCCATCTATTCTATTGTCCCTCCCCCTTCCCTTGAGACCCATGGCAACCACCAGGCTTCACTCCTTGAAGGACAGGATTCATAGTTACTTGCAACAACACTGAGGGTTTGACACACTGGTCTGTCTTCCCCTATTGGGCACCGCCAATACTCTCAAGAGACTCTTGCCCCTCTATCTGAGAATATAGTGGGCCTCCACAGGTTGGGAGTCCACCACCTTGCTGCTCATTATATGGGTCTCCACCCACTGATAAAACACACTATGGCAAGATGAACACTCACACACTCGCTAGAAGCCTGTCCCAGATGCGCTCTGTCCCAAATGCCCCCCACATACAACACCTCAAACCAGCAAACCTCATTTGCCATATTGCCAACAGAGCATTTCCAACATTGTAGTTTCAACCATGTACCTGCCAATCCCCAGAGTTTACCAGCTCCCTCCCCCAAACCTCCCCCCAATTCCATGGACAGTTCAACCCACCCTCCCCACCCCCCTTACAAACCAGCACCGCCCATCCCAACAATATCATTACACCACTGTCACGCCCCTCCACTGTATAGCTCCACACTTCCACCTTATCATAGATTTTGCCCATATTGGGCCTTGGCTCACAACCTTCTTCTCCCTTTCTATTTCCTGTAAACCCATCTTCCAGACTCTAGCTCTGTGAGCCTGCTCAATTTGCTTAATACATATCAGTGAGGCCATGTAATATTTGTCCTTCAGTGGTGTCTGGCTTGCTTCACTCAACATAAGGTCATCAAGATTCATCTATGTTGTCCCATGTGTTAATACTGCATTCCTTCTTACAGCTGAGTAATATTCCATTGCATGTATATACCACAATTTGTTTATCCATTCATCTGTTGAAGGGCATTTGGGTTGATTCCAACTTTTGGCAATAGTGAATAATGCCTCTATGAACATTGGTGTACATATATGTTTGTGTCCTTGCTTTCAGTTCTTCTGGGTATATACCCAGCAGTGGAATTGCTGGATCATATGTCAGTTCTATAGTTAGTTTTCTGAGGAACCGCCAAACTCTCCTCCACAAAGGCTGCACCATCCTACATTCCCACCAGCAGTGGATGAGGGTTCCCATTCCTCCACATCCTCTCCAACACTTGTAGTCCTCTCTTTTTTTAATAGCCACTAGCCTAATGGGTGTAAGATGATATTTCATTGTAGTTTTGATTTGCATTTCCCTAATAGCTAGTGATGTTGAGCATCTTTTCATGTGCTTTTTAGTCATTTGTATTTCTTCTTTGGAGAAGTGTCTATTCAAATCACTTGCCCATTTTTTAAGTGGGTTGTTTGTCTTTTTATTTTCAAGATGTAGGATATTAGGCCCCTATCAGATACATGGTTACCAAATATTTGCTTCCATTGAGTAGGCTGCCTTTTCACTTTCTTGACAAACTCCTTTGAGGTACAAAGGTTTTTCATTTTGAGGAGGTCCCATTTATCTATTTTTTTCTTTCACTGCTCCTGGTTTGGGTGAGAATTTCATGAAACCATTTCCTATTATAAGATCCTGTAGATGCTTCCCTACCTTATCTTTCAAGGTCTTTATGGTCTAAGCTCTTATATTTAGATCTTTGATCCATCTTGAGTTAATTTTTGTATACGGTGTGAGATGGTGTTCCTCTCTCATTCCTTTGGATATGGCTATTCAGTTTTCCAAGCATCATTTGTTGAAGAGGTCATTCTCTCCTAGTTGAATGGGCTTGGCCTTGTCAAAGATCAGTTCACTGTATATGTGAGGGTCTATATCAGAACTCAGTTTGGTTCCATTGGTCAGTATGTTTATCCTTGTGCCAATACCATGCAGTTTTGACCACTGTAGCTTTGTAGTATGTTTTAAAGTCAGTTAGTGTGATCCCTCCAGTTTCATTTTTCTTTTTCAATATTTCTTTGGCTATTCAGGGCCTCTTGCCCTTCCAGATAAATTTCATAGTTAGCTTTTCCAATTCAGTAAAAAATGCTGCGGTGATTTTAATCGGGATTGTGTTAAATTTGTAAATCCGTTTTGGGTAGGAGAGACATCTTAATGATGTTTAGTCTTCCTATCCATGAACAGGGAATATTCTTCCATTTATTTAAGTCTTCTTTGATTTCCTTTAATACTGTTGTGTAGTTTTCTTTGTATAAGTCATTTACATCCTTAGTTAAATTTATTCCTAGGTATTTGATGCTTTTAGTTGCTATTATAAATGGGATTTTTTTCTTGATTTCCTCCTCAGATTGCTCATTATTAGTGTATAGAAGTGCTACTGATTTTTGCACATTGATCTTATAACTTGTGACTTTACTGAACTCATTTATAAGCCCTAGAAGCTTTGTTGTAGATTTCTCAGGGCTTTCTATATATTGGATCATGTCATCTGCAAATAGTGAAATTTTTACTTCTTCCTTTCCTATTTGGATGCCTTTTATATCTTTTTCTTCTCTAAGTGCTTGGGCAAGTACTTCTAACACAATGTTAAATAGGAGTGGTGAAAGTGGGCATCTTTGTCTTGTTCCCGATCTTAGAGGGAAAGCTTTTAGGATTTCTCCATTGAATATTATGTTAGCTGTGGGTTTTTCATATACACCCTTTATCATGCTGAGGAAATTTCCTTCTATTCCTATCTTTTGTAGTGTTTTTATCAGGAAAGGGTGTTGTATTTTGTTGAAAGTTTTTTCTGCATCAATTGAGATGATCATTTGATTTTTTTCTTTCGATCTGTTTATGTGGTGTATTACATTGATTGATTTTCTTATGTTGAACCATCCTTGCTGTCTTAGTCAACCAAAGGGGTGCTGATGCAAAATACCAGAAATCTGTTGGTTTTTATAAAGGGTATTTATTTGGGGTAGAAGCTTACAGTTGCCAGGCCACAAAGCATAAGTTACTTCCCTCACCAAAGTCTGTTGCCAGTTGTTGAAGCAAGATGGCTGCTGACATCTGCCAAGAGTTCAGGCTTCTTGGGTTCCTCTCTTCCTGGGGCTTGTTTCTCTCGGGGCTCAGCTGCCCTCCTCTCTCCACAAGGCCAGCTGTAGACTATCAGACAACTGACTCTGTCTTTTTCCCTGGGGCTCAAGTCTTTCCTGCAGCTGCTCTGCTCCTCTGTGTCCTTACTTCCTAGGCTCCACCTCAAAACTCCAGCATCAAAACTCCAACTAACTCCTCTGCTCTGCCATGTAGTTTTCTCTGTGAATCCCTGCCCACTAAGGAGGCAGAGACTAAATGTCCTACTGATGTGACCCAGTCAAAGCCTTAATCATCATTTAATCAAGTAAAAGTAAAACCTCTGAATCCAATATAATCTAATATGCCCAGAAGAACAAACCAGTTTATAAACATAATCCAGTATCTATTTTTGGAATTCATAAACAATATCAAACTGCTACACTTGCATACCAGGGATGAAACCCACTTTTGGTCATGGTGTATAATTCATTTGATGTGTTGTTGAATATGATTAGCAAGTATTTTTTGAGGATTTTAGCATCTAAGTTCATTAGAAAGATTGGTCTATAGTTTTATTTTCCTGTGGTGTCTTTGTTTGGCTTTGGTATTAAGGTGATGCTGGCATCATAGAATGAGTTAGGCAATGTTCCCTCCAATTCTATTTTTTGGAAGAGTTTAAGCAGGATTGATGTTAGTTCCTTCCAGAATGTTTGGTAGAATTCACCTGTGGAGCCATCTGGTCCTGGGCTTTTCTTAGTTGGGAGGTTTTTGATGACTGATTCTATCTTGTTGCTTGTGATCAGTCTGTTGAGTTCATCAATTTCTTCTTTCGTCAATATAGGCTGCTTGTGTGTTTCTAGAAATTTGTCCATTTCCTCTAAATTATCCATCTTTCTGGCATATAATTTTTCAAAGTATCTTCTTATAATACTCTTTATTTCTGTGGGGTCAGTGGTTATATCTCCTTCCTCATTTCTAATTTTATGTATTTGCATCTTCTCTCTTTTTTTCTTTGTTAGTCTAGCTAAGGGTTTGTGAATTTTATTGATCTTCTCGAAGAACCAGCTTTTGATTTTGTTTATTTTTTCTAGTGTTTTCTTATTTTCAGTTTCATTTAGTTCTGCTCTAATCTTTGTTATTTCCTTTTTTCTACTTCCTTTGGGGTTAGTTTGTTGTTCTTTTTCTAATTCCTCCAGATATGCAGTTAGGTCTTTGATTTTAGCTCTTTCTTATTTTTTAATATAGGCTTTTATAGCTATGAATTTTCCTCTCAGTACAGCTTTTGCTGCATCCCATAGGTTTTGATACTTTGTGTTGTCATTTTCATTTGTTTCAAGGTAGTTACTGATTTCTTTTGCAATTTCGTCCTTGACCCACTGTTTGTCCAAGAGTGTGTTCTTCAGCTTCCATATCTTTGTGCCTAATCTGGTTCTATGTCCCTTAATGATTTCCAGCTTCATTCCATTGTGGTCAGGGAAATTACTTTGTATAATTTCAATCTTTCTGAATTCTTTGAGAGTTGTGGCCTTGCATGTAGTCTGTCTTAGAGAATGATCCATGTGTACTCCAGAAGAATGTATATCCTACTGTATTTGAGTGTAATGTTCTGTATATGTCTATTAGGTCCAGATCCTCTAATGTATTATTCAAAGTCTTTGTTTCTTTATTGATTCTCTGTCAAGATGTTCTGTCTAATGGTCATAATGTGTATTAAAGTCCCTCATTATAATTGTAGAGGCATCTATTTCTCAGTTTTTCCAGTGTTTTCCTTGTGTATTTTGAGGCACCCTGGTTAGGTGCAAAAATATTTATGATTGTTCTTTCTTCTTGATAGATTACCCCTTTTATTGCTATATAGTGTCTGTCATTGTCTCTTACCATAGTTTTGCATTTAAAGTCCATTTTGTCCAATATTAGTATAGCTACTCCCACCCTTTCTGGGTTATTGTTTGCTTGTAGAATTATTTTCCAAGCATTCACTTTCAGCCTCCTTGCATCACTGGGTCTAAGGTGGGTTTCTTGTAGACTGCATAAAGATGGGTCATATTTCCTTATCCATTCTGCCAATAGGTGTCTCTTGACTGGTGATTTTAATCCATTAACATTCAATGTTATTACTGTCAAGGAATTTCTTACATTAGCCATATTTTCTTTTGGTTTACGTATGGTGTATGTTGTTTTTATTTCTCTTCTTATTTTTTTTTAGTTGTTCTTACGCTCTCCTCCAACTCTCTCTCTCTCTCTCTCTCCTGTTTTTTCCTTTCAACCTGCAGAACTCTCTTTAATATTTCTTGAAGTTCAGGTTTCTTATTAATATTCTCTCTTAATATCTGTTTATCTGTGAATATTTTGAACTCTCCCTTGTTTTGGAATGCCAGTTTTGCTGGATAGAGAATTCTTGTCTGGAAGGTTTTTCTTGTAGCACCTTAACTATGTCATACCACTGCCTTCTTGTCTCCATGGTTTCAGATGAAAAATCAGCACTTAATCTTATTGATGGTTCTCTTTTCTCTTGCTGCTTTCAGTATTCTCTCTTTGTCTTGAGCATTGGACAATTTGACAAGTATATGTCTTGGAGTAGGCCTGTTAGGATTTATACTATTTGGGGTGCACTGTGCTTCCTGGACATGTAGGTCCACATCCTTCAACAAGGTTGGAAAGTTTTCCGCCATTATTTACTCCAACACACCTTCTCTCCCCTTTCCCTGCTCTTCTCCCTCTGGGATGCCTATAATGTGTATGTTTGTGCATTTCATGTTTTCATTCAAATCCCTGAGTCCCTGCTGGATTTTTTCTATCTTTTTATCTATCTGTTCTACTATCTGTTTGATTTCAGCTGTACTGTCTTCCACATCGCTGATTCTTTCCTCTGCATGTTCAAATCTGCTGATATGTGCTTCCACTGTATTTTTGATTTCTTGTATTGTACCATTCATCACAATCATATCCATTATCTTTTTATATATGTTTACAGTTTCTTCAATGTGTTCTCCCAGTGCCTTCTTTTTTTTCTTTCAAGTGTCTTCTTAATATCCTTAATCTCTTCCTTCACTTCATAAAGTTGATTCATGATATTTGTTTTGACATCTTTGATTAACTGTTCCGTGTTCTGCATCTCCTCCTGGTTTTTAGTTGGTTCATTGGACTGGGCCATGTATTTCTGTTTCTTAGTATGGGTTGTTATTTTTTGTTGGTGTCTAGGCATCAGTTTATCTTGATGGGTTTGTTCAGTTGATTAGCTTCTCTTTCTAATCTAGTGTTTTATTTTGTTGTTGTTTTTGTGTATTTGGTAAGTTTTCACTTTGACACTTCGTTCCTCTTATTCTCTTTTCTTGCTGTTGTCTATGTTTCCTTGGGGGAAAAAATTAGGGCCAGAGTAAAGGAAAGAATTATGAAGAGAAAAAGGATAATAGTAATAATAATAGTAAAAGACAGAAGAGGAGCCATATAAGACCTAGGAAAATGAATAATTAACTCGAGTAAGAAATGCAGAGGAATAAGAATTTAAAAGTGGAGTACAAACAATGAAATGAGAAAATGAATAGAGAAAAATATATAGAATGAATTAAAAGGCCTAGATGATGAGAAGAGAGGGAAAGAGAAAAGAAAAGAGAAAAAAAGTAAAAAAGAAAGAGAACAGGAAAAAAAAGGAGAGAGAAATAAAAACAAGAAAAATTGAAATCAAACAAAAAGAAATGGAGTGAAAGAACAACAACAGACAGCAGAAGCTAGAAAGATGAAGGAAGGAAAAGAAACAGCATAGGTAAACAAAATTGGTAAACAAATAAAAAAGGGAAACCAAAGAAGGGGAAGCACAACAAAGAAGAAACAAGACAGCAGCCACTAATTAACAAAAAAAAAAAAGGGGGGGTGTGAAGAAAGAGGATAAAGAACAAAAAGAACAACAACAACCCCCCCCCACACACACACACACAAACAAACAAGCAAACAAACAAGAACCATGGAAAAACAGCTTTCCCTCCTAGGCCCCTAAGGAACTCTCAGGCTGTCTGTGTTCATGAATCAATTATCCTGCAGCCTACCTCTGCAGGTTTTGAACTGGGTTTTAACAAGTAAACTAAGTTAAATTGAAAAAAGGAACATTTTAAAGAAAAGTAAGAGATCCAAGAAGAGCTAATACAAAAAGAATGTCTATATGTTTCCTTTCTTAAAGTATCTGTTGGATGTCATATAACCCAGTGGATCACTTCTCTAAGAAGAGTGGGGAATCAAACCAGGAGCCTTATATATTCAAGGGGGGAACTTCTCCACTGAGCTAAACTTTCTTCTTGGGTCAGTTAGCCTTTGAGAAAGCTCTCTGCCCACTTTCCCTCAGGCAGGTTAGAATCTTTGCAGTTGGCCAGACTCCTGCTGATTAGGCACCTGTCTGTCCCTGCTCCCTTTCTATTCTAATTGCTTTCTCTCCCAGGGCAGCTGGGTGTGACAGCCTATGTGAGCAGATCCCCCCTCCCCACTCCTGGTCAGGTCAAGTTCCCTTCCGAGATTCAAAGGGAACCCTGGTGATCGAACCCACCATGAAGAAACCACACTCGACCCTCTTCCAGAACGCTCCTCCTCCCAGGGGACCCTAAATAGGCCCTTGAAAGCTTATTGAGGCTTCCTGCCACCCACCTCCCTTAGGGGAGTTGGAATTTTAATAGTTTTCAGCTCGGGACTAGTCTGTTGTTTGTCTCCATCCTCTCCCCACCCAAGTTCCTCTCTCCAGGGCGGCTGAGTACTTCAGTCGGCTGAAGCAGATTCCTCTCTCCTCTTCCTGGGGCCACATTGGTGCTGGCTGGTATGCTCCCCGAAGTTCAAAGGGGGCCCAGGTAACCAAACCCACAGAAAGGAAATCCTTCTCCACCCTTTGCCAGAACCATCTTCCTCCTAGAAAACACTGGTGGGAGTCAGGGAGTTTCCAGAGGTTTTTGCCTTGAGGGTGAGGCTTAACCACACACTGTTTCCAGCCATAGGGGCAAGAAACTCATGGTTTTCCCTTGGGTTCTTTGTCTCTTTGTCCAGTTCCCTCCAGATCAATGCCCTGAAACCTTCTGCTCTGTAGGTTCCCGAAACAGCTCATTCGGGAAGGATTTTGCCCCTTCTCAGCTGTTTTTTGAGAGAGAGCTTGGGAGTGCATACCTAAGCCAACGCCTGAAGTGTCCTTGTATTACAATTAGCCCCAGGGCTTGCTTGAGCAAACAAATGGGCACCATTACCTGGTCAAGTTGACACATTAGCCTAATCATCACAATTGGTTATAATTTTTCATCCATTCTGCCACTCTTTGTCTCTTAACAGGGGAGTTTAACCCATTAACATTCATTGTTATTGAAAATGTAGTACTTATTTCAGCCATTTTTTCTTTAGGCTTATATATATCATATATTACTTTTTGTTTCTTTTTTTACCCATTTAGTTACCCTTACTAATAATCTTCCTTTATACACTCTCTTTCAAACCTCTCTTTCCTGTCTTTTCCTTTCAACTTGCAGAACTCCCTTTAATATTTCTTGAAGGGCAGGATTCTTACTGCCAAATTCTCCCAATTTCTGTTTATCTGTGAATATTTTTATCTCTCCCTCATTTTTGAAGTAAAGTTCTACTGGATACAAAATTCTTGGCTGGCAGTTTTTCTCTTTCAGTACCTTAAATATATCATATGACTTGCCTTCTTGCCTCCATGATTTCAGGTGAGAAATCAGCACTTAATTTTTTCAAGCATCCCTTATATGTGATGTATCTCTTTTCTCTTGCTGGTTTCCAGTTTCTCTCTATATATTTGCATTTGGAAATCTGATTAATATGTGTCTCAGAGTAGGTCTGCTAGGATTTATTCTGTTTGTAGTATACTGCACTTCCTAGACTTATATATTCATGTCCCTCATAAGAGTTGGGAAATTTTCAGCCATTATTTCCTCAAACACACTTCTGCCCCTTTCCCTTCTCTTTTCCCTCTAGGACACCCATAATGCATATGTTTGTGTGTTTCATGCTGTCATTCAATTCCCTAAGTCCCTGCTGAATTTCTTTCTTTTTTTTTTTTTTTGGTCAGTTTTTCTACCTGTACAATTTTAGATGTTCTATCTTCTACTTGGCTAATTCTTTCTTCTGCCAGTTCAAATCTGGTGTTGTGTAATTCTAATGTTTTTTAAAATTTCTTCCATTGTGCCTTTTATTACCATAAGATTTGTTATTTTTAATGTATGTATACAATTTCTTCTGTATGTTCACCTCTGTCTTAATATCCTTTATCTCTTCCCTCATCTCATTGAATTGATTTAGGAGATTTGTTTGGACATCTTTGATTAGTTGTTCCAAAATCTGTGTCTCCTCCTTCTTTTCAGTTTGTTCATTTGAGTGAGTCATATCTTCCTGTTTCTTAGTATGGCTTATAGTTTTTGCTTATCTCTAGGCATCTGTTTATCTTGATGGGTTTATTCTGTTTGTCAGTTTCTCTCTCTTTCCTACTGTTTTATTTTTATTTTTTTGGTATTGTGTTAAGGGTATTCTTTGACTCTTGGTTCCACTTATTCTAATTTAGAATTACCTGTGTTTAACTGAAAAAAAAAACAAAAGAAAAAGTAAAGAAAATAGAAAAGATGAGAAAAACAGGGAAAGAGAAATGAAGAAAAGAGGAAAAGGAAGAGAAGAGAAAGAAAAAGAGAGAAAAAAGTAAAAAAGAAAGAAAGAAAAAATAAGAGAGAGGGAAGAAAGGACCTCTCTCTCAGACCACAGGTTTCCAGCTAGGCTTCTTATCAGCCCTCATATCTGCCAATCAATCACTTCATGGCCCACCTCTCCACAAGTACCCAGATGAGGAAAGGGGGAAAAAAAAAGACAAAGAAAAATAGAGATAGATAAACAGACAGACAGACAGATAGATAAAATACAGGCTTCCCTTTCAAGCCTCTGGCATCTGGCTAGGTTCCCCCTCACCAGCTGAATTGTCCTGTGGCTGACCATTCATCTGGTGCCTGGATGGGCCCCCACTTCTCCAGCCACCTTCTCTGATGGCCACCATACCCCACGGCTTCCCCTATGGCTGACAAGCCTGCCTGCCTTCTTGCAGATTATGAAGGAGGAATACAGCCTGCTGTTCCCTATTCTACCATCTTGGTTCCTCTAGTTTGAATTTCTCCATCTATGTTCATGAGGGATACTTGTTAGTAATTTTCTTTCCTTGTAATGATCTCTCTGGTATGCATGTCAAGATAATCCTGGCCTCATAGAATGACTTGGGAAGTATTCTCTACTGTTCAATTTTCAGGATAGTTTTTTCAAATTGGTATTGTTTATTTATTAAATATTTGAGAGAATTAATGAAATAATCTGAGCCTGCAGTTTTCTTATTGGAAAGACTTTCAAAGAATCTTATTAAAGAGTCACATTTAATTTCTTTGATGTAGAACTATTTGGGCTTTCTTTTTGGATGAACTTTCTCATTTATGTTTTTCAAGAAATTTTTACTTAAGTTGTTGAATTGATTGCTATCAAGTTTTTTTATAATATTCCCTTATTATTAATTTAATATATGTAGAATATGATGTGATATCATCATTTTCATTTGTAATTTTCATAGTTGTATCTTCTCTCTTCTTTTCCCTGATCAGTCTGGCTAGAAGTTTATCAATTTTTTTATTTCTCCAAAGAACCATCTTTTGATCTTATTAATTTTCTCTTATTTTTCTTTTTTCTATTTTATTAATTTCCACTCTGATATTTATTTTTTATTTTCTTTTTCTTTCTTTGGATCACATTTGCTACTCTTTTTCATGTTTCTTTTGGTGAAATCTGCAGTCTTTGATTTAAGAAATTTTATGCTATAAATTTTACCCCAAATTTTCCTTCAGAGATAGCCCATTAATTTTGATATGTTGTGTTTTCATTTTTATTCAGTTCAAAGTAATTTCTAATTTCCCTTTGTATTTCTTTTTTGGCTCATAGGTTTTATAGAAGTGTGTTATTTAATTTGCAAATATATGTGGGTTTTGCAATATCTTTCTGTTATTAATTTCTAACTTAATTCTATTGTGGTCAGAGAGCATATTTTATATCACTTGCATTCTTTTAAACTTATTGAGACTTGTCTTATGGCCCAGCATATGGTCATTGGCAAAGTTCTGAAATTGTATTAGTTTATAAGTGATTGTTACCACAAAGTAAATATATCATGCCAAAAAGTAAGACTATCTAAATTCAAAGTACCTAACACAGTTGAAGGCAGCACCTGTGGAAAGATACAGTGTTGAACCTGGTGTCCATTCATTCCATGTTTTCCTTTTGACTAGTTTCAACATAAGCCCTTGTAAACATAGCTCTTAACCTGATTTGGAAATGCAAACAAGAAAAACATATATCTTATGAGACATATGTATATATATACAAGTACTTACATGTGATAAGTATCATAACGGAAATGAAGTTTTAAGGAATCATAAACCAAAGAATACCTGTCTGGAGAATCCAGGAAAGTTTCATATCAGAGGCATTGATTTGAAATACTGAAAAAGAGTTTTCTAAAGTATTGGGTTGTAGAAATCATTTCATGCACAGAGAATAACAAGGTAAAGGTCAGGCAGGACCTGGGAGGAGTTGATGTGAATACTGCGTAATGTAGCACCGGGGAGAGGCTATAAAAGAGGCCAAATAGGTAAGGTAGGTCAAAATTGAAAAAAATCTGTTATGCTATGCAAAGAAATTTTGACTTCATTTTTTAGGCCAGAGATACTTACCCTGATACCCCTGCACCACCAACTATCCTATACATTTCAAAGACTGGCTTTAGAGGGGGTCAGTAAATACAAAATTGCTTGAAAAATAATGTGTGTTTATTCTTTTCAAGGATTTGTCAGTTTTGTCTATCTTTTGAGTTTATTAGCATAAAGTTGTCCATGATATTCCCTTGTTATTCTTTTACTGTTTTAAAATCTGTAATCATGCCCTCTCTTTCATTACTGCTATTGGTAATTTGTGTGCTCTCATTTTTATTTTTATTTTTATTTTTATTTTTATTTTTATTTTTATTTTTATTTTTAGGGGATTATCACCTTCTATTAATCTTTACAAAGAACCAACTTTTGGTTTTGTTGATTTTCTTTATTATTTGCTCATTTTCTATTTCATTGATTTCTACTCTTGTGTTTATTATTTCCTTCATTGAACTTACTTAGGGTTTTCTTTGCTCTTCTTTTCTTTGCTTCTTACAATGAAGCTTGGATCATTGATTTTTAAGCTGCTTTTCTAAAACAAGCATTAAATCTATGATTTTGACCCCTAAGCATTGATTTAGCTGCATATCAGTACTGTATTTCTGATATATTGTGTTTTCATTATCATCCAGTTCAAAATATTTTCTCCATTTTTTTTCTTTTTTCTTTTTAATTTTATTTTTAAAGAATCTTTAGATTACATGAATGTTACATCAAAAATATAGGGAAAGGAAGCAGATGTGGCTCAAGCCCTTGGGCACCTGCCTACCACATGGGACATCTGGGTTCGGTTCCCAGTGCCTTCTAAAGAAGATGAGCAAGACAGAGAGCTGATGTGACAGACTGGCGTGGCAAGCTGACACACAAGATGACTAAGCAACAAGGTGATGATGAACAAGATGATGATGCAACAAGGAGACACAACAAGGAAATACAATGAGAGGCTCAAGTGATTGGGTGTCTCCTTCCCACATGGGACGTCCCGGGTTCCTGGTGCCTCCTAAAAAGATAATGGACACAGAGAACAGACAGTGAGCACAAAATAACAAGGTGGGGGGTGGGATGTGTGTGGGGGGGTGAGAAATAAGTATTTAAAATAAGTCTTTAAAAAAATAGAGAGAGAGGAGGGAAGCAGATGTGGCTCAACCAACCACAAAGGAGGTCCTGGGTTTGGGTCATGGTGCCTCCTAAAGAAGATGAGCAGATGTCCACACCCACCACAACAAGTTAGACACCATACTGCAGCAATGAGCTAGACAGTGCACCCGCTGCAACAAGCAGATGACTAAACTAGCAGATACTACAAGCCAGCAGAATCTGCAGCCCATGGGGAGCAGATGTGGTTCAGGCCATTGGGCACTCACCTCCCATGTGGGAGGTCCCAGGTTCAGTTCCTGGTGTCTCCTGGAGAAGGCTAGCAAACAATTAGAAGACAGATGAGAGAACCATCTCAGGGAGGAGGGGATAAATAAATAAACAAACAAACAAACAAATAAATAAATAAATAAATAAATAAATAAATAGATAAATAAATAAAATACAGGGGAGTCTCATATACCCCAGCCCCTCCCCCTTCCACACTTTTCCCCATTAATTTTACTTGTGATTTCTTTTTTGACCCATGGGTTATTTAGAAGTAGATTATTTAATTTTCATATAGTTAGGGGATTCTTCTAGATAACTTATCACTATTGGCTCCTAACTTAATTCTATTTTGATCATAGAACATAATTTGTATGATTTTAATCGTTGGAGATTTATCAAGACGTGATGTATTTAGGAGAATGTACCATGTATACTTGAAAGTATGTGAGTGTTTAAAATCTCTATTACTCTCTTTCTTTTGTCAATTTTTGCTTCATGTACATTTATCTTCTGTTAATAAATACATATACACTTAACATTTTTTTAACCTTCTTTATTAATTGACCCTTTTATCATTATAAAATGTCCTTTAGCAATACTACTTTTTTTTTTAACAATTTTTCTTTTAAAGATACTTAGATTACATAAATGTTACACAAAAAATATAGGGATTCCCATATGCCCCACCTCCCACACCTCCCACACCTCCCACAACCTCCCACATAAACATCCTTCATTAGTGTGGCACATCACCTGCAACGGATAAATACATCCTGGGGCTTTGCCATTAAACATGGACCATAATTCACATTGTAGACCACACTCTCTCCCACACAGTTCTGCATGTTATATGATGATATAAAATGGCCTATATCTGTTGTTGCAATGTCATTCAGGACGATTCCAAAGTCCCAAAAAAGCCAGGAAAACTACTTTTCCCTGTCCCTGCCCTCAGAGCCACCAGTAGCCACTGCCTCCACATCAATGTTGTAATTTCTTCCATTGCTTGAATCATAATATGTCTATTATAGAATGCCAGTAAGTTCACTCTAGTCCATAGCTCTTCCCCCAATCCTGAGGAGTCTGGGACGGTGATGTCCACTCCACCTCCAATTGAGAGGGGGCTTATATCCCATGGATAAGATGAATGGGATTATCCTGCCTCCAGCTGCAGACTCTCTCCATTCCCTGGGATGGCTTTTGTCCATCATCATCTCCCTGCCAGGTGTCCTGGGTGAGATTGAGCTGTAGAGTAGGAGTTGCAGCTCCACCGAGATTCCAGGCCCAGCTGGCACATGGGCACCCCAAAGACTCCAGTCTCTGGATGTACACCTACAAACTCCAGCACCAAGTATAGGTTTGGATAGAAGGGACAGATGAACCATTTGCAGGGAAGACGTATCTGAGTCCAACTCTGTCACTCTCAGGAGCACAAACTCCAAAGTAGGGCCCACTGGCAAGGCACCAAACTCCGGAGCTATCCACCCTGACATAGGACCTGGGTGTCTCCAGAGCCCTCAGAAGACCTTCTATTTGGGATGATATCCACTTTGGACATCTATGAGGTCCTACTGAGATGTGTGTAAGCGTTACCTCTGGGATGACCTCCCAACTCACTTTGAAGTCTCTTAGCCATATGAACTCATTTGTCTTTACCTTTCCCCCCTTTTATTCGAGGTCTTTTTCCAGTTGCATTGCCAGTTGGCACTTGGTAGCAATCCCTTAGTGCCAGGGAGGCTCATCCCCGGGAGTCATGTCCCATGCTGGGAGGAAGGTAATGTATTCATATGCTGAGTTTGGCTTAGAGAGAGGCCACATTTGAGCAACAAGGAGGCTCTCAGGAGGCAACCCTTAGGCACCCCATAACAATAGGCTAAGTTTCAATTTCAAGAGCAATGCTACTTATTTTGACATCTACTTTCATAAATTAGTTTTGTATGGAATATCCTTTATGATCCTTTTATTTTCAACTTATCAGTATCCTTGTATTTACATACACCTCTTGCAAACAGCATATAGTTGGATTTTTAGATTTCTTTCTGACCATCTCTACTTTTAATTGGAATATTTATACCATTTACATTTAATGTGAGGAATGATATGGTTGATTTTATGTCTAACATCTTGCTATTTGTTTTCTTTCTTTTTTCCTTTCTTTTTAAAGAAGTTTTGGATTACATAAAAAATATAGGGTGTTCCCATATACTCCACCCCTTCCCCTCTCACATTTTCCCCTATTAATAACATCTTTCATTAGTGTGGTACATTTGTTGCAATTGATGAACACATATTGAAACATTGCTACCAGCCATGGTCTATAGTTTACATTATGCTTTACACTTTGCACCACACAAGTTATAGGTTTTGACAAAAGGTATAATGGCTGGTATCTGTCTTTGTAATATCATGCAGTATGATTCCAATGTCTCAAAAATGCCCCATGTTACACCTATTGTTCCCACTCCCTCCCCAAAGAACCTCTGGTGACCACTGTCTTTATATCAATATTACAAATTCTTCCATTACTGGAAAAATAATAATTCTACTTTAGTCCATAGTTGCTTGCATTCCCCCCTTATGTTTGTTCATTCTTCTATCTTGAGGATTTGGGGATGGTGATGCCCACTCTGCTTCTGATCGAGAGGGGCTTAGATCCCATGGGGCAAATGGATGGAACTGTCTTGCTTGCAATTGTGGATACTCTGTTTTTTGGGATAGGCGTTGTCTGTCATCATCATTTTATTAGTTGTCCTGGGTGAGTCCGGTGAACTGGAGAGTAGGTGTTGGCTGCAACTCTGCTGAGATTCAGGGCTCAACTGGCATATGAACAGACCAAAGATTTAAATCTCTGGGGCATATATTTAAAAGGTATAGTGCTAATTATAGGTTCAAATAAAAGGGACTGAAGAACCATGTGTAGGAAAATTATAAAAGAGTCTAACTCTAATACATTGGAGAGAGAGGTTATCATATATTCCAAGGTAAGGCCCACCGAAAGGGTGCCGATTTCCTGGGGTTGTCGGCCCTGCCTATAGTGTGCAGATGTCTCTAGAGCCCTCAGGAGCACCCCTGCTTGAGGCACTGTTTACTGTGGCAGTCAGTGAGATCCTCTTGAGACATGCATAAGTGTAACCTCTAGAATGACCTCCCAACTCACTTTGAAATCTCTTAGCCATAAAAACTCATTTGTTTTTAATATTTCTCCCTTTTGGTCAAGGTCTTTTTCCAAATGTATTGCTAGTTGCCATTTGTTAGTAATCCCTCAGAGTCAGGGAGGCCCATTCCTGGAGTCATGTTCCATGCCAGGGGAAAGGCAGTGAGCTTATATGCTGAGTTTGGCTTAGAGAGAGGCCACATTTGAGTTACAAGGAGGTTTTCAGGAGTTAGCTCTTAGGCAATATGTATTACTAGGCTAAGTTTTGATTTCACAAGAACAAGGTTCATAAGTACAAGCATCAAAATCAAGGGCCTGGTGTACCAGTCTGTCCTCTTTCATTCGGCACTGCCTATGCATTCTAGAGATTCTTGCCACTCTATTAGAGAATGTAGCAGGACTTTCCCAGGATGGGAATGCAACATTTTGTTGGTTATTGTGTGGGTCTCCATCCACTGAAATAATACTCCATGACCACATGAACACATTCATAGTTCATAGAGGCATGCCCTGGGTGCATCCTTCCCCACACATCCCCCTGGTACATTCTTCCCCGCATATCCCCCCACCACTGACACCCTGCACCAGTGATCCTCTCTTGCCATAGTTGTAACTTTTCTGTAATCCAAAACTTCCCCAAAAACAAAGCCAAATTTTTTTTGCATTGTGCCTTTCATCACTGTAAGATCTGTTATCTTTTGTGTATATTTACAGTTTTTTTTTTCTGTATGTTTCCCCAGTGTCTTATTGTTTCACTTTATTTTCAAAGAAGCTTTGGTTACAGAAAAGTTACATGAAAATGTAGGGAATTCTGGTGCTATTTGTTTTTCTATTTGTTTCATCTATTCTTTGTTCCTTTGATCCTCCTTTCCTACTTTTTTTTTTCTTTGGATTATGTTTAAGCATTCCATTTTATCTTTTCTATTGGCTATATCTCTTCCTTTTTTTTTTTAAATGTTGCTCCATGAACTACAATATGCATTCTTACCTTATCACAGCCCATCTTGAATTATTATTATATGAATTCACATATAAAATAAAAATATTCAACATTACAATTCTATTCATCCCCTCCAGTATTTGTGATATTTTTGTCATATATTTAACTATTACATACTTTATACACTCTACATTAAAATTTTATTTTTGCTTTCAGCTGTCAAATGTCAAAATAATTAGAAAAAGAAAAACATATTCTTTTTATTCACCATTTAAAAAAATCATTTCCAGGGCTCTTCATTCATTCCTGTATTGCCAAGTTTATATTTAGTTTCACTTTCTTTCAGCCTGGAGAACTTCCTTTGGTATTGTTGTAATGTAAATTTTCTGGTGACAGATTATTGCAGTATTTGTTTATCAGAAAATATCTTTATTTCACATGCATTTTGAAGAATATTTTCACTGGATGTAAAACTATTTTTGTCTCTCAGTGCTTTTAAAATGTCATTTCATTTTCTTCTTGTTTCCACTGTTTCTTATGAGAAGTTAGCCATAATTTTTATTGTTTAAGTGCTGGGACTTCAACTACATATATGTTAGACTGCTTGATATTGTTCCACAGGTCACTGATCCTCTGTTCAGGTTTTTGGTTTTTTTCTCATTTTTTTTCTTTTGCTTCAGTTCAGATCATTTCTTTTGACTTGTCTTAAAATTTCCTCATCTTTTCTTTTGGACTGTCCAATCTGCTATTGAACCCATTGTTTTAGTTTCCTAGGTCTGCTGACAAATTACCACAGATGAGATCGACAGCAGTTTATCAGTCTCATATACTCACAGCCTGGGGGACGAAAGACACTGCACGCCAGGCAGGCCACACAGGAGTTGCCCTCAGAAACAGTGAACAAGCAGGGGCTGTGGGAGATGGACTTTGTAATAACAGGAGAGTACCATGGCCCCTGGTTCCTACAGGAGGATATGATTGGCTTGTTTGAATGATTCCACAGGCTGGCAGGGAACTGAAGTCTACCACCCAGAGATATACAGGCATTGCACCTAGTACTTGTGATAAGGAGGGTTGTTTGGCTAAGGTACCTTATCCGTGATAGCACAATGGGGAGGGATGCTTGTTAGGCCATTCGATGCCCTCCAGGTTTTCCCCAGATGTCAAGGCATACATAGCAGGCCTTAATTTTAGGCCCTGTATCACACTGTAGTAGTGAGTTGTTGCAGTGGAATGGAGATTTTGATGGGAAATAAGGTTATAGGATTGTCTAGGACTAATTTATTAAACTGACAGAGGTTTTTTGTTTTTTAAATTCAGTAGGCCCTGAAGATTTTTAGTAGGGAAATGTAGAGATTAAAGCAGTGTTTAAAAAAATATTAGCTAGAAATGCCAAGAAGAATAGATTATAGAGGCATATAAATTTAAGGAAGGGAAAGACAGCTGGGAAGGATACTGGCATAATATACAAGGACTTACTGAAGCCCTAAACTGGGGTGATATAGCAGGAATGGAGATGGAATAATAATAATGATAAACAATAATAATCTGTTTGTGTTTTTTTTGTTTGTTTGTTTGAGGTACCGGGGGCCGAGGATTGAACCCAGGATCGTGTATGTGGGAAGCTGGTGCTCAGCCACTGAGCCACATTGGCTTCCCTGAGTTGGTTTTTTCATTTGTTTTGCTTGTTGTTTGTTTCTGTTTTTTACAGGAGTCACCAGGAACAGAACCCAGGACCTCCCATGTGGGAGGCACGTGTTTAACAGCTGGAGCTACATCCGCTCCCCACTAATAATTGTAATAAGTTTATTCCTTACCATATCATGAAGGGGCACATCATTACCACTCAAAGGATTAATTTGAATCTATGTCAAGTTTCATCTTATTTAAAGTCCTATACACTTCTAGCATTTGGTACCATGTTGCTAAGTGATTATTCAATGTGCAATAGGAGAATAAAAGGAAAATAAACCAATTTAAATGATTAAAAGCTTGATAGCATATAACTATAATTAGAATCCAGGCTAATAAATAAACCTTGTAAATTCTGAAAAGTGTTACCTAATAAAATTACTTTAAATGGGAATAGAATTATGGTTTCAATAATGTTAAAGACTAGTGCAATTGTATATATAATTTTAAAAGGTAAAAGAATTTGATCCTGATTTTCAACTACTATCATGAGAATATTTTTCTAGATACAGTCAAATTTGCTCATCAGCAAAGACTTTACCCAGTCTGAATAGGAATCCTGGACACTCTAAAATAGAAATCAGTGAGGTTTTTTCATTTTTGCTTTACAGTAGAATTTGGAAACGTTCTTCTGTAAAGAGCCAGATAATAAAAATTTTAGACTTTGTGGTCCATACAGTATCTTTCACAACTACTCGACTGTTGTATGTTGTTAAAGTAGCATAGACAATATGGAAATGAATAAGCATGGTTGTGTTCCAATAAAACTTTATTTACAGAACAGGTAGTGGGCCAGATTTGACCTGTGTACCACAGTTTGTCAACACTGGCTTTACAGAATCTGTCTATATATGAGAGTTGTGGAGGCTTAACTCTTCCAGTATGGTATAGAGCAGTGCTAGCCAAAAGATACATAATGTGAGCCATATAAATAGCTTGAAATAATCTAGTAGCCACATTTAAAAATATTTTTTAAAAAGTGAAATTAATTTAATAACACATTAACCCAATACATCCAAAATATTATTTTAACATGTAATCAATATAAAATTACTAATGAAATGTTTTACTTTTTTTTGTTGTTGTTGTTCTAAGTCTTCAAAATCAAATGTGTATGTACAGGGACGTGGATGTAGCTCAAGCAATTGGGTTCCCGTCTACCATATAGGACGTCCAGGGTTCATTTCCCAGAGCCTCCTGCTGAAGGCAAGCTGGCCTGCACAGTGAGCTGGCCCAAGCAGAGAGCTGGCATGTGCAGAGTACTGGCCCACATGGAGTGCTGGCCCACGCTGGACTGCTGGCCTGAGCGGAGAGCTGGTGTAGCAAGATGATGCAACAAAAAGAGACACAGAGGAGAGACAATAAGAGATGCAGCAGACCAGGGAGCTGAGGTGGGGCAAGAGATTGAGCGCCTCTCTCCCACTCCGAAAGGTCCCAGGATCGGTTCCTGGTGCTGCCTAAAGAGAAGACAAGCAGACACAGAAGAACACACAACGAATGGACAGAGAGAGCAGACAGCGAGCTCAAAAACAATTGGGCGGGGGGGGGGGATAAATACATAAATCTTTAAAAAAATTTTTTTTTTTTAAGATTTACAAAGTACTGAAAAAAATGTGTATTTACAGCACATTTCAGCTCAAACCAACAGTCCCATATGAATAGTGTGGATAGTGGATACCGTACTGGACAGCACAGCACAGCCTGAGGTCATAGCCTGTATGCTATGTGGCTCTGTATATTTCTGAATCGGACCCAGTTTCCCATCCTTTCTCATTCCCTTCAGATCCTTCTGCTGAATTCTCTGGGACTCATGGTCTGTCATTAGAAAAAACAAAATCCCTTCTATCATGAACCTCATCTCAAAAAGGTCCCTTTCGACTTCTTGCCTAGAGTGAAACCTGGCTATTCCTTAGAACCCTGCTTCTTCTCCTGCCCTCTCAAGTGATCGCTGATTTTTCTCACATATCCTCAGGACCTTGAGGTGAACTAGATGTCCTTCTACCTCATGGCTCTGTTTAGAGCCTTTTTCCTCTTTCTTCTCTCAAAATCCCATTCCTTTGAATCACATGCCAATAGATTATGTTACCTACTATCTTTCCTTTTTTGTAGTCATTTGCCTAACCTCCTGGTTGAGCAATTTATGGGGTCAAAACCTGGCTTACTGTGTTCTTTTCTACCATCACCCCTCTCAACTTTCTTAGTGACTTAATCATCCACATGCTAATTGTTTCCTCTATCCTTTCTCAGATACCTATTACCAAAATCTTGATTTAAGAATCCCATTGAAATTTTTTCCACATCATTCAAACTTCAGAAGCCACATGCCAACCATTCTTCAACCTTATTGTACTTGCCCATCAACATCATTTTCACTGTCTTCATATCTTCAATTCTCACTTCACCAATCTTACATTCCATATGGCTCATCACTATAGCCAGTGTCATGTTTACCCCCTTGCCCCTTTTTTCCTTGTTATACTTGCCTGATTACCCCAACCTTGGCAAATCCAACACACCACCCACCCTCACATGCACCTGGACAACTAAATATGATTAGAGAACATACAACCATGCTGACTGATCTATTTAAAAATATTTCTACAAATCTCACATCATCCTCAGTATTATACATTCTTAGCTGATAACTTCACATCTTATTTCACTGAGAAAATATAAACCTTCAGAAGAAAATTGATTCCTCCCACAACCAAAGTTATCACATATAACCTATACCTTCCCTCCTATTACTGCTCCTAAGGCCAGTGCCTCAACTTGGGAATTGGATCCCATCCTTTCTTTACTCAAAGACTTGGTTCCTGCAATTATACACTCTCTCTTATACATCACCCATAACAGATCTTTCTTAACAGTGTATAAATGTGCTTCACTTACTCCAAACTTAAACAAAACATTCTTTCACCATAACCTAACCCCACAACTGCCAGCCCATTTCTCTGCTCTCCAGTATGAGAAACTTCATCAGTAAAATTATTTATATCTACTAACTCAATTTATTTTTCCTCTATTTTTTCCTATTTTGTCTATAACTCATTCCAGCCAAGTTTTTGTCCTTATTCCACTGAAACTGTTTTGTCAAGGTGACCAGTGACCTCCATTTGCCAAATCAAATAACCAGTTCTCAGTTCTCTCAAGAGCTCTCAAACTCTTGGCAATATTTTATGCAGTTGATTATTCCCTCCTTTTTCAAATGTTTTTGTTGGTGGTAGTGGTGATAAGTTCTGGCTACTCTCCAATGACAATGGTCACTCCTTTTCATTTTCCTTTGATGCCATCTCTTTCTCTTCTTTCTAACCTCTATTTTTTGGAGGGCCCCAAAGCCTTCCTTGGGTCTTTTCTCTATCTAAACTCACTTTTGAGGTGATCTCAACCAGTTCCATGGCTTGAAATGACATCGATAAACATATAATTACAAAATGTTTGTCTATCTTCAGCCTACACCTCTCTTATGAATCCCAGTCTATCTACTCTTAGATGTTTAATGGTCATTGTTATGGATTGAATTTGCCCCCCAAAAAGATATGTTAAAGTCCTAACCCCCTGTCCCATGAATGGGATCCTATTTGGAAATCATTGAAAATGAGTTAAGATGAGTTAAAATGAGGCCAAACTGGATTAGAGTGTCCTTATAAGGAGGGAAATGGGGACACAGACAGAGCAGGCAACCATGTGACAGAGTCAGAAATTGAATTATGCCACAAGCCAAAAATCATCATGAATTGCCACAAGCCAGTGCCAGAAACCTTGCAGACTTTAGAGGAAGCATGGCACTGCTGATGCTTTGATTTTGGACTTCTGTTCTCCAGAACTCTGAGGCAATAAATTGCTATTATTTTAAGCCATATGTTATGACAGACCTAAAAAACTAAGACAGTCACCTCAAATTTAACCTGGCCAAAATAAAACTTTTGATTTCATCTTCAATCTGTTACCTCTATACTATGTTCTCTCTACTGCTACGCAGTTAAAGACATCACCATTCACTGCCTCATCCAATTCCTCAACAAGTAGCATAGCTCTATCCTCAGAATATAACCTGAATCCCTCATCTTCTCACCATCTCCACTGCTACCACCTTAATCCAAGTCACCGTAATAATCTCTGCCTTGGACTTTGGCAATAACCTCCTATCTATTTCCTTGCTTTCATTCTACTCCCCTGTCCCCACCCCCAAGTCTATTCTTTACAAAACACTAGGTGTGATCTTAAAGCATAAATCTGTACTTAAAATTCTTTGATTGTTTCCATCATGCTTAGAATAAAATTCAAACCCATTTAAGTGTTTACTTTTCTTGGCTACTGCCTATTTCTCCTACCACTCTTGCCCTGTTAATCCATTCCAGTCACTTTGCCTGTATTTAAATTTTTTTAATATGCCAAGCTTTTATGGTCTCAATTCCTTTATATTCTTCCTGGAAAGCTCATCCCCAAGATCTTCACAGGACTTGCTCTTTTACATCATTAATGTCCCTGCTTGGATGCCAACTCCTAAGTAATAGATCGCCCTGTTTCAAATAATTCCCCTTAATACTCTCTATTCTTTTACGTGGCTTTGTTTTCCTTAATAGCACTTATAGCTACCTGAATTTATATTTTTTAACTGTTTACTTTTTATTATTTTACTCCTTCACTAGAAAATAAGTTCTATGAGTGAAGGGACATTATCCTGTTCATTGCTATATCTCCTACATCTAGAGCAGGACCTGGCAGAGAGTGATTACTGAGTAAATGAATCTGAAAGATTTTAGGAGGTAAGTCAGGTGGAGAACCAAATCAGAATTAGTTGTTTGTTTTGAATTCTAGGGTGAATCTGGGCTGTCTTGAACCAGAGAGCCTTCTAAGAATGAAAGGCTCTTTTAGAAAGTAATTCCTGCAGTCTAATCCTTGCCAGAAAGTTTTGGTTGGATGCAGAAATTCTTATGAGCCCTGCTACTCCCTAATTTGCCTATTTCCATTGATAGTTATTAGTTATTAGTTTCTGCTGCCCCATGTCCACCTAACTTGCCTTACAAGAGCTTGGTTTTAAATCAAGAATTTTCTTTGCTTGCTCTGACATCCCCTTCCTTGGTTTCTTTCTTTAACAAGCACAACGGTATGCTGCTGTGTCTTCAAAGAGTAAATTAATTCCATCCACAAAAGGGTCAAGTGCTAGAAAGTGCATAGCCATGCAGTTTGCATGGCAGGATACAGAAGATATGATGCTAATAAGATTCTAAGATGAGAACAGCAGACTATCTCTGGGGATTCAGATGAAGGGGTCTGTAAATTTTAAAAGAAATGGTCTCCGAAAACTAATGATGTCTGCTTTCCAATTCATTAATAATGTGGAGTGAGGAGATGGGAGTGAGATCCAGGCCATGCTTTGAAATATCAAAATGTAACGAGGAAGAAAACAGTAAGAGCGATCTCAATGGGGTCATAAAGCTGGGAGAAGGAGGCAAACCTTAAGAAGATGTTATAGCAGTGTATGGAGGGGAGGAAATCAATCCACCCCATGTGTGTATATTTATGTGCATATAGTACCTTTATCTGTACACCAGTAGATAAAACATTCTTCTGTTAGAAAAAAACACTGCAACATTGATAAGGCTTTTGCAATTTTCATATTTAAGGTGAGTCAGAAAGAATATTTCAAGTAAAGTAAAAAAAAAAAAAGTCTAAGCTGTCAGTCTTTCCATATTTACAAACCCTGCCCTTCACCTCTCCGCATTGCATACAAGGAACAGAGTAACAAGAAGTAACAAGAACCTCAACCTTGTTTGTAGTTAATAGCGGAAGAAAAAACCCTCAGGCAAAGCCTAATGAACCAAGAGCTCTCCTCTGTAATATCTGCCGAGGCAGTGTCTTTCCAAGGGCTGTCTGGACATATCGTGTGACCTTGCTGCTTTACATCATTAAAATTTCCCATTACTGGAATGGTGTTTGCATGAGGGGTCGCTGTGCAGATATTATGACTGAGTTTCTCCCTGCCGCATTTGGAGTTTACGCTAATAGAAAATGCCTCTGCTTGAACAGTTCCCCCAAGCTGGGAGGTGTGCAGCAGCGGGAGAGTTTAGCTTTGGCTTTTATTTTGACAAAGCTATTACATTTTGCAGATTGAGGTTATGGTCTTTCCTCCTATCTCTGTATTTTATCTGCATGATATTTTCTGATCTCCCTTTTAAACCCCCATTAGTTACGATTGAGGCTCTGGGGTAGCAGCCTGCCTTGGAGCAGTGATACCGTCAGCTTTTCTTTCGGAGCCACTATATTTAGTGACTGATTCAGTGGTGTTCAGCCATGTGGAACCTTTCCAAGGGGCCTAACCTTAGAAAGGAGATTCTTGTGTGCCAGACAGAGGCCTAGGGGGTTACCGCAACCCCTAAGGGACTGGCAATCTTAAAAGCACAGCCTCATTCTCCAAGGCCATAGCTTTTGTTAGCCACATACTCCTTCAGAGCTTCCTCTTTCTGCAGGTGGCTGGCTGCACCATGAGGTTGTGTAGTTAGACAGAAGTGGTGGCATTTCCAAACTCCAGGCCCACCCTCAGAGTGCCTTACTGCCCTCCTGGGAAGCTGTTGTACTGGTTATCCTGTTCCAAACTCTGTTGCATCCATAGTCACATTGCTACACTTTCATGATTTTAGCAGGAAGTTTCATAATAATGAATCCTTTTGCCCAGAGGGGGCAGAAATATTTCAAAGTACTGGTTATACAGCTATAAACTGTTTAGAACCAACTGAAAGGAAAAAAATTCCTTTGAGAGGCTTCCCAAGTCTCTAAGCAAACCACTGTTGATTGAAAGATTTTGAACGTAAGGCTGGTGCCTAATTTCTAAAGCAAGGTAGTGTGGCCATTTGCTCATACATGGCTTTCTTGTTTTGAGTAAGCACAGTGAATTCTTCCCAATAAACCCTTCCAAAGCTGGGAGGGTAGCCCAGCCACGTGCCTCAAACACTTGCTTTGTTTGCCTTCTCTTGAGTGTGTGGGACGTGGCAGTCTAAAGTGGGGGGTGTCACGAAGAGGGGCTGTAGAGGTGAGGAATTTATTTCCCCAGTAAATCTCATTAGTGATGCAGTGCCTGTTTTTCATTGAGGTTTCTGCTCCTTGGTTTTGTTTTCAGCTGAGTAACTGAGCCCGAAAGCTGTCTGGTGACTCACAAAAGGTCACACTGAGAGTCAGGGGCATGGACCAGAGCACACTGCCTACCTATGATTGATGTGTATTAAAGCTGTCTTGAGCCACTCATAAACACAGCAAGAATCCTGTTCTCATTTCATCAGTGCTCTTGACCAAGACTTGATTTACTGTTTTGAAATCAGCTGCTCCTTCAATTCTCTACAGTAGCTTCTTTAAGAGCTTGTCATAACAGTTGATGACAATTTGGAAAAGCTCATATATTCAATATACCTTTTAAATTGACTTTGCACTATTCCATATAGCAAGGCTTTATAAACAGTCTAATTGTTCCCTGAGTGTTTGCTGACCTAAAGGAAACTGTTGATGAATCAGACCCTCCTTTTCTACCTATGAGGGTAGATGTGTATTCAATATTGTAGCAAATCACTACTGAAAATTGGTTCCATGTCCCTGAGGCTACTTACTTCGAAAGGTGAAACAGCAGAAGTACTTGCTAGAGAAGATCAGCCAGCTCTGCTATTTCTTGATGAGATTGCTTTAAAGTTTGTACAGAGAAGGGATCAAAATTGGATCAGAGTGTTATAAGTGATAGTAGAGTTTTTGTTCTGGTAAATAATAATAATCCATACAAATTCAGTGGGTTTGTCATTTGATACATAGGCCATATGATGATGAAGTTTAAGACAGGTTGATATGACTAAGACATTAGTTGTATAATCTTAGAAGAGGAGTATGCAAAGAATATATGGCTTATCTGAGACCCAGCAACAACTAAAAACAAATCTCTATTTCTAATCAATTTAACTATTTCTTTTTGATGGCCTGGCCAGATTGAACTGCTCCCTGACCTCCCAATAGCCACTTTCACATCCGTGTCAGGAATGCCCACTGGGGTGATCTTCAGAATATCTTACAAGCACTCAGAATGAGTTCACTAATCACTCCTAACAGATGCCGTCCATAAGCAGCCAGTACTGCTGTACCGGAACATCCAACTGAGCTTCATCAGCCCTGCTCCGTATTCCTCTCCACGTGTGCAAGTTCTACCCATCCTTCAAGGTGTGTCTTTAGTCTTACTTCTTTCACGAAGCCGTTCCTAGCCTCATAAGTAGACACTTTGCTCTCTATTTCTTAATTTGGAATTCCTACAGTACTTACAGTCTCTGCCTCCCAAGTGTCCCTAAATCATGTCCTATCTTCCACTTTTTTATATTCCCCATAGGACAGTTTTGTGCAAATGTAAGTATTTCAAAAATATTTTTGAACATAAAATGTTCTGAAAATACCCAGAGATGATACTTAAAAGTGCAATATTTGGTGGGGACTGATTGGAATTTCCTTTGTGGGTTTGAGCATTGTATCCAAGTAGCCCATTTTCTTTTAGAAGAGCCACTGAACAAACTACATTCAGCAAAGAATGATAGCATGGTGACACTGACACCAGTGCCTTTTCCACTCTAAATTTTCTTTTTTCATTTATTCTGTGTGTTTTCCAGATGGTGAGAAACTTTGCTTCATTCTCTTTAATTTGGAATAGAATTGTGCTTGCGATATGCTATAGTGATGGAAACTATGGAGAATTGTATATACAAGAGCTGATTCCATATATATTAGGTCATAGTTTTAGATTTCAGCATATGTAGTTTCTCTTCAGAACAGAAAAAAAAATCACATATTTAGGTAAAATTATAGAAAGTCCCAAAGCATTTGGCTTTTTGTTAAAAGTTTAGTTGGATTATTTGGAACTAGGATAACATTTTCCCACAGAAATGCTATCAAGAGAGTCAAGCTTCAAGCCCTACAGTGAGTTGTCATCAGAATCTCTAGTAGAGGGGGGCGGATGTGGCTCAAATGGTTGGGCGTCCGTCTGCCATATGGAGGGACCCGGGTTCGATCCCCAGGACCTCCCGGTAAAATAAAAAATATAGAAGGCGCACGGGCCACCAGGCTCCTCTGAGCCACGCAGCAAGATGATGACGTAACAAGAGAGAGACACAGGGAGAGCCAGGACAAGAGGCACCGAGAAACCAGGAACTGAGGTGGCGCAAGTGGCAGAACGCCTCTCTCCCACATCGGAGGTCCCTAGGATTAAATCCCGGTGAAGACAGGAGGAGGATGAGAAGAGAGGGAAGGAAACAGACACAGAGAATTGCCCAGCAAACGGGGGTCGGGGGTGGGGGGTGGGGCGTTAAAATGGATAAAGTTAATAAATAAATAAATCTTTAAAAGAAAAAATCTCTAGTAGAGAGAGTTTAGAATCTGCCAACAGGGTTTTAGGAATGAAAGATTGATTCTCTGAGAAAGGCTGTAGGGGCGGAACCCCCAGAGCATCCGATATTGTCCCCAGATGATATCTATTTTTAAAATAAAGCTAGTGTGAGATAAAAGGGGTCTTGGAAAACAAGTATGATTAACTGGAGAATTGCCAGTTGCTTCCAGGAAGCAACAGGAATAAACCTTATAGAACAGTAAAATATCAAAACCGAGTTCGTTCTACTCCTAGCTCTGCTACAAACTCTCTGGTTGACCTTGAGCGTATCACTGCACTTCTCTTGACCTGTTTCCTCATCTATAAAACAAAGGGCTTCAATATACAAAGCTCCTTTTGGCTAAAATATACTATGACAATCGTCTTTCCTATGATACCATCTCCACCCCAATCTCTGTCATGTCCTCTTCATGCTGCTTCTGCATCTTCTTATATTTATTCCATTCTGCTTAATCCAGCCACTCCTTCCACTCCACCCACTTTCTCTCACCTTTTATGTTAAAGCAGAGAGAGGAGAGATACTTGAGCATCTACTTGTTATCATTGACCATATTTTATTTACTATGAAAGTCTCCATGTTTATTATGAAAGTCTCTGACTTAAACCCCCTTGAGAACAAGTACCATGATTTCTTTTGTTTGTTTCTATGGTATATTTCAAAGCACTTGATAGATTTGGAAAATATTTAATGAAAACAATGATGTTGACATCTTACATTAAAAAGTAGTATCCCCTTTTTATTCTTTAATATTTCTAAATGCATAGCATATTGAGATTAAATATTGCTCCTTGTGTATTCATCTGTCTTTAGTACAAGTCAATGCTATTTGCTTTAATTTGCACTGCCAATTAAAGCCATCTGTGACTGTGTTAATTTGATTTGAGTTAAAAAATATTTCATAATAACCTGAGAAACCACTCAGTTATATGCCAATGTGTATGTTTGATTATCACCCTTTATAGAAATATAGGTTAACATTTTTGTTTCAAATTTGCTTCTCAGACTTTGTCACTGCTTACCTCGGTCTGGGTGTTGTAGCTCAAGTCTCGGTATTTTTGCCAGGTAAGAGTGCTAGTAGGTATCACCTAGTATTTGGATAAATGTCTTGAAAGCTCAATTTTCCCCATATTGGCCCTTTCAGGATTATAGAACAACTTCCAGGCTTGTGCTTTCACAACTTTTGTTCTTAATGGTTTTGCCATTAGATTTGGGAAGAGCTGCAAGTAATGTGTTTTTAAAAAAACATTCTTCCAGAATCTGTTCTTTCCTTCCATAGTAATAGGGTTACCACATGGCTAGTCACATTTCCCAGCCTTCCTTGCAGTTAGTTGTGACCATATGAGTAAGTTCTCTCCAGTGGAATGTGAGGGGGTGTGATGTGTACCACTTCTAGCCTGGGAGAAAATAGGTATGCCTTTGCCATGCTTCTTTTTTCCTTCTACTGGTGGGGAAAAGGAGTTCTTTGGTGTTTCTCTGCTTTAGTGAGCAGTAAAGAAAAATCTTTTCCAGTATGCCCCAAGTAGACTTCCACTTATATCAAGAAGACATGGTCATACCTGGTTCCAAGAATATCTGGAAAATTGAATGTCTAGCCAGTTTAGCCTCTATCGTTGGAGTAGGCAAGGGAAAAGGGGGTTAGGAACTGGTAGCCAATAAGCAATGTCTGCAGTAATGACACGAAGCAAGAAGTGAGAAGGAGAAAACAATAAAATAAAACCAATTTGGATGGAGAAAATTAAAGAGTTAAAAGCAGAAAATAATAAGGTAAGCAAAAAGCCCAAAATTGCTAATTAATAAAACACTTAGCTGGTTCTTTAAATACCCAATTTTTAAAAAAAGAAGAAAGAAAAATATAAAAAAGAAGAATAGAGAAAAGAAAAGAAAAAAAAATACCCAATGTAACAGCATAAATATCCACAATTAGGAAAGAAGCTAAATAAAATATAGTACATTTATACAAACCAATATTATGCAGCTGTTACAAAGAATGAGATGTGTCTGTAAAGATATTCAAGATATGATGTTATTATGTTAAATGGAAAAAAGCAAGTCTCTGAAAAATATTCTATTTATGGAGAAAAAAACATTATCTCTGTGTGTGTATAGTATGTAAATGCAAATTTAAGGTATAAAACATACACTAATTGTTAATGGTTTATTAGCTTCTTTCTATGGAGAGTAGGAATGTGGGCATGGGGAGCTGCTGTGCAGAGGGATATTCTATGTACCTACAGATTGTTTTAGTCTCCTACAATGAGAATATATTCATGTATAACATTTTTAATTAAAAAACAGAATGTCTAAAAGGTTATCCTATTCCAATGTCAGTCTCACTCATTTGTATCCTGAAATGCTCTCTCGGGTGGCAGTGAATGAGATGAAGTAATGGCCAGTGTGCTGGGAATTGCATTTAAAAGAGCATTGTGCTAGGCAGCATTAGTCAGCCATGTGTGCCCCTTAGAAAAAAGGTTGAGAACTGTGTTCCTGCCCCATTGTTTCATTTCCTCCTGCAGCATCCAGAAACAAAAGAAGCTTCATGTTCCCTTTACAGCAGTCACAATACATTAAAAGTGCAGGAGGAGGATTTTTTTTTTTTTTTTTTTTTTGCAGTTTAGACACATTTCATACCTACAGAATAGCTCTTTATGCTGTATTCTGAGTGATTTTAAATAAATAAATGCTTCCCTGCTAACATCAAATACGCTGAAATAAATTGCCAGGCCCAGAGTACATAAATGAATATGCTAGCAATCCCTTCTTTTAACTCTCATGTGTGACTCAGAAAATATAAGATACTGTAGGGCACACTGACCTCACGTTCTTTGCCAGCATTTTAAAACCTTTGTTTATCTGCATTGGCTCTCAGTTGTGTATAGTCTTCTTTCCGATTTATACACAAGCCTGTTTATGCTAATCCACGGAACACACACACATGCATGTACACACACAGTCAGAACTGCCTGTCTCAATCCCAGGCTTTTTCTGGATAAGCATTGCTTGACCTTGTGTCTTTTCGCCATTGACATCCCTTTAATGACTACCCAGGGTTGCAACTCAATGACCCGTGGGCCAGTGACAACCTTCGGGAGCAGCTCTAAGTCAGATCCCCGCTCTTCCTCCATTTCTTCTTGATTTGACAGGGTAGAATTGAGTTGATAAAGCATGAGAAGGAGGAGAGTGATTTCCATTCAAATACATTATTAATTATATAATAATGATAATTATAACTAATATTATTAGGCACTTGCTATTTGCCCAGCACTCTTCTAGGCACTTCACAGCTCTCATTTAACCTTTATGACAATGCTACAAGCCAGGTACTATCATTATTATTACTATTTCCATCTTACAAATAAAGAAAATAAGGTATAGAGCAAGATTAAAGGTCACACAGTTTATAAGTGGCAGAGATGGGATTTGAGCCCCGGTATAAAAGTAATAATGACCAAAAATTTGAAAAAATTGAAGGTCTGTGTGAAGTCATTTTGTTTTGTAGCATTTTAAATTCATTTAATATTTTTAATTACTAAAATAATTCATGCTTATAATAAATGAAAACAACAAACTAAAAAGTTGTATCTAGACAAAACTGATCATCCACCTCTCTCTCACAACCCTGGCCACATTCCTCCACCACCATCTTTGCAATGGAGCCAGCCTGGGGTGTACCTTTCCTTACTCATACCAACATAAAGACACACAGACACTCACGTAGGGGTTTTATTTGTGTGTGTGTGTGTGTATGTGGTGGGTACGGTCCCTGGAATCTCCTTCCCTACATTTCCCTTCCTTGTATGGTTCTGGGCTGGGATTGGCCACAAGAGAAATTTGCATTTCATTTGGAAGACAGAAATGAAGCAGCAAAGGTTTACATTTGGAAGGTTGGTATAGGGTCAGTCACGGTAGCAGCTTATACATATGGTTTTAGATCTACTGGCTCACTTTGTTGGCATAATATAGCAGCCGTGCCCCCAGTTTCTCCAGCTCCCACAGAATCTCCTCCTTTGCTTCTTGACTCCTGGTTTTGTTCCATGACAAAGGGTATCACTTTCTCCTGCAAGCCATCCATACCATCGAAGTTGGAGGATTGGAGGAAGTGAAAGAATGGGTTCCAGCTTGTCCTCATAGGTCCCAAATTTGCTCTTGCTGTACTCCATTTCATGTCTGTTTTTCTTTCCCAGCTGCGTGCTCTGTACACTTCAGGCACATTGCTGGACGCAGAAGCAATAGCTGTATATAGACTGTTTAACTAGCTTCCACAATGGCATACCACAAAATTCTTATAATAAATTCCTCATTCCACCTAGCTCCTAGAAGATCTGCTTCTCTGATCAAACCCTCACTGATACAGTGTATTTATTTTTTGTTTTTTGTCTAAACAGAATCAAATTATACATGTTACTCTGCAATGTGTTTTATTCACAGGTAGAATTTGAAGACTCTTACAAGTCGGTAGATCTCTTTTCCTCCATTTATCCATGTATATTTACACAGAATCACACTAAAATATAACTTTAATATATGGTATCAAATAATAATAAATTCTGGGCTTATGATTTATTATTATTTCAGTCCCTTTCTTTTCCCCAACTCCTGCCTTATGCTTCATACCCACCCTCCAACAACTTGCATTAACAACTTTATATATCCTTCTGATTTTTTCTTCATAATCATAGGTCTATATATGAATAGTTGTGCAAGCACTATTGCTTAAGTAAACTATATTTTCCCCACCAAATTGAGCTACCAATTTTATCATATATTAAATTCTCATATATGTTATAACCTTTTCCTTGATTTTCTGTTCTGTCAACTGATCTGTTCTTGTGCTGGTACCATATTGATTTGATTATAAAAGCTGTATAGTATGTTCTGATATATAGTAAAGCAAGGACCCCCAACAAATGTACTTACTATTCTTTCTCATATTTAAATTATTCTAGGACAGTTTTTTGTTTTTGTTTTAGGAGGAACCGGGGATTGAACCCAGGACCTTGTACGTGGGAAGCAGATGCTCAACCACTGAGCTACATCCACTCCCCAGGACAGTTATTCTTAATATGAATTTTAAGTTAATAACAAGAACTCATTTTTTAAAAGCTATGCTAGGATCCTAATTGGGAATATATTTTCTTTTATATTAATTTGGAAGAATTACCATTTTATTATCTTTGGTCTTCCTATCCAAGAACATGAAATGCCTTTCCAATTGCTTAGATCTCGTTTTATGTGCTTCAGTAAGATTTTATAGGTTACTTCATATAGTCTTGTACCTTTCTTCATAATGTTATTACTAAGTATTTTACAGTTTTTGTCAATGTTGTAAACAAAATACTATTACTTTCCATTTTTATTTCTAGAACCATAAATACAGGAAAAAATATATTTTAACATTTATCTTGTAAACAGCCCCCTTAACAGATTATTTACTAATTCTTTTCAGTTGGGTTTAGTCAGAGAAGCAGAACAACTGGTTCTGTTAGTGGTGACTTAGAGCTATGTACCCCAGTAAAACATGTTATTAAACTTAAATACATTCCTGTGGGTGGGAACCCATTATAAATAGGACCTTTTGATGAGGCTACTTTAGTTAAGGTGTGACCCAACTGAATCCAGATGGGTCTTTAGCCTATTCTGGGAGGCCTTAGAGGGAAGACCACAAAGAGCAGCCAGAAGCTGGAAGTCAGCACCACCGGGAAGAGAAAGGAGGAGCCAAGAGAAGCTGCCATGTGCATTGCCTGTGACAGAAAAGCCAAGGACCAAGGATCACCAGAAGCCAGTCCCAGAATGCCACAGTTTTCTGAGAGAAAGCATTGCCTTGATGATGCCTTGATTTTGGACTTCTCCTAGCCTCAAAATTGTGAGCCAATAAATTCCCATTGTTTAGGCCAACCCCATTGCATGGTATTTGATTTAGCAGCTAATAAACTAAAACAGCTAGTATAATAAAATAGGGTTTAATTATAGGAATAAGACCTTACATAATTGTGAGAGATGGTCAGAAGTAAGGGTCCAAAATAGGGGGTTGGAGGATCAGAGAAAAGTCACTAACCAGCCCTCCAAATGTGTGTTTGTAGAAATCTGGAAAGCCAGGAATGTTCACCTGCTGGAGGAAAACACGAAGGGGAACTGGCAGAAAAGTTAATGAAAATTGGCTCCTCTGTGGAGCTCGCACTTTCTCGGGTCTTCAGTCAAGGATCTGGTGGAGGCCTCTGGCCACTTTGGGGCAGCAGTTCTAGCAGTCAGAAAGAAGGCTTGAACATGGAGTAGGGGTGAGCAATGACAAGCTGGAATTCCTTGGCCATCTCTATGTCGATCCTTCACCATATCTGACCCAGAAGATCTTCACAGATAAAATATTCTGCTTTATTCCTGCCTCCCAATTCTCCTATGACTTCTGATTTTGGCCAACTCTTACATAAAACCACACAGGGAAGGACTTCTGAAAAACTTCATTCCCATTGTAACCCCATTAACATTAGAACAACTCAGCACACCTATCTTAGTAGTTTCTTTTCTGATGCCTATGCATATTATTTAACTTTCTTGCCTCCCTGCAGTCACTAGATTAATTAATTAAAAACAGTTCCTGGTTTTAATTGTAATGGTCTTAGTGTTTCGTTATTTAGAATATTTGTTAGAGATTTGCTGTTGGTTTCTGATAAATTGCCTTTATTGTAGTTAAATAGATTCCCTCCACTTATTACTTATTATGACTGGCTTTTAAAATGTATCAAGTGCCTTTTCAACATTGATATCATTATTTTTTCCTTTTGGATTTGATGATGTAATGAATTAAATGGATAGATTTCTTGATTTTAAAATACTCTTTCATTCCTGGAATAAACCCTTCTTGGTCATACCACATTATTATTTTAATGCCTTGCTGGATTCATTTGTTATTGCATTATAACTTTCACATGCATTATTTATATAGTTTCTTTATGTGTGTGACTTATGGAATATTTTTCTGGGACACTTCACACTTAAGACTCAATAATTTGAATAGACTATTTGAGGCATTAATGGGTGACCAGCAGAAGAGAAGATTCAATGTTCACTCTTATGACAGCTTTCCCACTGGCTGACCTCTAGGTCCTGAGATAAATTACGCACTGCACAACTGATCTGCAATCTCTCATGTCTTTCTCTTCAACATGTTTATTATTTCATTACATGCTCATTAATGGGAAGAGGACCATCTGCTATGATGTTTTCATATAACAAATTTAATTAGTCACTCATTTGGTACTGAGGAGATAGAAGAAGGTATTCAATATAAAATGTTCTAAATATTTTCTCTAAATTCAATGAGAAATAAGCACTATTTTCTGGCCATCCCCTCTAGAACATTCTTCAACATAATTAGTATTTACACAGTGTTAAAAACAGAACAGATACCTCTGATTCCATAAAGAGCTCACTAGGAATCCAAGGTATTTTTTCGTATATGTCAACCAAGGTGATTTCAATAAGTTCATATCAAGTTCATTCGATGAGCTTGATGTCATTCATAAAAAATCAAAGCTGCTACTTCATAAGTCCTCCTAATATATTTCCTATTTGAATTACTAAAAGAAAGCAGGAATCTGTGTATATTTATAATTTGTACACTCTGTGCACTGAAGGAAAAGGAAAAGTTTGTCCGATCCTTCTTGCTTGCCTTTGTAGGGGACAAATAGATACAGGCTAAAGCCAGGCTCATGTTGAAAGGGCTCAGAAATAGAGCAAGGACTTTTAGGGGTCAAAGAATCCATAAAGGCAAATTGGTCTGTGCCTGCCTCAAGCTGTGGTGTTAATATTAGTAGACAGGATGCTGCAGCAATGTGAGGGAGAAAACTATAAAAAAAAGTGATATTTAAATTGCTGCGGAGCTTAAATTGAACCCTTTTCCATTATTCCAGAATCATTACTAATATGAGGGAAGCAGAGAGAGACCCAAGCCCAATGAAAAACCATAGGAAGCTACAGAACCCATGAAAATCCCAGCTGGTGAATAAAATCTATCATGTTGGCAAAACAGTGTGAGTGAAAATCTTTTAAACATGCATCAGCTGCAAGGGCTGAATATTGAGAAAGAGAAAATTAAGGTGATGCTGGGGAGAAGTGGAGGGCACTCACTCTCACCCCTCCGAGAAAAGCCTGCCTATGTTCTACTGAGTCATTCACCATTAGGATGATAAAGCAAGCTCAGCTGCTAGAGACACGTCTTTCTGATAACGTCTATAACAAAACGTATGGCAGAAACATTATGGTCCGGCTCCCTGAATCAAGTAATCTCTAAAATGAAGATTAGATAGTAAATAGTTTTATTACTATATCATTAGAGTTATAACAAATCTAAGTGCTAAATTCCTTTGACTATATCGTCCTTCATAGTAAGCTGGCAATACAATAAAGATATTAACTGAAATAGAATATTTTAAAAATATTTATCGATCACCTACTGTGTGCAAAACTGCAAAGATAAATCAGAGGTCATCCTGGACTTCCAGGAGTAAAAGTTTATGTTTGTGTGAGGGAAATAGACTTGCATAAATAACTCAAACAGAGCAAACTGTAACAAGAATAATAATAGAAGAGTAGAATTCTATAGGTGTGTGTGGGAGGAGGAGGGTGAGGGAGGTTGAATAATGAAGATAGTTGGGAAAAGATAGTTTATATAACATTCCAGTGGGGTCTAGGAGCTCTCTTCCTGACTGGATTACTAACGAGATGCATAACCTACAGGTCTCCGGGCTTTCATCTTCTCATCTGTAAAATGAAAGGATTATTTTATAATGATCTTTAAGGTCCCCTTTCAAAACAAAATATCTTTAATTTTATGATCCTATTCACATAGCAGAATGGCAAGAGTAAAGCTATTCTCAAAAATAAGCTTTAAAACATCATTTATATAAAATAGTTTTACAGGTTGTCTCTGATTATTTTAACTGTATGAACTTACTTGACTAGTTGATTATATTTGTGAGGCAAAGTTTTAAGAATGCACTTTAAAAAAATTTCTATGGTTTGTCTGCTCTGTGCCTTCCTAAGTGAAGAACTGATATAGCTCAAAATTTATTCATACTTAAAAAACACTTTAGCCATATATACTAACTTATTTTGTGGCGTAAGCTCTCGTCTCATTCTTATTCTCTTGTTCCATATTAATCAACCAATTCAAAGTAAAAAGTATTTATCATTTCAACTTACACAAAGCAATTAACTAAATTCCATTTTTAAAATCTAATTAAATACAAAAATAATTAGAAGTATCTAACATGATGAAAATACATTATATTTAATTATTTTAAGATCTATTTTAAATACAGAGAAATTAAATTGGTTGCATGCACATGCACAAAAAAGTTTTAGAGGCAAAGCATCCTTCATCTACTTATGCTGCATGATTCTTCTGGCCAGTTCTATATCAACACATTGGGAAGTCAAAAGGGACCATCTCTCAAAGTAATATATCAGACTTTTGGGGAATAAATGTTAAAATATAGAAAAGTACAAAGAATAATGTAGCAATCGCTTATACTCCACATTTAAAAAAAAATAAAATATTACCCATAGAGTTAAAACTCTCATAATTACCTTCCCTCTGTCCAGTTTTCTTCTTACTCTCCAGGGACAATGACTAGAATTTAAGTCTTTGCTTCAAATTCATATTTCATAGCTTAATATACATCTATGTGTATATATCAATATATATCACATAAGATTATTTGGTGTATTTTAAAATATTATATATATATAATATATTATATTGCTTCTTGATTTTACTACTCACTATGATTCTTTGGACTTAGTCATTTTGATAGTTCATTCTTTCTCAATGTAGTATAAAATTTCAACATATAAAATTTTCCTTTTTATGGATTTTTGGATTATCTTCAAATGTCTATTATAATCAGTGTGACCATGAATATACCTGTGCCCGTCTCCTTCTGCACATCTATAAAAGTTTCTATAGAGCATATATCCTGAAATAGAATGCCCATTATAGGGATGTGCATTTCCAAATTTTATTGGCTACTGCTGTGTTGGTTGTACCAATTTACACTCCCACCAGAGGTGCATGAAGTCCCCACCATCTTACCAACAATTGATATTGTTTGACAAATTTCTGAAACATAGATGAAAAATAGTATTGCATTATGGTTTTACAAGTGAAGGCATTTTCCGGGGGTGCATATTGACCAATTGAATTTAGTTCTGTGAGCTGCAATTTCATTCCCTTTGCCATTCTTCCACTGGTGGCTTGTTTTCTTTCCTTGTGGATATGCAGAAGTCTATTTAAGCTCTAGCATCAAGACTTAATCTTTTTATTTAGTGAAAATATCTTCTAGTCTGTCAAGGACACAACTTTAAAAAATTTTTGATGAATAGAAGTTTTAATTTTCAAAATTTATGGTTTGATCTTATTTAAGAAAGTCTTTTTTACCTTGAAATAAATCCAATAGCTTGGGTTTGTTTTCCCCTTTAAGTATTTAATCCATCTGGAAAATATTTTGCATGTGGGCTAAGGTAAGGAATCTATTTTTATTTTTCTCTATGGATAAGAAGTCATCCAGAATGATTTGTGGAATAATCTAGTCTTTGACTCTAAGATTTGTGAAATCACTTCCTTCAAATACCAAGTTCCCACACATGCTTGCGTCTGTCTCTGGGCTCTTCATACTGATCCACTGATCTAGTTGACTACTTCTTCATTTCATATATATATATATTTTTTTTTTCACAGTAGTCCTTGATAGACAGAAAGACACTCAGAAATAGAGCCTTGAACAAGCAAATCTTAACAACAGTAAAACTTGCTCCCCTTTCTTTGAGGGCAAGAAAGAACTTTCTAGGACCATAACTGCCTGGACTTCACTCCCTGGAGAGTAGGGAAAATGTTTTAACCCTTGCCTGCAGAATGGTCTAAATAACTTCTAATTCACCTAAGTAAAGATCAAAACAAAACAAAACTGAAACCCAACAATCAAATAGTTTTCATACAAAAGATAGGTTGAAAATTCATTTTCTGTTCCATGTGGTTTGGAAAATTTTCAGCAGGTAGGATGCCTTTTTTCTGTTGAGTCTTCCTAACCTGCAGTGCCAAAATAGGAGAAATCACTTAACACTTTCAAGAGGAATCTCCTCTCTTCATATACCACTTATCTAAATCCTTTCTAAATTTTTTATAGTTGTGTCTTTCACAGATTTCTTAATTTTTAAAAATAAGTATAAATGATTTTAAACATTTGTACTTACTAATTTGAGTCAGGTGTTTTACTTTGCTGTGCTGCTGAAAAGTAATATACCAGAAATGGGTTGACTTTTACAATTGGGACATATTAGTTTAAAATCTTACAGTTTTGAGGCTGAAAAAAATGTCCATACAAGACCTCATGCTTTCTCTCTAAAGACCAAAGATGATTGCTGGGATTCCTGGACTCCTCTCTCACATGGCAAGGCACATGGCAGTGTCTGCTGGTCTCTCCCTTCTCTTCCAGATTTTGTTGCTTACAGCTTCTGGCTTCATGGCTTTTTTTCTCTGCTTCTGTGGGTTTCTCTCTGTCTCTCTCTCTCTCTCCATATTCATCCTATTTATAAATTACTCCAGTAAGAGGATTAAAATTGATCCTGGGTCATGCCTTAGTGAAGTAACCTAATCAAAAGGCCCTTAAGTGACCTGCTTTGGAGATCACCAGACCAGGACAGTGCTACACAACTCTCAGGAGGGCAAGGGACAGAGAGATGAAGAACCCAAAACAACAAATGTAAGTTGCCAAACTCCTGTGGCAGCCAGAAAGGGTGTCTACCCCCCAACTCCAAGCCTGAATAAAACCCCTAGCACACTGAAGCTGACTGAGAAGGGAACAGATGTCTTCCTCCCTGTAAGCTATTTCAAGGGAAAAGGGGCAGGGGGGCTTCTCTTCTGTGAATTAGCCAGGAGAGCCCACTTTGAATCTCAGCTCTGGCCAGACAAAACACAGGAAAGTGAAGACTGAAAGAAACATTGCCGTGAAAGGAGTGCTGAGGATCGCCATCTGCTGGCAGATCTGGAAATTGTACAAAGAAAAACTGCTTATAGGTCTCCTGGTAGAAAATCTGTGCCCTATTAGTGAGACACTGGCCTGATTTTGATAACTTAAGTAGGGCAATTTTGAAGACCAAATATCAGAGAAGAGGTGTAAGAAAAAATAATAGGCAAGAGAGAATTTGGCCACAAGGGTAAATTCACCGACACATTCAGATGCATAGACATCAGCAAAAAATTACAAGCCATACTAAGAAACAGGAAAAGATGGCCCAGCCAAAGCAACAAACCAAATATCCTGATGAGATACAGGATTTAAGACATCAAATCATTGATAACCACCCAAATCTCCTAAATCAATTCAAAAATTTTAAATAGAATATGAATAAAGAGCTAAGAATATGAAGAAGAAACGGGATGAGAAGAAAGAATAATTTGCAAGCTTGCAAAGAAAAGTAACAGAACTTATGAGAATGAAAGACATAATGGATAAGATTAAAAATATATTAAAGTCACATAAGAGCAGATTTGAATTGCTTGAAGACAGAATTAGTGATTTCAAAGACAAAATATCTCAACTAGAAAAGACAGGAGAACAGAAAGAGAAGAGAATGGAAAAATGGAACAGGGTCTCAGGGAATTGAATGACAATGCAAAACGCACAAACATACGCATTATCAGTGTCCCAGAAGGAGAAAAGAATAGAAACTGGGCAGAAAGATTATTTGAGTAAATAACCAAAAACTTGCCAAACCTTATGAAAGACATAAATTTCAATATCCAAGAAGGACAACACAGCACAAACAGAATAAATCCAAATAGACCTACTCAAAGACACCTACTATTCAGAATGATAACTATCAGATATAAAATGAGGATTCTGAAAGCAGCAAGAGAAAAGCAAAGCATCACATACAAGGGAACCTCAGTAAGACTGAGGGTCAACCTCTCATCAAAAACCAGGGAGGTAAGAAGAAAGTGGTATGATATATATTTAGGGTACTAAAAGATTAAAACTGCCAGCCAAGAATTCTGTATCTGGCAAAACTGTCTTTCAAAAATGAGGGTGAGTTCAAAGTCTTCAAAGACAAACAAAAACTGATAGAGTATGTTATCAAAAGACTAGAATTACAAGAGATACTAAAAGGAGTGCTGCAGCCTGAAAGGAAAAAACAAGGGCTAGAGACTTGGAGAAGAGTGTAGAATTATTAGGAAGGGTAAAATAAAGGGTAAAAACACAGGCAGTAGTAAGATATGATAATAGAAAGCCAAAGAACAAATGGATAAAGTAAGCAATGCCTTTACAGTAATAACATTGAATGTTAATGGCTCAAACTCCCCAATCAAAAGACATAGACTGATAGAATGAACCAGAAAATATGAGTCACTTATATACTGCCTACAAGAGACTCACCTCAGACATAAGAACACAACCAGGTTGAAACTGAAAGGTTGGAAAAAGTTATTCCACTCAATTAGTACCCAAAAAAGAGTTGGAGGGAAATAGATGTGGCTCAAGCATTTGGGCTCCCATCTACCATATAGGAGTTCCAGGGTTCGATTCCCGGGGCCTCCTGGTAAAGGCAAGCTGGCCTGCGTGGCAAGCTGGCCATAAGGAGTGCTGGCCTGCGCAGAATACTGGCCCATACGGGAGTGCTGGCCCACACGGAGTGCTGGCCTACACAGAGAGCTGGTGCAGCACAGGATGATGCAACAAAAAGAAACACAGAGGAGAGACAATAAGAGATGCAGCAGACCAAGGAGCTGAGGTGGCACAAGAGATTGAGCACCTCTCTCCCACTCCAGATGGTCCCAGGATCGGTTCCCGGTGCCACCTAAGGAGAAAACAAGCAGACACAGAAGAACACGCAGACAGCAGGCAGTGAGCACAAAACAAAGGGGGTGGGGAGAAATAAAGAAATAAATAAATCTTTAATAAAAAAGAGCTGGAGTAGCATTACTAATATCAGACAAAATAGATTTTAAATGCAAAACTGTTATAATGGATGAATAAGGTCATTATATATTAATAAAAGGGGCAATTCACCAAGAAGAAATAACTATTCTAAATATTTATCCACCAAACCTGGGTGCCCCAAGATACATGAAGCACACACTGGCAAAACTGAAGGGAGAAATAGATGTCTGTCCAATAACAGCTGGAGTCTTCAATACACCAATTTCAATATATTGGATAGAACATCTGGACAGAGGGTAAATAAAGAAACAGAGAGCTTGAATAATATGATAAATGACCTAGGCCCAAGTCATTTATAGACCATTACATCCCAAAAGAGCAGGACATACATCTTTTAAAGCACTCATAGATCCTTCTCCAGGATAGACCATAGGTTGGGTCACAAGACAGGTCTCAGTAAATTTAAAGAGATTGAAATTATAAAAGACACTTTCTCTGATCATAATGGGATGAAACCGGAAATCAATAATGGACAAAAAAGGGAAAATTCATAAATATATGAAGATTAAACCACACACTCTTAAATAATCTGTGGGTCCAAAAAGAAATTGCAAGAGAATTCTGCAAATATCTCGAGATGAATGAAAATGAGAACAAAACATACCAAAACCGGGGGGAAACCACAAAGGCAGTGCTGAGAGGGAAATTTATAGCCCTCAATGCTTACATTTTAAAGGAATAAAGAGCTAAAATGCAGACCTAATTGCACAGTTTGTGGAACTAGAAAAAGAACAGCAAACAAATCTCAAACCAAGCCAAAAGAAATAATAAAGATCAGAGGAGAAATAAATGAAATTGAGAACAAAAAAAACTAGAGAGAGAATCAAGAATACCAAAAGTTGGTTCTTTGAGAAGATCAACAAAACCGAGAAATCCTTAGCTAGACTGACAAAGTAGAAAAGAACATGCAAATAAATAAAATAAAAAATGAGATGGGGGGCCGTTATCACTGATCCCACAGAAATAAGAGAGATCATTAGAGGATACTATGAACAACTGTTTGTTAAAAAAAAAAAAAAAAAAAAAAAAACACAACAACTAGGCAATGTAGACAACATGGATAAATTCCTAGAAAGTTACGGACAACCTACACTGACCCTAGAAGACCTCAACAAACCAATCACAAGTAAAGAGATTGAAATAATCATCATCAAAAACCTCCCCAATACTCACCTGGTAGGGGAGATACCATGATCACAAAGGTGGTTTTCCCAGGGCGAGGCTTATCCATTGCACTCTGGATGTGCTGACCCCTGTGAGTTTCCCAAATGTGGGAAACTTGACTGCATAATTTGTGGTAGTGGGGGACTGCGTTCGCGCTCTCCCCCGGTTAAAAAACAAAACAAAACAAAAAAACCTCCCAATAATGAAAAGATCAGGACCAGATGGCTTCACAGGTGAATTCTACCGATCATTCAAAGCTAATCTAACACCAATCTTGCTCAAGCTCTTCCAAAAAAATTGAACAGGAAATAATGCTACCAAACTCATTCTATGAGCCAACATCACCCTAATACCAAAACCAGAAAAAGATACTCCAAAAATAGAAAATTACAGACCAATTTCTCTTATGAATATAGATGCAAAAATCCTCAACAAAATTTGCAAACCAAATCCAAAGCACATTGAAAGAATTATACACCACGATCAAGTAGGTTTTATCCCAGGTATGCAAGGGTGGTTCAAAACAAGAAAATCAATTTGTGTAATAAACCACATTGATAAACTGAAGAAAAAAAATCACATGATTTTCTTGATTGATGCAGAAAAGGTGTTTGGCAAAAGACAGTATTCTTTCTTAATGAAAACAAAAAACACCAAAAGATGGGAATAGAAGGAAGCATTCTCAATATGGTGAAGTATATACATGAAAAGCCTACAGCTAGCATTGTACTCAATGGTGAAAGGCTGAAAGCTTTCCTGCTGAGATCAGGAACAAGACAAGGATGCCCACTGTCTCCACTGTTATTCAATATTGTGCTAGAAGTTCTAGCTAGAGGAATTAGGCAAATAAAGAAATAAAAGGCACCCAAATAGGAAAGGAAGAAGTAAAACTTTCACTGTTCACTGATGATATGATCCAATATCTAGAAAATCCTGAAAAATCCACAAAGCTGCTAGAACTAATAGACAATTTCAGTAAAGTGTAGGGATACAAGAATAATATGCAAACATCAATAGCATTTCTATACAATACTGATGTGCAATCTGAAGAGGAAATTAGGAACAAACATCCATTTACAGTAGTGACTAAACCCATCAAAAATTTAGGAATGAACTTAACCAAGGACATAAAGGACCTATATTCAGAAACATACAAAACATTGCTAAAAGAAACCAAAGAAGACTTAAATAAATGGAAGGTCATTCCATGTTCATGGATTAGAAGATTAAATATCATTAAGATGTCAATTTCTTCCAAACGTATTTACAGATTCAATGCAATCCCAATAAAAAATCTCAACAGCCTTTTTTGCAGAAGTGGAAAAGACAATTACCAAATTTATTTGGAAGGATAAGAGGCCCTGAAGAGCCAAAGAAGTATTTAAAAAGAAAAAAAAGATTTGGAAGTCTCACATTTCCGGACTTTAAAGCATATTGCTTATCTACAGTGGCAAAAAGAGCATGGTACTGGCATAAAGACAGACAAACTGACCAATGGAACTGATTCAAGAACTCAGAAGTAGACCCTCACATCTACAGTCAAGTGATTTTTGACAAGGCTGTCCAGCCCTCCCAGCTGATCCAGAATACTCTATTCAACAAATGGTGCCGGTAGAACTGAATATTCATATACAAAAGAAAGAAAGATGGCCACCTTTATACAAAAATTAACTCAAAATGAATCAAGGACCTAAATGTACAAGCTACAACCATAAAACTCCTAGAAAAAAAATGTAGGAAAACATCTTCAAGATCTTGTGGTAGGCGGTAGTTTCTTAAACCTTATACCCAAAGTACAAGCAATAAAACAAAAAATAGATACATAGGACCCCCTCAGAATTAAACACTTTTGCACCTCAAAGGACTTTGTCAAATGTTGAAAAGGCAGCCAACTCAGTCGGAGAAAATATTTGGAAATCACATATCTGATAAGGTTTAATATCCATGATATATAAAGAGATACTACTATTCAACAATATAAAGACAAACTACCTAATTTTAAAATGGACAAAACTTGAAAAGACATTTGTCCAAAGAAGAAATACAAATGGCAGAAAAACACATGCAAAAATGCTCAACATCATTAACAATTAGTGAAATGCAAATCAAAACTACAGTGAGATATCATCTCACATCTATTAGAATGGCCACTATTAAAAAGTCAGAAAACTACAAGTGCTGGAGAGGATGTGGAGATATAGGAATGCTTATTCACTGTTGGTGGGAATGCAGGATGGTACAGCCCCTGTGGAGGACTGTTTGGCAGTTCCTAAGGAAGGTGGAAATAGATTTACCATGTGACCCAGCAATACCATTACTGAGAGCAGTGACATGAACAGACATCTGCACACCGATGTACATAGCAGTGTTATTCATGATTGCCAAACAATCCTGGTGTCCACCAACTCATGAAAGGATAAACAAATTGTGGTGTATACACACAATGGAATATTATGCAGTGATAAGAAGAAATGAAGTCATGAAGCATGTGACAACAATGAAGAACCTGGAGGACATTATGTTGAGTGAAGCAAGCCAGACACCAAAGGACAAATACTGTATGACTGCTCTATTATGAGCTAATTATATTATGTAAACTCATGGGTTTAATAATTAGAGTATAGGTCACCAGAAAATAGAATGTGGTTAGAGAATGGAAAGCTGAGGGTTAATCGGTACAGAATTGGTAAAAATGTTTTTGTCAATCTTTGGAAATGAATAGAAATGGTGAACGTGTATCCCAGTGTTTGTAACTGGCAGAGCTATTATACCAGTGTGACGGTTGAAAGGTAAAGTCTAAAGGTCATTATATTACTAAAGAATTCTAAAAAATGTAACACTGGGCCTGTATAACATAGTGAAACCTCGTGTAAAATATGAATACAGGTGATATTGCATATATAAGGCTGTTTTTACAAAATATAAATACGAACAAACTAGAGAGATGGAAGCAGAATAGCAGCTATGTACAGCAGGGGAAACAGAGAGACTGAGCAGAGGTTAGTTTTTTGTTTGTTTTTTCTATATTATTATTATTGGAATAATGAAAATGCTCTAAAAATGATTGAAGTGACGAATGCACAACTGTGTAATTATACTGAACACTACTGATTGACACTTTGGATGGATTTATGCTTTATTAATGTATCAATAAAATTGATTTGTTAAAAAAAAAAACGATGCCTTTAACTTAAAAAACCTAATTAAAAGGTCCTGCGGAGCAGGTGTCGCTCAGTGGTTGATCACCTGCTTTGCATGTACAAGGTCCTGGATTTGATCCCTGGTACCTCATTAAAAAAAAAAAAAAAAACTATTAAAGGTCCCACCTACAATAGGTTCACACCCACAGCAAGGGACCAACTTTAAGAACATGATTTTCTGAGGTAGCTACCCTCTCAAACTACCACACCAGGGTTTCCTTTTAAATCTTCCCTTAACAGGATTGCCTTAAATAAAATTTTTTTTTAAAAAAGACAAGTGACAAAATCAAAGATATTTGAGTGCAAATAACAGCCTCACCCTGTCCCCTTATTCCAGATTAGTTCTCTGTCTCAGTAGAGTAGATACCACCTGTTTTTCTATTTGAGTTTTCTTGGGATCTACTTTGAAAGAAGTGTGGCCGAAGATATAGAGCAGCTATCTTGTCTGGTAGAAATTTTTTCTTCATGATGAGAATAAATGAATGGTGTTTGAGTATCTGACTTAAAGAGAAAATTGATTCAGTGGAAATAATAATAGACTTTATAGTAAGTAATGATTTACATCCTAACCTAGAGTAAGAAATAAAACTTCTCTGAGTCTCTGTCTTCTTGCCTATAAAACAGGGATAATAATACCTACTTCATAGGTTCTTTGCAAGAGTTCAGAGTCTAATGAGATCATTCATAAAATATCAACACAGTATGAGGCATATAGTAAGTGCTCAATAAATATTAATCCCTCTTTCCTTTTCCTGGTTACTATTTTCAATCATTGGCAAGACTGATTCTTGGTGAGAATATTTTAAAAACTGTACATATATTCCATAAAATTATTCACATGGATTGATCTCCTTTACCTTCTTTATTTTCACTTCATACTTCAACAATTATATTTCTAAAGTACTGTTTGGATAGATTAGAAAGATATTTTAACTTTTTAAAATGTTGTTTAAAATAAAACACTTAAAGCTGGTGTGGGTAAATTAAATATAAGAATGACCAAATTTTGCATAGAAATTTAGTTTTATATAATGAATATGATTCTCAAAGTTTTAGATTAACTCAGCTTTTGTAAATTGAGTTCTGATTTTCATCTTCATATTATTTACAATATAATTTCATAACATTTATTTAATTAACCTTCTATTGTCAAGGACCTCTAACACAGTACACTTAAACCTTCCTGTTATATAGTTAATAATATGTATAAACAAATGGAAATGTATTTACTATTTAAAGGAAGCCTGCTGATCCTGTTTTATAATGCAGAGGATTTTTTGTTATGTGATCCAATTTATATTTTGTATTGTTTGTCCATAATAGTTAAAAAATTAAAATACACAAAACAGTGTGAAGGAAAATAATTTGAAGCAAGAATTGTATACCCAAAAAAAAAAAAAAATTAGCGTGATTGAGCAAAATGAAGACTTTTTATAACTGTTGAAAGACATAGAAACTGTATTACCCACAGACTATGAAAGAATTATTCAAGGAAATACAGTACCAAATCAAAAATGAATATAAGCATGAGGAAGACATGGAATGCAAGACACTTGTGAGCAAAGAATTACTTGGACTTAACCAAGAATGTAACATATTTCTTTGTTCACAAAAATTAACAAATATTTTATCAGATTGGGTTGTTTTAACATCTCGCTCAGAAATTTACACATAATGTAGACAAATATAAGTAAAAATATAGAAGTTTGATTAATTTTTGGCCCAAAAGAATTGTCAAGATTACCAGTTGATCCATTTTGAGTTGATTTTTGTATAAGGTGCAAAGTAAGGCTCACCTTCATTGTCTGCAAAGGGAGATCCAGTTTTCCCAGCACCAACTGTTGAAGAGACTATTCTTTTCCAGTCGACTGGTCTTGGTATTCATGTCAAAAATCAGTTGACCGGGAAGCGTATGTGGCTCAAGTGGCTGGGCATCCATCTACCATATGGAAGGACCTGGGTTCGATCCCTGGGACTTCCTGGTAAAATTAAAAAAAAAAAAAAAAAAAAAAAATCAGTCGACCATAAAAGTGAGGGCTGATTTCTGAGCTCTCAATACAATTTCATTTGTCTATATATGTATTCTTATGCAAGTACCATGATGTTTTGATTACTATGGCTTTGTAATAAGTTTTAAGATCAGTCCTCCACCTTCGCTCATCTTTTTCAAGATGACTTTGGCTATTCAGGGCCCCTTACCCTTCCATATAAATTTGATGATTGGCTTTTCCATTTCTTCCAAGAAGACTTTTTTTTTTTTTTACTTTAATCAGTTTTATTGAAATATACTAATAAAGCATACAATCTATTCAACGTGTACAATCAATGGTATTCGGTATAATCACATAGTTGTGCATTCAGCAATTCAATCACCATTAGAGTATTTTCATTATTCCTATATTAATAGTAATAATAAATATTAAAAATCAGACAAATAACTGTACCCCTTAATATATACCTGTCAATCTCTCTAAGCTTCCCTGCAATACATATCTGCTATTTCATTTCTGTCTCTCTAATTTACTTTGTACATTCATATTTTTCTTAAGCATTTTTTTCAATTTTATTGATACATATTAATAAAGCATAAATCCATCCAAAGAGTACAATCAATGCTATTTGGTGTAATCACATGTTTATGCATTCATCACCCCAATCACTTCCAGAGCACATTCATTATTCCAATAATAATAATAAACAAACAAACAAAAACAAACAAAACTCATCACTCTCAATCTCTCTAAGGCTGTTTTTTTAATTGGGGTTTCATTGAATCTATAAATTGCTTTGGGTAGATGTGACATCTTAACAATATTTAGTCTTCCAATCCATGTACACAGAATGTCCTTCCATTTGTTTAGATCTTCTGTGATTTCATTTAGCAATGTTTTGTAGTTTTCGGTGTATAAGTCCTTTACATTATTGGTTAAATTTATTCTTAGATACTTGATTCTCTTAATAGCTATTATAAGTGGAACTTTTTTCTTGATTTCATCTTCTGATTGTTCATTGCTAGCATATAAAAACACTACTGATTTTTTGGTATTGATCTTGTACCCTGCCACTTTGCTGAATTAATTTATTAGCTTTAGGAGCTTTGTTGTGGATTTTTCATGATTTTCTATATATGGGATCATATCATCTGCAAATAGGGAATGTTTTACTTCTTCCTTTCCAATTTGGATGCCTTTTATTTCTTTCCCTTCCCTGATTGACCTGGCTAGCACTTCCAGTACAATGTTAAATATTGTGGTGACATTTGCTCCCCTTGTCTTGTTCCTGATCTTACAGGGAAAGGGCTCAGTCTTTCACCATTAAATATGATGGTAGCTGTGGGTTTTTAATATATGTCCTTTATTATGTTGAGGAAGTTTCCATCTATTCCTAGTTTTCTGAGAGTTTTATTAAGAAGGGGTCAAATGCCTTTTTTTTTTTTGGTCATCAGGTGAGATGATCATGTGGTGTTTCTCCCTTCATTCTGCTAATGCTATGCATTGCATTAATTGATTTTCTTATGTTGAACCACCCTTGCATACCTGGGATCATGGTATATAATTCTTTAATATACTGTTGGGGGGTGCAGATGTGGCTCACTATGGTTGGGCATCCGTCTCCCATATGGAGGGACCTGGGTTCGAACCCTGGGACCTCTCAGTAAAATAAAGAAAAATATAAAAGGCACACAGGCCGCCAGTCCCTGAGTGCGGGCGTGCCAGGCCCCACTGAGCCACGCAGCAAGATGATGACATAACAAGAGAGTGACACAAGGGAAAGCCAAGACGAGACGTGCCGAAAAACCAGGAACTAAGGTGGCGCAGGTGGTAGGACGCCTCTTTCCCACATCGGAGTTTCCCAGGATCGAATCCTGGTAAAGACAGGAGAAGGATAAGAAGAGAGGCAGGAAACAGTCACAGAGAATTGCCCAGTGAATGGACACAAAAACAGCAAATATGGGGGCAGGGAGGGTTAAAAAAATGGATAAAAGTAAATAAATCTATCTATTTATCTATCTATCATCTATCTATCTATCTATCTATCTATCTATCTATCTATCTATCTATCTATCTATCCTGTTGGATTCAGTTTGCTAGATTTTGTTGAGGATTTTTGCATCTATATTCAAGAGAGATAATAATCTGTGCTTTCCTTTTCCTGTGGTATCTTAATGTGGCTTTGTTATGAGAATGATGTTGGCCTCGTGGAATGAGTTAGGGAGTCTTCCCTCCCCTTCAACTTTTTGGAAGAGTTTGAGCAGGATTGGTGTTAATTCTTCTTGAAATGTTTGGTAAAATTTCCCTGTGATGCTATCTGGTCCTGGGCTTTCCTTTGTTGGGAGGTTTTTTATTATTCTTTCAATCTCTTTACAAGTTATTGGACTGTTGAGATCTTCTATGTCTTCTTGAGTCAGTGTAGGTAGTTTGTGTGTTTCTAAGAATCTGTCTGTTTCATCTGGGTTAGCTAATTTGTTGGCATACAGTTGTTCATAGTGTCCTCTTATAGTCCTGTTTATTTCAGTAAGTAGTAATGCCCCCCTTTTCATTTTTGACTTTAGTCATTTGTGTCCTCTCTCTTTTTTCCTTCATCAATCTAGGTAATGTTTTGTCAATTTTATCGATCTTTTCAAAGAACCAACTTTTGGCTTTGCTGATTCTCTCTATTGTTTTTATTCTCTAATTCATTTCTCTCCACTCTAATCATTGTTATTGGCTTTCTTCTGCTTACTTGGATTTGATTTGCTCTTCTTTTTCTAGTTCATCCAGTTCTGAGGTTAGGTCTTTCTTCTTTTTAAATACAAACATTTAGAGCTATAAATTTCCCTCTCAGCAGTACCTTTGCTACATCCCATAAGTTTTTCAATTTCACTCACCTCAAGATATTTCCTAATTTCCCCTTTAACACATTAATTGTTTAAGAGTATGTGGTTTAATTTCCACATGTTTTTTAATTTTACATTTCTCCCTCTGTTATTGATTTCTAGTTTCATTCCATTGTGGTGAGAGAAGATAAATTAAATGATTTCAATATTTTTTTAATTTATTGGGACTTGTTTTGTGACCTAATAGTCTATCCTGGAGAATGATCCATATGCAGTCAAGAAGAATGTGTATTCTTTGGTATTGGGTGAAGTGTTCCATATATGTCTGTTAGGTCTAGCTGATTTAGAGTATCATTCAAGTCTTCTGTTTCCTTATTAATCTTCTGTCTAGATGTTCTAACCATTACTGAAAGTGGTATATTAAATTCTCCTACTAGTAATGTAGAACTGTCAATTTCTCCTTTCAAATCTGTCAGTATTTGCTTCATCTACTTGGTGACTCTGCTGTTAAATGCATGTTTATGTATATTTGTTATATTTTTTGTTGAATTGGCCCCTTTATCAATATTAATGACTGTCTTTGTCCCTCATAACTGTTTTTGACTTAGTCTATTTTATCTGGTATTAGTATAGCTGCCCCAGCTTTCTTTTAGTTACTATTTGCATAGTATATTTTCTCCATCCTTTAACTTTCAACCTACTTATGTCTTTGAATTTAAGGTGCATTTCTTGCAGATAGCATATAGTTGGGTCATGCTTTTTAATCAATCTCTACCTTTTGACTGGTGAGTTTAATCTATTTACATTTAAAGTCACTACTGATAATGTAGGACTTTCTTCTGCCATTTTAATATTTAGTCATTATAAGTTTTATACCTTTTTTATCCCTCAATTCTTCCACTTTTGCCTACTTTTATATTTATTTGATTTTTTTTTCTTGTACCATATTGAATGTCTTCTCTTCTATCTGGATATTTATTTCATCTATTTTCTTTGTGGCTACCAGGGGTTAAAATTCATATTTGGTTTGATACCAACTTGACTTCAATAGCATAAACATATACTTTTCTTATACCCTTCAATCCCTCCACCTTTTTTGTATTTGTTACCAATTCTATCTTTGTACATTGTATGTTCAAAGCCATAGATTTACCATTACTTTTTATGCATTTGCATTTTAGCACCTGTAGTAAGAAGTGGAGTTACATAGCAAAAATACATTACAATAATACTGACATTTGTAATTACCCACATGGTTACCCTTTACTTTGAACCAATGTCTAGTGTCCTTTCCTTTCAGTTTGAAGACCTCCCTTTAGCATTTCTTATAGAGCAGGTGTAGTGGTGATGAACTCTCAGCTTTTGTTTCTCTGGGTATGTCTTAATCTCTCCCTCATTTTTGAAAGTCTCACTGGATATAAAAGTTTTGGCTGGCAGTTGTTTTCTTTCAATGCTTTAAGTATATTTAAGTGCATATTCATGAGTTCGTTGATTCTTTTTTCTGCCAGCGGCAATCTGCTGTTGAAACCCTCATGGGAATTTTTTCATTTCAGTTAATGTAGTCTTCAACTCCAGTAGTTCTCTTTGGTTCCTTTTTAAAATTTCTTACCTCTATATTGAGATTCTCATATTATTCACTCATTGTTTTCCTGATATCTTTAGTGCTTTCTTTGTACTTTTCTTCATCTTTTTGAGCATCTTTAATATCATTTTTTAAAAGTCTTTGTCCATTATTTCCACAGTCTGGTCTTCTTTGTTGGTGTTCTCTGGATTTTTATCCTTTTCCTTTGGATGGACTATCATTTCTTGTTTCCTTGCTTGTCATGTAGTCTTATGTTGCACACTGTACATTTTCCTATTTTAAAATGTTAACTCTGGGATTTATTCCCTGAGGTGTCTGTTTCTTGAATTTGTAACTAGCTGGTGATTTGAGAGTGATTTTCTTGAGTGTCAGCCCTCCTATCAGGAAGATCCACCCAAGGCAAATATAAAGTGCAGGGTCCTCTGTCTTGGCCTGGGCTTGTGCTTACTAGTTGCTTAGGAGATTCCCTGTTCACAGGAGTTTGATCTTTATTCTCTACTTCCCTCTTCTGGGTGCTCCACAGCTGGATTTAAAGCAAGGAAGCTTCTGCCCCAGGCCATCCACCTCAATTTTTTTCTTACACTGCTTTCTTTGTCTCAAACTGCTTTTGCCTGGAAGGCAAATTCTGGAGAGGGGCCATGTCAGAGAGGAGCTTCCCAAGTCAGTCTTTCCCAGCTGGAACAAGACCAGACACCCACAAAAGGAGTGCAGGCTGCCTGCAAACTTCCCTGGAGAGGGCATGAAGGAGGGTCCAGGAAGGGTGCTAGGAGCATGATTCCCCAAAGCTGTACTTTCTTGACCTGTCCAGCAAATGCAGCCCTTCAACTGTCCTCCAAAACTCCGAGGAAGCATAGCATCCTTAAGTCTCCTCCACCACTTTTAAGCAGGGTGGGTTGGAACAATGGCTGCCCTCAGAACTGGGTCCCCAGCAACCCAAAGTTCCTAATCAAGCCATGATCAAATAAATAAATAAGCCATGATCATCGCCCCTCATCCTTAAGAATAAGGGTGTGAACTCTGAGGGGGGAGTTGAAGCAGGTTAGCCAAGGAAACAGAGGAGAAGATGAGCCACAACATGACCAACAGACAACATGGCTGAAAGACAACATGGCTGACAGACAACATTACTGCAAGACCTCGCTGAGACCTTGAGTTTAACCTTGAGGTCCCAATTTCTCTTTCCAGGACCTCCCCTTGGCCCCAGATATTCCAAACAGTCCTCACCATTGGCCTTCACCATTGGTGGGGTGACCAATAACAGCTGGTGCCCATCCCCTTATCGTTAGCAAGGGGAGGAATAATTAACAGTTTAAAAGGTAACTGTTTTAAAAAGTAACTGTAGCTTGCTCTTTCTGCCTAGAGGAGCCCACACCAAATCTCGGTATATTTCCATCTTTCTCTCCCATTTCTCAGCAAGCTCTGTTCTTTCCCCCATTTCCCAAATAAATTGTTTTAACTGGCCTTAAAAATAAAAAAAAAAATTTTAAAAGCCATGATCAGTGATCAGCCCCTTCCCACCCTGGATCCTGAGGAAGTAGATTTTTACATCCCTTTCTGGCCTCAGCAAGCCATGCCAGGTGCCAGATCCCACTACAAGCTGCAATAAGAATGAGAGATGGGCACTGGTAACTGCCCCACAGAGGGGCAATTTACTAGTACTTACTGCGATTTACCAGCATCTTCTTCCTGTTCTTTCCTGGATGCTGTACAGTGTCCTGCTGGACTCCCAAATTTCAAAATAGATGATTCAGACAGTCCCTGCCTGTTTAGTGGTTGTTCTGGTGTAGTGACTAATTCCTGGAGTTCCTACTCTGCCGTCTTCCCACAGTCTTCCACTCAGTCACCTTTAAGGCTTTGTTTTAAATTTAAAAGTTTATTTTTGTATTTTCAACAAACAAAAATTACTTTTCTTAATTTATGCCAAGTTGCTATGGACAATATCTGTAATTGTTAGTTGAGTTCATTTGCACTTATTATATTGACTAGTAGAAGTCAATCATTATGGTTGCTGTTGATTCCAAAGTAATAATCCCAAGTATTTTTTATGTTAGATATTGATCTAACCATGTGACCTACCCTCATAATAACTTATTGTTATGAATACTGAGTGGATATTTTAACCTGCACCTAATTATGGACAAATAATTTCTGCTTCTCATTTGTGTATGGGCTTCTTCTCTGTGATTTCTAGGTTCTAGAAAAGAGGCGAAGGTTTTTGAAGCCTGAGGAGACTATCATATACATTCACAATGGCATCTCCTTAAAGGATTTGGAGGCTCTGCATCAACTAAAGAAAAAGCACCAGTGACAGCTGGGATGTAATCCCAGACAATTGCCATCCCTTACTCAAAATGTGTCAAAGTCAGGTGGCAATGATATATTCAGATCTAGGCAAGCAACTGTAAAGACAATGAGACTGGAAAGAAGCAAAGCAACAGTTTAGTGGGTACTAAGTTTTGGCACACAGATCATACCATTTAATCCTGAAAATAACTCTCTGTGCCAAGTCTTGTTAGGTCCAATCAATGGAAGAAATATGGGTCAATTCTAGATGCAAAGCTGATATTCTTTCCACTATACATACTGCCTCTCATAACAGGTATCCCAGTAAGGTCCTTCCTGAAGGGTATTGTTAGTACATGACCTTTATGAAACCATTCTCTTGGACCGGTTGGATCTTCATGTATATACATTATTTCCCACCAAAATAAACACAATTTACAAAGAACTGAACCTAGGAGATTTTCCTTGGTTACTCTATATCAAGGGTCAGCAAACTTTGCTGTAAGGGACTAGACAAAAAATATTTTTGGCTTTTGGGACTATATAGTCTTTGCTGCCACCACTCACCTCTGTCACCCATAGACAATATGTAAACAAATGGGCAGCTGTGGCTATGTTCCAATAAAACTTTATTTACAAAGTAGACCAAAAGCCAAATTTGACCCACAGGCCATAGTCTGGCCAACCCTTGCTCTAGATTAAAAGCAGTCATTTTTTGCATATTTTGGTCTATATAGTTTCCGAGGTCTGAGCTTATTTGCTGTTCTGTCTCCTGTAAGTCTTTTTTTTTTTTTTTTTTTAAAGATTTTATTTATTCATTCATTTATCCCCCCCTTGCTGCTTGTGCTTGCTGGGTCAGCTAACTACGCCGTGCGGGCGGGCTTGCCTTCACCACGAGGCCCCGGGAACCGAACCCGGGGCCTCCCATATGGTAAACGGGAGCCCTACTGATTGAGCCACAGCCACTTCCCTCTCCTGTAATTCTTAAAGTCTCCCTAGTCTCTCTAGAATTGAAGTGATTCCCCAATGTCCCTCACCCATGGAGGCCCCATGCCTTATTACAACACAGTCTTGGAGAGAGGGGTGTGAGACAAGGGCCCAAGTCTTTGCCCATCATGGTGAAAGTTGTGTCATAAGGAGTTTTATAAAGGGACTTAGAGAAGTCAGTGTTGGCACCCCACTGCCTCTATCAGAGGCAGCCCTGTAGTAGGAAATCTCAAACAGAGCATAGGCTCTAATTTCAGAGGATAAGAACCTGACCTCCCATGGAGGTCTCAGTTGGAACTATTGATAACATGGTAGAACAGATGAGATTGACAGCATTTGAGCCACCAGTATCTAAATTCTGTGCAGGGAAATTTGTGCCAGTCAACCACGTGAATATACCCTAGCATGTTTCTTGGTTGTAACCCTGCCCCACCACACACACACACAACTCCACCAAATTATTCACGTTGGCCTCATTTTTCCACTCTTCCTTATATTCTGGTATGCTTATGTGTGTGTGTGTGTGTGTAACTGCTTTAGAGACATTTTGCCACCTTTCTAGACTTGGTTAGATCAGGGGGAGTAGGCAGGTTGTGATTGGAATTTTAATAACCTGTTGAAACAGAGCATTTAAATCCTGTTCATGCTATTTTCTTTCCTTCCCATGTAACACAGAGCGCCAAGAAAACAAATAGACGAGGCCCCTTGATATTTTTCCCTTGTTTGTGTGATCCTAAGTGTTTTCATGAACCGGCCTTTGCAAGTTACACTGAGGCTATTCAAACTACTTCAGCTGACTCTGACTTGCTTAATAACTTAGTAAGGATCCAAGGCACCGAAAATCAAAACAGGAAAGAAAAAAACTCAGATCAGCATAAATCATAACAATATAATCTTTCAGCATCTTATCAGGTTGCTTAGTATAGCTTCTGCGGTAATGTAATAGAAATGGAAATAATTTACTCTGGCCACTCTCTGTTACTGTTAAATCATTTATGTGTTGTGAAAAGAATTGCAAACCATTGAGACTCAAAAGTCCCTTACCTGCATTCTCCCAAGGACTTCTCCACCACCATCCCTAGTTCTATTTCATATTTTAAACATTTTCTTAGAGTGAGAGCTTTATTATTCATGTTGAAATTCAGCAGGCCTTACTTGTCCAGATAGATCACCGTCAAGAAAATACAATAATGTGGAATAAAGCTTTTCTGACATTTTTGTGGTATATTATATATGATATATATGTATCAAGCTCTTTGTAATCTTTTTTAATTTTTGAAAGAGCTGATTCTTTGGGGACCATTTAATACATGATTCCATAGATTTTAGTGATATCAGGCATCCTTCATGTATCATTTTAATTGACCTCTGGTGCTTTTTGTGTCCCATCAACTGTGACTCAAACAGGAGACTGTCAAATTCTATTGGATAACAAATCAGAGGCCAAGGAAAAATTGGTCCACAAGTCATGCCCAAAGACAAATAAGAATCAATCCCTGCCTTCAAGGAACATATGGCTTCATAGAAAGAGAAAATGTACACAGAAAACTATACAACAAAGTAAAAATGTCATAAATTCAGTGAGGCAAAATACCATAATAGTTGGAGAGAATAGATAATAATAATAGTAGTAGTAGTATATAATTACATTTACTTATGTGCTAGACATTTTTTCATACTTAAAACATAGAAAGCCTTTGAGATGCAATCCATTCTATTGATGAGTAAATAACAGCACAGAGAAGTCAGTTTGGGCAAGTCAAATCTAGATGTAAAGCTGATATTCAAGTTTACACAGCTATTGCGTGGTAGACTTGAGTTTAATAAGAAAGGCAATGAAATAATGAAAGCGTATCACAGTGCTGGAAAGATTAGATCGGGAAAGATCTAGGCAGAGTCCAGTTAATGGAATATTGAAACTATCCATGGGAAACTAAGAGACATTGGACTAGAGTCTTGGCAACACGAGCACAGGATGGAGGAGGGCAAGATTTTTATGAGATTTTTGAAAGGAGGAATCACTGATAGGACTTGATACTAATTTGATAATATGGAATATAGGAAAAGAAAGTCAAAGTTGACTAGAGTTTTTTATCTCAAATGAGAAGGATGAGTAGGGAAGAAATATCTTAAGGGAATAGGCAGCTTCTCTGGGTTGCAGGGCACACTGCACACTGCTCTGTCCCCAGCCCTCACCACACTGTATCTGTAGATATTTGTTTATGGGCCTCTCTTCTCCCATCCGTTCTGAGCTCTTCTGCCTTGGGATTTACACAGGCCCATCACCCAGGAATGTGCTCCGGAAATAGTTAAGTCTTCCATAAACATTCACTTGGAATAAATTCTAAGCCTAATATAGAAGTGCTGACTAAATAGCCGAGTATGACTGTTTAGCAAACAATGGAAACTGCACAATGGACATTTTAAAATAATATCAGGGCTGTAGGAGTAGATTCTGAATATCAGAAAGAAACAATATTTGAAATCTTGACAACAGGTTAATTCCTTAAATAACAATTTGGAAGAGACAGCAAACAAATAAGAACTGAGTGGTAAGGGAAACACTAAGAGGCAAAGGAAGAAATACATAGAAGCAGGGTTTAAAAAGTGAGATCTTGGGAGCAGATGTAGCTCAAATGGTTGAGCACCTGCTTCCCATGTATGAGGTCCCAGGTTCAATCCCCTTATACCTCCTAAAAGAAATAAAACCAACTTTTATTGGGGAGTGGATGTAGCTCAATGGTTGAGTGCCTGATTCCCATATATGAGGTTCTAGGTTCAATCCTCAGTACCTCCTTAAAAAAAAAAGTGAGGTCTTTATTGCTGATCAGTAATGTAAAATGCTAAAGATCAAGGAAGTTTCCGGTCTTCAAGGATCCAGAGGAAATTTCTGTTTTTAATTACCCATTTTCTAATTATGATTGTGGAATATTATATTCGAAGAGGTAGGAGAGATGCTATATTAATTAGGTTAATAGACATTGGTATTTTATTCTCTTTTAATAGATGTTTGTATACTCTTCAGAGGAAAGAAAAACATTTTCATAGCTGACCAGATCAGATGAAATATAATTAATACATTAAAATGAGCTAATCATAAGCTTTCCCATTTCCAGTGACCCTCATTTAATCACTCAATGTGGAATAACCATTCATTTAAACTTGAAATTTACCATTGTAACTTTCATACTTACCTCTATTATAACTACCAGATATTCTCTATTAAAGAGTTATGTTTCTAATCTCTTAGCATTTCCTGTACATTTTCCCTTTCAGACAAAAGCATTATATATTTTGGATGGGTTCTGAAGTCATCTATTTGGGAAAAATTCAACAGAGTACCTATTTAGCTGTCTTTTATTTGCATTTGAAATATTTTAAATGTACTCATTATCCAGCCCCTCTTAATGTATTGAATTATGAAAACTGACTCCTTGCATATATAAAATATCCTTGCATATATTATTTTGAAAATACAATTGCTTTGTTGCTGTTCTTAATCACAAAATACCTATCTCCTTAGAGGGTTATGAACTCAGACCATTAAAGGAAAAAAATAATGTCATTCGCCTTATAAGTACATTATTCTCACAATGTATTACAATTGTGAATAAACAATAGAAAGCTTTATTAAGTAAGATACACCATATTCACCCAGTTTTGTCTTATAACATAACTGATACATTATAGGAAATGGTCTCTTCCCACACATTCCAGAGTGCACATTACTCCTCAAATTTTGAATAGTAACTCTAGAATGATGATCTTTTAAAAATCTATCCTGCATTGGATATATCTTCAAATTCATAGGTGAAAATTTTTAAAATTCAATAGACTAAAATCTAAGTTATACATAAAGAAATAATTAGTGAAGTGGAGGGCAGTGCTGGGAAATTCACAGAGAGACAAAGAAATAACATATAAGTAAAAGCAATTAAAGTATAGAGGATTTATTGAGAGGCTCCAACCCATTGTAAAAAGTATTTCCAGAGGAAAATAATATAAGGAATGGAGAAAAAAACTATATTTGAAGAGGTGGTACCTGTAAAATATCTAGAACTCAAAAGATATTAGTCTTCACATTTAAAATGCACCTTGAATAGTGAGGATAAATAAATGTAAAAATCACATCATCACATTATAATGAAACTGCAGAACATAAATGATAAAGAAGAATATTAAAAGCTACCACAGAGAAACGATAGATTACCCAATAAGGAAAGACAATTTAGACACCCAGTAATCTTCTCAAAAGAAACAATAAAGGCCAGAATGCAATGGTATTGAGGAGAAATAATTGTCAATTTAGGATTTTATACTCAGCTATACTAGCATTCAAGGAATGGAGTAAAACTACGGAATGTCACTGATACAACCAAAAAGAAAAAAGATGCAAGTATTTAAGAAACAAAGTCAACCAATAGGAAGGCATAGGGTATAAGAAAGTGCAGCAAGCATAAAAATTGATGTGGCCATTATAGCAATTTGAAAGGGCCAATTAGAGCAAAGCTTAGTAAATTTTTTGTTTTCAAAAGATGAGCCCAAAAGTACAGAAAATAAGATGGTGGTTGGTTTTGTTTAATGGATAATTAAAGCACACAAAGATCCTTGCCATATTTCAGAGGAAGAGAAACATACCTAATAACTTTATAGTTTAAACTTTAAGAAAAAATATCTATAAATAAATAATCCATAGTTTTCAAATCTAAAATGAAAAGAATATGGAATTTTTAAACATACATAGGCAGATAAAAAAAGAAAAAGCAAAGTAAATAGAAAACACGAAATAATTTAGAAATAAGTCCAAAAACATCAGTCATCAAATAAATATGTAACAGGTTGAACTCAGTAGGATGCAATCAAGATATAGCCTTGTTTTCCTTCCACTACTACTGCAAAATCTAATAGGTTGATGATTTGCATACTCTATGACACACACTGGGAAATGTTTCGAGTGGTGTTTCTAATGGTGGACTTACTTGCATTTGGTTTGGGACACTTCTTCGTATGTATTAACATCAAACATATTGAAGGACATTGAGCTTCCCTGGTCCCCAGCACCAAAGCTAGTTAGTTCCCCTCACAGTGATTTGACAATCCCAGAATGTTCCTAGATATTTCCAAGCACCTTCTGGAGTGGGAGCAGTGAGGTACCTCACCCTAGTTGAGAATCACTATCCAGAGAAACTCTTGCTTATATACAGATGAGAACATTTATAAGACTGCATTGGCATTGTTTATAATGGTAAAAATTGGGGAACAAAAGCACAATTAAATGCCAATCAATAGAAGATGGATATAAAGTGTGGTTTATACATATAGTAAAAAAAAAAAAAAAAAATCTTACGGCTATAAATATCAATATGGATAAATCTCTAAAATATCATGTTGCATAAAGGAAGCAAGTTACAAATTATCCACTGTGATGCCACTTAATTAAACTTTATAAAATGCGTAGCAGCCCTACACACACACACACACACACACACACACACACAAATGTGTAAAAGTATAAAAACATGCATTGAATGATACCAATCTCAGGATAGTGGTCATCAGTGGAGAGGGAGGTAGAGAAAGCTGTGGTGTTTTGGAACCGTATGTACCCCCAAAAAACATGTTCTTAGAGTTAATCCATTCCTGTGGGTGCAAGTTCTTTTGGTGAGGCTATTTCAGTTAAGGTGTGACCCACCGCACTTAGGATGGGTCTGCATCCTGTTAATGGAATCCTTTATAAATGGAATGTATACACATACAGAGAGAAGAAAGCTGTGGAAGCAAGAGGCTGGAATCAGCGAAACCTGAAAGAGAAGGAAGAGACCAGCAGATGCCACCAAATGCCTTACCATGAGGCAGAAGAGCCAAGGATCACCTGCAGCCAGTCTTGATGATGCCTTGATTTGGACATTTTCCTGGCCTCAAAACTGGGTGTAAATCAGTTCCCATTTTTTAAGTTGAGCCATTTCACGGTATTTGCTCTGAGCAGCTTAGGGAACCTAAAATAAATGGGAACACGGGGGGCTTTGTTTATGTTAAAAACTTGTGGATGAAATATTACCAGATTTGTTAAAGCTCAGTGGTGAGTGGGGACAATTTCCCTCCACATCTCTGGTCTCCTGGAGGTATTTTTCCATAAACAGTCCTTTCTTCACCCTGAGAGGTAGAGAAAATTACCTGATTGGTGTGTTTGGAGAGGAGCTGGGTGCTCCTAATTTGGCCTCACGTTTCTCCTTTCCCTCTGGGATCTTCCCTCTGACAGAAGTCTGGCTACGGGGTAAGCATAAAAAGCTGAGAAAACTGCGTACATGAGTATATGTTTGCCTAATTTTGGAGTGAAGGGTTAGGAAGTTTATTGATGCTCCACACCCAAGCAATGCTTTCAACCTTACCAGAAGTAATTCAGGTCTTTATCTGCCTGTCTTTATCCCCCTTATTTGGTTTTTAGAACTTGGAAGGGAAGTTGTGTTGGCTATTGCTGCACGCATCTAAGCCATATCATCCAACACAGACTTCACTGATTATACAGCATATTTTCTTTCATTTCCATCTGCCTGACTTTATTGTCTCTCTCAATTGAGTCAAAACTTGGGAAGGGAGGATTAAAATGTAATTTATTGGCCCCCTCAAATTTCAACAGTAAGTACAAAGATATTTATTACATTATTCTCTATTTTTTCCATAGTGAAAAATGATCATTTTTTTATATATGTATTTTTAGATACACATATTTAAATATTTTAGATATACATATTTAAAGATGCATATATATCAAGGTTTTAAATATTTTTGGATATAGATAGCTACCTATACATATATATGCTTCTAAAATAGTTGTTTTTTTCAGAACAGAGTTCTCATGATTATTTAAAATCAGGTAGTAATAGTTAATGAATAGTTAACGAAGTAGGAGGGCCTGGATGAACAACTACCACATGGGAAGCAAAATCAGAAATTCCATGCTGGATACAAAAGCAATTTCTTTTTATGTACCCATATCAATAGAATAAAGACACTCTGGAAAAAATGGAATCCATGTTTTGAGCAAACAAGGAATATCTTTGTATCATCTCTATTGGGAAAAATATAAATGAAGTGGAAAATGGGTTTTATAGGTAAAGATCTGAGTTTTTATATATCAAAATCTTGAAGTGTAAGAAATTACTAAAACAGGTTTCTGAACACAATGCCTGATTAATGTAACACTATCCTACTTAAATTCACCGAACTTGTATTTTCTTCAAGTTTCCTAACTCCTTTCCTTAAATTTTCCTAGTTTGTTGTTTTCCTTTTAACCATATTTCTATACTTTCAGGTCAAGGGCTTGCCCTGCAGAAAATAAAAAGCTTAGCTGAAAGTAGAAGGTTTAGTCAAAGCTTTCCTAGACAGCATGAACAATCAGCAAACATTGAACTGGACAAAATGAAATGCCATTCAAATGGAAACAGCTAGGGCTTGCAGATTTCCCCAACAAAGAACATGATTTCAGTACTTCCCCCCTGACCCCTTGTCTCTTCACCACCTACTTTTCCAGCATTGGATATGAGTGAAATTTGGACTGTTGGAGGGAGAGGGCTTGTGAGGGTTGGTGGCTGCGTAGGAAAGAGTCACACAACATTGCTTTCTGGTTGCTGAACAGAATGCAAGACAATATTTTTCAGTGACAGTATTCAGAGACTATTTGAATGTGAAGAGGTACCACTCTCTGCGTATTCTTATATTTTTGGCAATGGTTTTCAGTTCTTAGAAATTGTCTCATCCTTCAGCCTGTGACATATCCCAATGTTTCACTTTCAGCCACTATAGGGGGAAACAAAATGTACTTCTGACTTTGGAAAAGAGGTTGGAGAAGAAAGAGCATGTGTCAAAAGCACCTCTACAGCTAGATTTTTAAAACTCAGCACAAACTGGTTTCTTTCATAGCAGTCTGGTGTGTTGTGTCATACTCTCAGCCCTGTGGATTTATTCATTTTGGCTCCTGGATAGGCATTTTGTCAATTAAAAATTCTGAAATCTGAGCAATTAAGCTGGCCCAATTACATTGTGTCTAAAATTGAATATTTTCACATAACTCCTCAAATTTTATAGCCAAAAATAGGAAATGCAACAAGAATGTAAGAGATGTCAGACTATTTCAATAGTAAATCCACTACTTCTTTCAGAGCTGAATTTAGAGGAATAAATCCATATCCTTCCTCTTGGACTCTCATGTCCCAATACTCATTAAAATAGAAAATAATCTCTACTCCGGAAAGATAGGAAATCAGGTCTTTGAGATTTTTGTTTAAATGAACTTAATCTCACAGTTGTTCATTTCTCACTCAAATATGTTTCACACCTGCCATCTGTATCAGAGTACAGCAGAAAACAGGAGTTTCTCTAAAAAATAATGTAATGAATGGGCTAGATTCAGAGGTGTGAGAGAGTTAAGGGAAGCATGAAGGCGAGGTGAGACACAGAGACTGGTTAGAGCAGAAGCCATTACCAGCCATGTCTGAGCCTGAAGAGACAACAGAAGGAATGATATTCACCAGAGACCCTTGAGAGCTGTAGAGGGAAAGCTGTTAGATGCAAGCTCTAGTCATGGGAACCTAGTCTCTGCCAGGACATCAGAACAATAGCAAAGCAGGGATGGAGTAGGAAGAATAAACACCCAGACTTCTTTCTCCGCCTACCTTTCCATCCCCTGCTGTTGCCTCAGAGTGCAAGAAGTCCAGATGATGTGGTCAGTTGAGGTCAGCCCTCCCAGACTTAGACCTAGAGAAGAGCAGAGTGATCTGGAAAAATACCCAGCACTCTGTCCTTTGATGGTTGTGTCCATCCATCCATGCATTTCATCCCAAAGCTCATCACTAATATTATATATGATAAGAACAAAATAAGCATAAATCTCATGTATCATTCATTCTAAACACTACGCTTCAGCCGTACGGTACATTCCATCATCGGAAACTCTGGCCTTGACCTATCCTCCCAGCATCACCCCTGTTAACAATTTTGAACTTTAGTTTCAATGGGCAGTTGAAGTCTTTAAAGAGATATATTTTGGGGGTTTTGTTTGTGTTTTGCTTTTTAGTAAAATAAATTGGGAAACAGTTGGAAGATGAAGTTGATTGGGAAGATACCTGTGGAAGGGAGAGTATTGCTGACACTCAGGCAAAAGAGATGATGAATATATAAACTAAAGTGAGGTCAGAGAAGATGGAGCCCTGCAGCCAGATTCAGGTGTTATTGTTGAAATAGAGTCTATTTGATTTGGTGACAGATTTGAACTGATAAGGAGGAAGAGAGAGAAATTGAGAATGAAGTTGATGTTTCTAATTTTGAAGGCCATGTCTATTGCTATGCCATTCGCCAAGACAAAGTAAGAGAAAAGAAGCAGGTTTTGGTGAAAGAAGATAATGAATATAGTGATGCACATGTTAAATTTGAGACACCTGAAGAAAATCTCTGAAGAAAAATTCAATGGGGAGATTTCTGTTCAATACAACTCTATGGGTTCGTACTTTGAGAGCTCCTCCTACCCCACACAAAAGCAACAATTCACTATAAAAGAAAATTTAAGAGATATATTTGTACTTAGAAATGAGATGAACACCCAAGAAATGTAACAAAAATCTCAAATTAGTGATTAGTGAAAAAAGTTGAATTCATGGCTCTGAAGGACTCTCCATCTAGAAATAGTGATAACTGGGAATCTAGTCCCTAAGGATAATGGGGACCAAAATAGTTTTCCCATGTGAGGATGGGGATGGGCTACAGGAGCCAAGCTCGCTTTCTGAAACCAGGAATGAGGATTCTCCACAACCCAAAATGTGCCTGAAGGAAGACCTGCTGCCAAATCTTGCCTGGGGCTGCACGTTCTGCAACGCTGAAGACCAAAGGAAGCAGGAGAGAGTAGACAGTCTCAGTACCAGAAAATAAAGCAAACTCACTCACTAGCTCAGTGACTAATATGGTGATATCCCCAATAGCACTGTGGTAGAGGGACTGCAATCCCAAATATAAGTTTTGGTTTGGGACTTGGGGCCCTGAAAGGTTGACCTAAAGTCAACTATAAACCATTAGACCAGAAGGAGAGTGGGAAGAGAGCTAGGAAAAGAAAAAAGTTAAAAAACCAAACAAACAACAAAAAACCCCTCCCACTCAAAAGACCCTGCAAACCAAAATTCAAAAACATAAACCTGGTGCTAAGAAAAATAGCAAAAAAATTCTATCAGAATGTGAATTAATTCTAAATGATACTGATTTAATAGACTACTTGGACAAAGTCTTTAAAATACCACTACATCCCACCAGCATGACAAAAAAAGACAACACCAAATATTGACAGAGAGCATGCAAATTCTGATATGAGTGTAAATTGGTTCAAACACTCTGGAAAACTGTTTGACAGTATCCACAAAAGCTGAATATATGCATACCCTCTGACTCAGTAATTCCACTCTTGGCATTGAATTAGTCAGGGTTCTCTAGGGAAACAGAATCAACAGGAGATATCTGTAAATAGTATGAGATTTTATAAAATTGTCTCATGTGACCATGGGGATGTACAAGTCCAAAATCTGTAGGACAACCTACAAGCCTGGGACTCAGATGAAGGTCCTTGTTGAATTCCCCAGGAGATGCTGGCTGGCTGACGTAGAGATGGGGATTCTCCCTCTGATTGCTGAAATCACTTCTCCTTTTAAGGCCTTCAACTGATTGATTATGTTTCACTAATTGCTGATGACAGTCTCCTCAGCTGATTATAGATGTAATCAACCATATATGCAATCAACTCACTGATGATTAAAGTCCATGAAGTGCCATTGTATTACAATTAGCCCAGTGCTTGCTTGACCAAACAATTGGGTACCATGACATGGCTGAGTTGACACATTAGCTTAACCATCACAGGTATGTACCTGACAAAAATGTGTATGTATAAGAATCAAAAGACATTTACAAGAATGGCCATAGCATCACTATTTGTAAGAACCCCAAACTGGAAAGAATACAAGTGTCCATCAACAATAAAATAGATTTTTTAGTGTGATACATGTATACAATGGAATAAATAAGCTGCAATTTTACACAACTTGGATAAACCTCACAAACATAATATTAAGTGAAGGACACTTTTTGCCATCAACATGAAAAGAAAAACATTATCTGTTATATAAGTCTCAATTCAGTCTCCAAAAGGAGGGAAAAAAACCAAGTCCCCCAAAGAAATATTATTGTTCTTGGCACTGCAAGATCATTTTCTTCTCCAAGTTTTCACTGAGACCCTATATAATATAGTAAGTGATGTTAAAAAATAACAACGAACTCTATGATATATGATAGGCTATGATAATACCTCTGTGTCCACTGGTGGCCTACTGAGAAAGTACACTTCAGTTGAATGATTTTTGTGGGATGTCAAAACAAAAATGTGAGACTATGGTAACGAAAATTCTATAAATTTTTCATACAAGATCGAAAGTTTTTCAGTATTTCTGTCCTACTTCAAACAAAACAATACAACTCTTAACCATGGAAAGTAACTTTTTGTGTATATTCAAAAAGTATATTCAAAATTTTGATTTTTACCCATAATAAAAAAAAAAAAAAAAAAAAGTATATTCAAGGAGAGCAGGTGTAGCTCAGTGGTTGAGTGCCTGCTTCGCATGCATGAGGTCCCAGGTTCAATCCCTGGTACCTCCTAAAATTTTTTTTTTAATTTTTAAAAGTATATTCATAAAAAATAACATTTATGTAAGCAAATGCACCTATATACATATATATTTATATATCGTTTTACAAATGTTGGTTTGTATTGTGAAAATTTTGATTTTTTCCCACAATAAAAAATAAATAAATAAAATACCAAAAAAAAAAAAAAAAAGTATATTCAATAAATAGTTAAGGTGGATGTCTTCTTCTACAACTTGTTTCAGGTTTTGCTTTTTTTAAATACACACAAAAGCATTAAATGGTCAATGGTTAGTGTTATTTGTATTTTATCAATTTCTTTGCTCTCCTTCTTGTGCTCCATGCCATCCCTCTGGGTTCAACATGCCAGATTATCACAAACTGTTCTTCAGAACTTACCTTGAAACAGAGTGCAGTCTTTAAAGCCAGCGCTGAGTTTCAGATCCCCTCATCCAGTGAACAGCTGGGTGATCTTGTACAGGTTAATTAATGGCTCTGATGAGCCAGTTTTCTTAACTCTAAAATGGGCTAGTACTGCTACGTTGACTGCTGTGCACTGGCTTCTCATTAGAGCCCGCATCACATTTAAAAATTCATTAATGATAAGTTTTTCTTCTTTGAGAGAGAATTTGGCATTTTTAAATTAACGAAATTCATTCATAGAAAAGTCTTGTAACATGGTGAGTGATTAAGCAATATTGTCTAGGACTTTTTACGATGAGATGTTAAAAGGCTTGTTTTCTCATGTATCTTGTGTGCTAACACTGAGAGCAATTCTGTAAGAGAAATTTCAAAAATGCTTTAGCAGTGATTAGTGCTGATGGAGTTAGCGTATAATCTCCCGGGGTGACAACTTCCCCGTGTGGTGTATACGTTCTGGTTTCCTGATCTGCACTGTATACGTCCTAGCACTTGTATAAAAGCCTATACATACCCACTTCCTTCGTTCTCTTACCAAGTAGTTTTCCTAATGGATTTTTGTTTGAGGATGTACTTTTTTTCAAGCCCAGAAAAGCCACTGTACCACTAAACCCAAGAGACAGAGATGGAGCAGCTGTGTGCTCCTAGACTCAGGTTTGAAAAGTGTGCGTAGACGAAGAGGAGATGAGAAAATAGGTTGCTATTCCCATTGCTGGCAATTTAGATGCAGAGGCATTTCATCTGCAGTTCCCTCAAGTGTTGAATTGAATAAAAGTGGGCGCAGAAGCAGGGAAAAGGATGGCTGGGGGGAGGGCCGTGAGCACTTTCAGCTAAACGTAGGAGACAGGCAGCTTGTCAGTGTGCATCCTCGACTTGGAATAGAAACACAGGCAGCCTGAGAGGCAGCCTTTACCAAAACAAGGTGCAGCCAGAGCAAGACCAAAATACTGAAATCCATCTACACTGGCAGGGTAGTGTGATTATCGGGTACGTGCTCCTCCAGCAAGGAGGAGCTGTATCGATGTCTGTGAATAAGAGGAAGAATAAAGCGTGACAGCGTCTGCAGCCTGCCTAACATAGGAACGATTTAGGAAGAGCCTATTTCACACGCACTTTTACTAAGAAGGAATGTGCCTGTAAAACTTTGCTCTTTATTTTGTGTTCAAGTCAATCAGCATTCACATCTGCATTGAGCTAGGCACTGTGACGCGGAGTGTGTACAAGAACCTTCTTTTTACAAAGATGTGGTATCCCAAATGCCGTTTTAAAGCCATATGCAGCCAGTTTTCCCGAGAAATGCTGTTACAGGTCTTGCCAAGCATCATAGCGAAGCCATCAAAAGTCTTTTCAACAAATAACATGGCTGAAGGATAAGTCAAATACTAGAAAAGAAAAGAGAGAATAATATTGAAGGAAAACTAGTAATTTAAACAGGAAAAATGGGTACAGATTTACTGCCCTTGTTTGCCTAAGAAAATGGCTTCATTAGGAAAATGAGGAAACAAAGACTTGCGAGTTTAAAGATTGTAGAGGGTCAGGACACTGATCCTTTATTATACCTAATTTACCTAAAAAATATGGTTTTCCTTTTCATTGATGTAGATTCTTGAGTCAAATAATAAATATTGATTAAGCTTGTTCTAAACAAAAGATACTGCGTTACATGCTATAAGAGAGAAAAGAATTGTTCAAGACAGAGAGCCAACCTTTCATCAGTGTGCTGACGATTTAGTCAGGGAGATGACATACATGGTACAAAGGTATATATGATTAATGCCTTGTGCAGAAATACAGACTAACATGGAGAAGTGGGAGAAGCATGAACCTCAAAGTCATTCAGCCTTAATTTCAAATATAGTTCTACTGCCTACCAGCTAAATAACCATGAGCAACTTCCTTAGTTTCTTGGAGTTTTGGTTTCCTCACCTGTAAAATAGGGATAGTAATACTTACTTCATGAAGTTATTGAGAATGTTAAATGAGATAATGCAAATGATGTGCCTAAGAAAGGCATAAGGTAGGTGCTTAATTAGTGTTAGTTTCCACCCCTTCCTATATAGACAGGAGGGGTAAAAAGAATCACTTAGCTGCCAGGATAATGAGAATAGTAGGAGTTAAGATTTATTTTGCTTAACGGTTATTTTGCTTTTTACTTACTTAATGGTTGTTTTACTTTTAGGCTAATGTGTCAACTCAGCTAGGTAATTGTGCCCAGTTGTTTTGGTCAAGCAAGCACTGGGCTAATCATAATACAAGGACATTTATGGACTTTAGTCATCAATGAGTTTGCTGCATAGATGATTGATTACATCTACCATCAAGCAGGGAGATTGCCATCAGCAGTGAGTGATGTTTTATCCAATCAGTTGAATGCTTTAAAGGGGAAGTGATTTCAGCTTTCAGAGAGAATTGCCAGCTAGTCTTTGGACAGCTAATGTCCCCCAGAAACTCGTCAAGGAACTGCATTGGACTTTCATCGGAGCCCCTGGTTTGCAGCCTGCCTATGGAACTGGGACTTGTGCATCCCCATGGTCATGTGAGAGAATTTTATAAAATCTCATACTATTTACAGATATCTCCTGTTGATTCTGTTTCCCAGAGAACACTGACTAATAATTCACTTGCCAACATCTAAACTCTCTAACAAGGAAATTCCCTTCTTTATGTCTTATAGAAAACACTAGGCATTCATTTTCCAATCTCTTTCCAGGTAAACTTGATCAATCAGACATCATAACTATTAATAATATCCTTATACCTCTATTGATGTTATGTTTCAACTTCAGGCTGTATATAATAGACTTCATTCTACTAAAGGCTAAGATTCTTTGCATACTTACATTACTTTCCATCTTATATACACTTCCTTCCCTGCCAACAACTTTAGTTAGTTATATATCTTTAATTCTTCTGAAGGTTTCCCTTATGGTTTTAAATGATATATTTTAAAGTACATTTTTATTTATTATCCTTTATGTATATATTCTTTGATTTACTATTCTTTGAAAGGATTATTAAAACTGTGTGCCTTCCATCTCCTCTCTACCCTATCTCCAAATCTGGATATTTTGATCATGTTTACAGCATTTATAATCTGTTCTATAACTATTAAGTCTTCCATGCACTGTCCACAGGTTGATCCTAATGGTTCAAGATAAAATGCAGTTTGTACATTAAGATTTTATAGTCACCATGTAAAGTGATTGGGCGAAGGAAATGTAATCTTTGATCATTGAAATGTTGCCACTTGAAGGAGAATGTTCCAAGCACCAAGGTCTATGCTCAATTCTCTTAAAGTGAAACCTCTGAGTCTAATACAATCTAATATTCCCAGAGGAACAGACCAGTTTACAAATATAACCCAATATCTATTTTTGGAATTCATAAATAATACCTAACTGCCAAACTCCACTCTCTGAATTCCAAAAAGACATTACAATATTCAAAAAAAACCTTAAATCAGTAACAATGCTAAGTACAAAATCACATCACAATCAGTTTAAAGAAATACAGTTTTTCTTGGGGCAAAGTCCCATCTGGCTGTAGATGTCTGAAACTCACAAAACAATTTATCTGCTACCAATACACAAAAGGGCAGACAAAGGGTAAGCATTTGCATTAGCATAAGGAGAAATTGGGAGGGAAACATGAGTCATGGGTCTAGAACAGTTCTGAAAACCGGCAGGGCATACTTTATTAGATTTCAAAGTCTGAGAGTCATTCTCAAGATGATGGTTTCTTCTCCCTGGGGCCTCAGGGGGACCCACCCTTTCCACAGGCTTGCCCAGCAGCCATTTTCTTGGTTCCACTCTCATCAAGCATTTGGGTGGTGACCGAGCTCCAGACCTCACCCTCCAAGAGCGTTGGGGTGATGGCCACACTTTACCCAATCTTTGGGGTAGAGTCTTAACCCCCTTAGTACAGGGAAGGGGAGGCAACATTCTCCCTAATCTCTGGCCTACAGGCCCAATCCTCTCAGAGCAATGAATTGGTGACCTGGCCTTCCCTAATCTAAGGGGGGCAGGCCCACTCCTCTTAGACCTATGGGGTGTCAACCTTACTCTCCCCAACCCTTTGGAATGTTCTCCACCCTCTCTGTAGCCTGGGGTGGCAAAACTCTCCCTAAACACCAGGCTGGAACCTCCACCCTCTTCAACTGCTGGGGCAAGCTCACCTTCTCTGTACACATGGGTGGAATTCCTCTCTTGGCCTAAGGAGATGTCTTAATTCCAGATATCAGCTTCCATGGTTTTCCCCTTAAAGCTGTTTTCCCTTCCATCTTTCCTATCAATGTCCCTTTTAGTCCAGGATGACACTGGTTTTGTTTATAAAGCTCTCCCCAAAAGCTTGTTGGTTTAGCACGCAAGAAGCATGGCTCCAAGCCATCAGACAATAAGCCTATCCATAGGTCTTTCCTAGATAACTGCATTTTCAATCCTGATTTACAAGTTCCAAGTTTAGTTAAGTCCTCAAATGGGGCACTATCATCTGGGAGCTTGATTTCCAGAGGCTTGGAATTTCCAGAATCAGTTTCTGGTTTCGTTGTGCCCAACAGTTCAGTTCTCAGCTTTTCTCTCTCGCCTAGCATTTTACTATAAACTGCAAGGAGAAGCCAAGCCACATTCTCCACATTTACTTTGGAAAGTTCTTCAGCTAAATGCCCAGGTGCAGCATTTTCAAATCCTGCCTTCCATAAAACATCAGGAGTCAATCTTGCGATGTTCTCTGCAACCTTAAAACACAGATTGCCTTTCCTCCAGTTTCCAATAATAGTTTCATCATTTACTTCTCAGTCCTCATAAAAAGTCTCTTTAGTATCCAAAAGTCTCTTTAAAGCACTCTAGGCCTTTTCCATCAAGCATCTCACAACTCCTCAAAAAAAAAAAAAAAAAAAAAAAAGCACTTACCCATTTATAAAACCATTCCTGCATTTTGGTAATTGCAAAATCACCACTCCATTTCTCAGTACCAAATTTTGTATTAGTCGGCCAAAGGGGTGCTGATGCAAAGTTCCAGAAATCTGTTGGCTTTTATAAAGGGTCTCTATTTGGGGTAGAAGCTTATAGTCACAAGGCCATAAAGGGTAAGTTACTTTCCTCATCAAACTCTGTTGCCACATATTGGAGCAAGATGGCTGCCACTCTCTGTGAGGGTTCAGCCTTCCTCTTCCTCTTAAGGCTCCATGGTCCCAGCTTCTTCCAATCTCAGCTGTAGGCTGGCATAAGGCTTATCTCTCTTCCCAGGGCTTGTCTCTTTCTTGGCTCTGCTGCTCTGCTGTCTCCACAAAGCCAGCTGTAAACTATTAGGCAAACAGCTCAGCTCTCTCCCTGGGGCTCCAGCATCAAAACCCAACCCTCTGTGTTCTCCTTCTCCATGTGTTTACTGCCCTTTCTTTGACTGAGCATCCATTTATATAGCCCATAGCTGTAGGCTAGCTGTAGACGGGGACTCAAACTGAGTTGCCCTAATGACATGGTCAAATAAAACCCCTAATCTTGATTTAATAAAGCAAAAGTGAAACCTCTAAGTCTAATACTATCTAATATGCCCAGAGGAACAGACCAGTTTACAAAACACAATCCAATATCTATTTTGGAATTCATAAACAATACCAAACTGCCACAAACATCTTTCTAACTTCCTTTACTTCTTCAGAATAATACTTGGCCACCACCTTCTCTTGTATTCCTCTTCTTTGGGTCCCTTTGTCATTTACTCAAATATCTACTTAAGTAATTTTTTCCTATAGAATATATGGATGGTAAACTTTCTGAGATCTTACATGTCCAAAAATTTGTTAATTCTACATTCATATTTAATTGATAGTTTGGCTAAATGTAGATATTATTTCTCCTAAGAACTTTGAAAAGTTTTCTTCAAAGTCTTCTAGACATTCAGTGTTGCTAATGAGAAATCTGATATCAGTTTGTACCTCATTCTGTTACAGATAACTTTTACCCCTTCACTGAAAACTGTTAGGATTTTCTCTTAACTCTTGAAGTTCTGAAATTTTACAAGGATATGTCTAGGTGTGACCCATTATTACTCATTCTCTTTGGTATTCAGTAGTCTCTTCAATCTAAAGATTTCTGTCCTTTTCAGGTCAAGGAAATTTTGTTCCTTATAGTTCATTATTTTTATGATTGTTTATTCCTTTCCATTATTTTTATTTTCTCCTTCTGGAATTTCTATTACTTCTGTTAAACATATGCTAGACCTCCTGGTTCTATCCTCCATGTATTTTAACTTTTCTTTCATATTTTCTCTCTTTTTGTTCTACATTCTGTGAGATCATCTTGACTTTATCTTCATTTCACCAATGCAATCTCCAACTATGTCCATTTCATTAGTCAACTGCTGAGTTCTTTATTTTTGAAATTTTATTTTTTTATTTCAAAAGATTCTTTTTGTTTTTTTATTACCCTTCTTATGGCATCCTGTCTTATTTAATAAATAATATAGCTTGTCAGATTTCTCTAAGGATACAAATTAGAATTTATATAAAGTTCTTTTCTGTTTTCTCAAATATCTCTGCTTCCTCCAGGGTAAGTTATTCTGTTTATACATTGGGACTTTGTCTTTCTTTATGTTGGTTTTCCTCAAATAGCTAATGTTTCTTTAATACCATACAGAATTATGAATCAAGACCATGGTTTCCTCTGTAGTCACCATGTCCATTCCCCCAGGAGGCCTCACCCATGAAAGGAAAGACTGAATTCCAGATCCATGTAAATGACTGAGGAGCTTTTGACAGACAGTCAGGGAGCCTTTACTCAGGAAGTAAAGCTTTTTTGAATACATCAACCCTGGATGGAACTGCCTTTTCTTTTTGTTTCTCCTCTCCTGATCTTCCTTGGTAGTACAAAGGGACTCAAGCTTTGCTCTGCTTCTCTCTTAGACTCCAGTGCCCACCATGGAGGCATCCCTGGGCACACCAGTCACTTTATTCAAAGAGCATATCTCATTGACCAGAGAGTAAAAGCTTCTGCTAACAAATGTTCTGCTTACATGAGAAAAAAGAGAGTGGCTCACCAGACTCAGAATACTGTTCTTTAATAAATTGTCCCACTCCTGCAGTTCGTAATTGTTAGGAAGGATCTCACCTCTGGAACTTTGAGACTATTGTTTCCTCTGCTCTGATTCCTGCCAGTCTGAACCTTTCTGCTACTTACCTACCTGTATACTAACCTACCTTCCTACCTATCAATCATCTATCCATATCTCACCTCTATCTGTATTCTACAGCTATTAGCTTTTTAGCACCTTTTATTATAAAATAAAACATAGACACAGAAAACTATGCAAAACAAATTGATAGCCTAGTGAATTATTATAAGGTAAACATTCTAATAGCTACCATCTGAATCAAGAAATAGTACATTAATAGTCACCCAAGATGTCCCTCAGGTTCCCCAACACAATCAACCACCTTTCTCCTGACTGTGATCATAGTCATTTGCATTTTTTAATGTTTTTATTACCCAAGTATATATCCTTAGACTTTGTAGATTAGTCTTGTCCATTTTTGTAACTTGATATATCCTGAAAGTCTCTAGTTTCCCCCTCCATTCCTCTCTTTGCCTTACAATTTATTTGTTGAAGAACCCAGGCGATGTGACCACAGAGTTTTTCTTAGTCTGTATTTTGTTGATTGCAGATCCATGGTGTGGTTCAACCTGTTCTTCTGTCCTCTGTATTTTCTGCAACTTGGCAGCTGGATCCAGAGGTTTGACCTCTGGAAGTTCAAACACTTTGGCAAGACCATAGGTGTTTTCTTCCATCAGGAGGCACATAATGGCTGGTTTTTGTTCTTTTTTAGTATTATGTTAACAACCATTAATGCTTAATTCCTATGTCCATTAATCCATTGGGTGTTGCAAAATAGTGATATTCTCAGCTATAGAGTATGTTAAGATATTCCAGCTCATCCTATATTTTTCCTGACACTGACCTGGACTCAACAATTTCTCCAATAAACTGGATTACTTTCATGGAAAATGTTTTTCTTCAAAACCACAATCTGCGCACTAATGATTCTTAAGCCTAATGGACTGGTCATTGTTCTAGGCCTTTTCAATGAATTGAGCTAGGTCATATATATGTATATATATGTGTGTGTGTGTATTTGTGATTTTATATATGTGTGTATGAAATATAGAATATATTTCCTATCTTTATATGTATATTTATATATTTAATTATATATAATATAATTATATTATTTTATTATACATATATGTTTTATATATAGATAGCCTTTATTTTTTTCTATATTTTCCTATAGAGAGCGATAAAATACCTCATGAGTTCATACTGATATCTCTAATTCAATTCCAATTTATTCCAGAATTAAAATATTTTGTATTACACATATATCTTCTTTCTTCTACATCAAAAATTTTCGTTCTCAAGGACATAAAGGATGATAGTATTAGAATATCCCAATATTATTAATTCACTTTATCCTACATTACACACACATGAGTTTCAGAATTATCTAATACTAAGACAATCATTTTTTATTATTAAAAAGGTTAAACATATTTTTGGCATATTTTATTCCCATTTCTCTACCTCCCTCAGTTTTCAATGATTTACTTACTATATTTGCATTTTCAGATCAAATAGCTATCATAAACTATAGTTTCTATCTTTAATCCCCATTTAGTCTTAGTTTTACAAGTAATTATATATTTAATTCTCAATGTCTCTGTAGTGGTTTTAGAGTCTAAAGTTTGTTATTTTGTAGATTCCTTAGGAAGGGCTCATGGGAGCAATTTCTCTGTGATCTTACATGTTGATAATAATTTGTCTATGCTTTTGTACTTGAAGGTCAGTTTTGCTGGATATAAAATGTTTGTTCACATTTTCTTTCCTTGCATCTCTTAAGTATGTTTCCCTCTTCTGGCATAAAACACTGCCTTTGAAAAGTCTGATGTTAGATAATATTCAATCCTTTTTAACTCTTCATTTCTTTTTTATTTTAAAAATTTACCTCCTTTTTAACCTTTTATTTTTCTTAAGAACTTATTTGTTGTATTTATTTGTATAAATATTTTAATTTAACAGATATTTTATTGAGTTTTCCCTATATGTCAGGAACTATGAGTACAATGGTAAGCACCCCCCAAGGTCCCTGTCATAGTAGAACTGATATAACATTGAATATCAATCTTTAATCCAAGCAGGGTTTTGGACTAGATAATTCTTTAATGAGGGGGCTGTCCTATGCACTGAAGGATTTAGCAACATCCCAGACCTCTACTTACGAGATAGCAGTAGAAGTGCACCCACCCTACCCCCTTCAATTGTGATAACCAAAAATATCAACATATCCTGGCTTAGGGCAATATCAACTCCCATTTGAGAACTACTGAATGAGAGAATCACAGAAATTATTGTCAAATTACTAGTGTAATCAGTACTCTCCATATAAGAAATAGCATCACTCAATGACTTTGTCCATAAGTCTTGAAGTTATCCTTCACTTCCCTCTTTCTTTCATACCCACATCTAATTCATCAGCAAGTTCTTATTCACCAACAAAACGTTTCCTGATTCTGATCCTTCTTACCACTTCTACTACCCCAGATCAAGGCACCATTGTTTCTCACTTGGATATTGTAATACCCTCTTACTGGCAACTCTATTTCCGCTTTTGCCTTGTCTGTACTCTTTTCTCCACTCAGTAGCCAAAATTAGCCTTTTATAATGTAGATCAGATAATGTCATCCTCTGTTCAAAATCCTCCAATGATGCCTCATTACTCTTAGAATAAAATATAAAATCCTTACATGGCCTGCATGGCCCTACATGGGCTAGTGTGGTATAGCCCCTGGCTACCTCTTTCAACTTATTTTCTACTACTTTTCCCTGTCCTCACTACATTTCTGCCACACTGACCTCTTTGCTGTACCTTAATATGCCAAGCACACTCTCATCTTTGTACTTTGTACTTACTGTTCTTTTAGCCAAGAATGTTCTTCCCCCGACATTCAAAAGCTTACTCCACTTCAAACATTTATATGCTCAAATGTCACTTCCTCAGAGAAGCTTTCCCTGACCATCCTGTCTAAAATAGCAACTCCATCACTCTGTCCTCTATAGCCCTGTTTTATTTTTCTGCATAGCACTTGTTGCTACTTGTCATTACAGTATATGTTCATTTGTTTATTTGCTCATGTCTCTCTCCCACAATGGAATGTAAACTCTCTTAAGGCAAGGACTTAGTCTATTTTGTTTATTGACTTCTAAGGCCCTGGAGACCTAGAGAGAGAACATCCTGAGGGCCAAGAACAATGGCTAGAACTCTGAAGGTGCTTGAATATTTTCAAATGAATGAAGAAGAGTCTAGTGCTAAAAGAAAGAACTGACCTTGTTAGAAATCATTTTTGAGGAGGCCTGTAAGTTGACTAGGTAAGGGGGATTGCTATAGCATGGTGGGGATGGGGGGAGAGGGAGGTGAATGGTAGCCTTCTAGACAGAGGGTCAAGACAGAGGACTCATGACAGATGGTAACAGCGTACCTAAAAAGGTAATCATGACTAATTTTAAAAATCACAGAAAGTAATTTAAATGATTTAAGCCTGGATAAAATCCCTGGCTCAGTGCAGTCAACTGAGAGGGGAATAGACATCTTCCTCCCTGTCAGCTGTTACAAGGGAAGAGGGAGGGTGACTCAGAGGGCTTCTCTTCAGTGAATTCAATCAGCAAGGCCCATTTTGAATCTCAGCTCTGGCCAGACCAGAAACACTGGAAAGTGAAGGTTGAAGGAAACATCTCCTTGGAATGGCTCACCGACAAACGCCATCTGCTGGCTGGCCGGAAAATTGGAAGGAGGGAAAAACTGCCTTTAGGTCTCTCTTTAGCCCCACCCCTGGAGAAAATCTGTGCCCCATTGTGAGGACCTGGCCCAATTTTGATAACTTAAGCTAGGAAATTTTGAAGACTTAGAATAAGATGAACCAAAAATCAAAAGAAGAGCTCTGGAAAAAAAAAAAAAAAAAACACTAGGCAAGAGAAATTTACCATAAAAAAAGCAAATTCACCAACATATTCAGATGCATACACATCAGCAAAAAATTACAAACCATACTAGGAAACAGGAAGAGATGGCCCAGCCAAAGGAACAAACCAAATATCCTGACAAGATACAGTATTTACAACAAATAATCAATTATAATCACACAAATCTCCTAATAAATTAAAATAACTGAAGGAAAATATGACTAAAGAGATAAGGTAAATAAAAAAGACACTGAGTGAACATAAAGATCAATTTGAAAGCCAGCAAAGAAAAGTAACAGAGGTTATGGGAATGAAAGACACAATGGATAAGATTAAAAATATATTACAGGCAAGGGGGTGAGGATGGACAACCACCACACCAAGGAAACAAGAATCTACAACTGCAAGCAAGAGGGTTGCATCCATCAGCCATATGGGATTGAAGCTCCTTCTCAATTAGAGGTGGAGTGGACATCACCATCCCAGAATCCTCAGGATTGGGGAATAAAATATGGACTAGAATGGACTTACTGGTATTCTACCATAGATTTATTGTGATTCTAGCAATGGAAGAAATATATCATTGATGTGGAGACAGTGGACACTGGAGGTACTGAAGTCAGGGAGAGGGAAAAAGAGGTATAATATGGGGGCATTTTCGGGACTTGGAATTGACCTGAATGACATTGCAGTAACAGGTACAGACCATTGTGTATCCTGCTATAACCTACAGAATTGAGTGGGACAGAGTGTGAACTACAATGTAGACTATAATCCATGCTTAGTGGCAATGCTCCAAAATGTGTTCATCAATTGCAATGAAGATACCACACTAATGAAAGAAGTTGTTAATGTGGGGAAAATGGGAGGTCTGGGGAGTGGGGCATATGAGAATCTTTTATATTTTTTAATGTAACATTTTATGTAATCTAAGTATCTTTTAAAAATAAATGTAAAAAAAATATTACAGGGGGGAGTGGATGTTGCTTAAGTAGTTGGGCATCCGCCTCCCACATGGGAGTCCTGGATTTGGTTTCTGGTGCCTCCTAAAGAAGAGGAGCAGGGGCAACAAGCTGACACAATGAGCTGCTGCAACAAGCAGATACAACAAGCAGACAAATGAGCAGGCACAATGAGCAGGAAGTGGATGTGGTTCCAGTGGTTGAGCACCCACCTTCCACATGGGAGGTTCCAGGTTCAGTTCCCAGTGCTTCCTAAAAAAAATGAGCAGACAATGTGTGGGCACAATGAGCAGACACAGCGAGCTGGCACAGTGAGCAGAGAGCAAGTGGAAACAAAGAGCAGAAAGATGAGGGAGCCATCTGGGAGAGGGGGATACATATACATGGCACATAACAGCAGATATGAATTGCTCAAAGATGAATTAGTGATTTAGAGGACAGAACATCCAAACTGGAAAAGACAGGAGAACAAAAAGAGGAAAAATATGGGGGAAAAAAGTGACACAGGGTCCCAGGGAATTGAATGACAATGCAAAACACACAAACATACGCGTTACCGGTATCCCAGAAGGAGAAGAGAATGGAAAAGGGGCAGAAAGACTATTTGAGGAAATAATGACTGAAAATTTCCCAATCCTTATGAAAGACATAAATATCAATATCCAAGAAGGACAACACAGCACACACAATATAAATCCAAATAGACCTACCCCAAGACACTTACTATTCAGAATGACAAATATCAGATGTAAAGAGAAGATTCTGAAAGCAGCAAGAGAAAAGCAAAGCAACACATACAAGGGAACCTAAATAAGATTAAGTGCCAACCTCTTATCAGAAGCCATGGTGGTGAGAATAAAGTGGTATGATGTATTTAAGGTACTGAAAGAGAAAAACTGCCAGCCAAGAATTCTGTATCTGGCAAAACTGTCCTTCAGAAATGAGGATGAGTTTAAAGTCTTCACAGACAAACAAAAACTGATGGAATATGTTGCCAAAAGACCAGAATTACAAGAGATACTAAAGGGAGTGCTGCAGCCTGAAAGGAAAAAAACGAGAGCAAGAGACTTGGAGAAGAGCAGAGAGATGAAGATTATTTGGAATGGTAAATTAAAAGGTAAAAAGGCAGACAATAGAAAAATATGACAATGAAAAGCCAAAGTACAAAATGGATGAAGTGAGTAATGCCTTTACAGTTATAAGCATTTAATCTTAAGGGCTTGAACTCCCCAATCAAAAGACACAGACTGATAGAATGGATTAAAAATATGAGCCATCTATATGCTGTCTACAAGAGACTCACCTCAGATGTAAGGACACAACCAGGTTGAAACTGAGAGGTTGGAAAAAGTTATTCCACTCAATTAATAATCAAAAAAGAGCTGGAATAGCGATACTAATATCAGACAAAACAGATTTTAAATGCAAAACTGTTATAGTGGGTGAAGAAGGTCATTATATATTAATAAAAGGGGCAATTAGCCAAGAAGAAATAACTATACTAAATATTTATGCACCTAACCTGGGTGCCCCAAGATACATGAGGAACACACTGGCAAAACTGAAGGGAGAAATTGATGTCTCTACAATAATAATTGTAGACTTCAAAAAAATACACCACTTTCAGTGTATAGAACATCTGGACAGAGGGTAAATAAAGAAACAAAGAACTTAAATAATATGATAAATGACCTAGACCTCAAGATCATTTATAGACCAATATACCCCAAAATAGCAGGATATACATTCTTTTCAAGCACTCATGGATGCTTCTCCAGGATAGAACATAGGTTGAGTCACAAGACAGGTCTCAAAAATTTTTAAAGATTGAAGTTATACAAAACATTTTCTGATCATAATGGGATGAAGTTGTAAATCATTAATGGAAGGAAAGAAGGAAAATTCATAAATAATGGAGATTAAACAACACACTCTTAAATACTCTGTGGGTCAAAGAAGAAATTGCAAGAGAAATCAGTCACTATCTTGAGATGAATGAAAATGAAAGCACAAGATTTTAAAACCTATGGGACACCACAAAGGCAGTGCTGAGAGGGAAATTTATAGCCCTCAATGCTTACATTTAAAAGGAATAAAGAGCTAAAATTGAAGATCTAACTGTGCACCTTGAGGAACTAGAAAAAGAACAGCAAACTAATCCCAAAGCAAGCCAATGGAAAAAAGAATAAAGATCACAGCAGAAATAAAAGAAATTGAGAACAAAAGAACAGTGAAGAGAATCAACAAAACAATATGTTGGTTCTTTGTGATGCTCAACAAAATCAATAAACCCTTAGTTAGACTGACAAAGAAAAAAAAGAGAGAAGATAAAAATAAATAAAATCAGAAATTGAGAAAGGTCATTACCAATGACCACACAGAAATAAGAGAAATCATTAGAAGATACTATTAACAACTGTACACCAAAAAACTAGACACCATAGATGAGATGGAAAAATTCCTAGAATCACACAAACAACCTACACTGACTCTCGAAGAAACAGAAGACCTCAACAAACCAATCACAAGTAAAGAGACAGAAATAGTCATCAAAATCCTCCCAAAGATGAAAAGCCCAGGACCAGAAGGCTTCACAGGTGAATTCTACTGATCATTAAAAGACAATCTGATACCAATCTTTGCTCAAGCTCTTCCAAAAATTGAACAGGAAAGAACACTAACTAACTCATTCTATGAAGCCAACATCACCCTAATACCAAAACCAGATAAAGATACTACAAAGAAAGAAAATTAAGACCAATAACCCTAATAAATATAGATGCAAAAATCATCAACAAAATACTTGCAAACCAAATCCAAAAGCACATTGAAAGAATTATACACCACAATCAAGTGGGTTTTATCCCAGGTATGCAAGGGTGGCTCAACACAAGAAAATCAATTTGTGTAGTAAACCACATTCATAAATTGAAGAAGAAAATTACATGATCCTCTCGACAATGCAGAAAAGGCATTTGACAAAATGCAGCATCATTTTTTTATTTAAAAAAACTCAAAAAAATAGGAATATGGTAAAGTGCATATATGAAAAACCTACAGCTAGCATTGTACTCAATGGTGAAAGACAAAGCTTTCCCACTGAGATCAAGAACAAGACAAGGATGCCCACTGTCACCACTGTTATTCAATATTGTGCTAGAAGTTCTGACTAGAGCAATTAGGCTAAATAAAGAAATAAAAGGCACCCAAATAGGAAAGGAAGAAGTAAAACTTTCACTATTTGCTGATGATACGATCCTATATCTAGAAAACCCTGAAAAATATACAACAAAGGTACTAGAACTAATAGATAAGTTTAGCAAAAGGGTGGGATAAAAGATGAATACACAAAAATCAGTAGCCTTTCTATACATGACTGATGTGCAATCAGAGAAGGATCAGAAAAAAATTCCATTTATAAGAGCAACTAAAAGAATCAAATATTTAGGAATAAACTTAACCAAGGACATAAAGGACCTGTATTCAGAAACCTACCAAATATTGCTGAAAGAAACTGAAAATGACATAAACAAATAGAAGGACAATCTCTGTTCACAGACTGGAAGACTAAATATCATTAAGATGTCAGTTCTACCCAAACTGATTTACAGATTCAACATAATCCCAATAAAAATCCCAAGAGCCTTTTTTGCAGAAATGGAAAAGCTATCAAGTTCATTTGAAGGGTAAGGGGTCCTGAATAGCCAAAAATGTCTTTAAAAAAAGAACAAAGTTGGAAAACACTCATTCCCTGACTTTAAAGCATATTATTTAGCTACAGTGGTAAAAACAGCATGGTACTGGCATAAGGACAGACAGACTGACCAATGGAACCAAATGGAGACTCACAAAGAGACTCAGAAATAGACTCGATCTACAATCAAGTGATTTTTGACAAAACTGTAAGCCCTCCCAGCTGGGCCAGAACAGTCTATTCAAATGGTGCTGGGAGAACTAGATATCCATATACAAAAGAAGGAAAGAGGACTCCTATCTTACACCTTATACAAAAATTAACTCAAAATAGATCAAGGACCTAAATATAAAAGCTACAACCATAAAACTCCTAGAAGAAAATGTAAGAAAACATCTTCAAGATCTTGTGGTAGGCAGTAGTTTCTTCAACCTTACACCCAAAGCACAAGCAACAAAAGAAAATATAAATAAATAGGACCTCCTCAAAATTAAACACTTTTGCACTTTAAAGGACTCTGTCAAATGGGTGAAAAAGCAGCCAACTCAATGGGAGAAAATATTTGGAAATCACATATCCGATAAGAATTTAATACCCATGATATATAAAAAGATACTACAACTCAGCAATAAAAAGACACCTACCTGATTAAAAAATGGGCAAAATATTTAAATAGATAATTTTCCAAAGAATAATTACAAATGGCATAAAAACACATGAAAAAAATTTTCAACACCACTAATGATTAGGGAAATGCAAATCAAAACTACAATAAGATATCATTTCATACCTATTGGAATGGCCACTATTAAAAAGTCAAAACTACAAGTGTTGGACAGCATGTGGAGAGATAGGAATGCTTATTCACTGTTGGTGGGAATGTAGAATGGTATAGCCACTGTGGAGGACTGTTGGGCAGTTCCTAAGGAAGTTGACTATGGACTTGCTACATGACCCAGCAATACTACTGATAGATATATACCGAGAAGAACTGAGAGCAGTGACACAAACAGACATCTGCACACCGATGTTCATAGAGGTGTTATTCACAATTGCCAAAACATGGAAATAGCCCAGGAGTCCATCAACCAATGAATATATAAACAATTTGTGGTATATATACATGATGGAATATTATACAGCTATAAGAAGAAATGAAGTTGTGAAGCATATGATAACATGTATGAACCTGGAGGACATTATGTTGAGTGAAGCAAGCCAGACACAAAAGACAAGTACTGTCTGATTGTGCTATTATGAACTAAATATAATGTGTAAACTCATGGTGTTAATAATAAGAATATAGGTCAACAGAAAATAGAATGAGGGTAGAAAATGGAAAGCTGAGGTTAATCTGTGCAGAATTGGTAAAAAAAAAAAAAGTTGTTTGTCAATCTTTGGAAATGAATAGAAATGGTGAAAGCACATCATAGTGTTTGTGACTAGCAGAGCTATTATATGCGTATGACAGTGGTTGAAAGGGAAAGTCTAAGGTCATGGATATTATTAGAAGGAAAGCAAAAAAATGTAATGTGGAACTGTATACCATAGTGAAATCTCATGTGGACTACAAATATGGGTGATAGTCCATATACAGGGCTGTTTTTGCAAAATATAAATACAAATAAAACCAGGGAGATGGAAACAATAACAGCTATATATGGGAGGGGACACAGAGGGATTGGGAGGTGATGAGGTTTTGTTTGTTTTCTGTCTGTTTTTTTTTTAAATTGCTATTATTGGAATAATGAAAATGCTCTAAAAATTATTGAAGTGATGAGTGCACAACTATGTGATTATACCAAATACAATGCATTGATAGTATGCTTTGGATGAATTTATGCTTTATTAATATTTATCAATAAAATTGATTTGTTAAAAGAAAAAAAGAGTCACTATCAAAAAAGTGAAAGACACCCCACCAGAAAGAAAAAAAGATTGAGTATTGAAAAGACCATGCTAATCCATGTATGGAGAACAAACTGAATGAGTTCAAGGACCAGACCCTTAGAGGTATTGCAGCGGTCCAGGAGAGAGGCTGGTCGTTGGGACCAGAATGGTAACAGTGAAAGAGCAAAGGGGACAAATTCTGGATATGTTCAGGAAATGAAACAAGCAGAGCTCATGATAAATTGGATATGTGGGGGAATGGCGAGGGAAGGAAAGCGAAGTCAGGATGACTGGGGGTTCTGGCTTATGGAACAAGGTGGATGGTAGTGCCTTTAACCAAGACAAGAAGCACCTAAAGAAGACCTGGTGGAAGGAATGAGAGGGGGTGAAGGTGCTGAATTTAGTTTTGGACATGGTGAGTTTAAGGAGCTTTTTAAACATCTAAGTGGAGGTGTCCATTTGGACCTGAATGTATGCATGGGGCTCAGAAAGAGGTTGGAGCTAGAGAGAGTAAATTTGAGACCCTCCTGGGTAAAGGTGATAAGTGAAGCCATGGAAGAGAAGAAGGCCTACGACTGAAACTTGAGGGACACTTATTGACCAGATGGAGGAGGAGATAGCTAGGAACCTGAAAAAGAAAATGTACCTCAAGTGTTAAGAGGAAAACTGAAAGCCAAGGGAACAGAGTGCTAATCTATATGTAAACTATGGTAGCTCCACTGTGACTGGTCATCTAGATATGAACTATTTCCAGTGTTGAATGCCAAAAGTAAATATTTTGGTCAGTCTCTGAGATGAAGATGTGGAAGAAACCTCAAGTGATTGCATGTCACTTGACAGTAGTCAGTATCAATTAAGTCAGATATGCCCATCCTGCAATAACCAAATGATGAAAACCTAGTTTCTGCTAAGGCATTTGCTTCTTCTCCCACACTACCCTTGCTGCTAGACTACTAGCAGCAATAGCAAATCCACCAAAATACCCAATGTTAAGAGGCTTTCTGGGTGATATCCAGTGGCAATTTTTGCAATTTGTACCAACTGAGATTCTCCTGCTTAGGAATACATGTTGTGTGCTTGCTTTTGATTGGAGTTTACAGCAACACTATTAAATTTGAATTTTATTTATTAAAAGGTAATATATTTACATGGTACAAAAATAAAACAATAAAAATGCATATACTGAGAAGTCTTATCCCCATCCTGAGAAAAACAGATCTTTCATTTACTAGATACTGTCAGAGTCCGCTCTACGGGAGCTGTACTCTGTTGCATTCCACCAGCAACTTATGAGTGGCTATTCCCCTCACAGCCTGGTTAACAAAAGCTACTGTCAAATTTGGGGATTTTTGTCAATCTGATGGGTAAAAATGTTATCTAGGTAGAGTTTTAATTAGATTTTTCTTATTATGAGTGAAGTTGAACATCTTTAACTGTATTTAAGTAACCAACATGTATTTCTATAAGCTGTCATGTACTTTATTTTTTTATTGGATTGTTGGTATTTTTCTTCTGAGTACTCTCAGAAGAATTCAAATTGAAATTGAAATTGAAACTATTATTTCTAAAATAATATCCTGAGGGGTCTACTGGTAAGCCCTACTCTGTTGTGCTTTCACTTCTAACACTGATAAGGAAAGGAGACTGTGGGATGGGCAGGTGTTCAGAGTAGATGAAGCTTCACAGGAGAAAGAGACGAGATCTCTGTCTCAACGATTGTTTTAGATCTCTTCTGTGATTTTTTGTACGACCTTGGCTTTCCTCATCCTGATCATTCTGTAAAACAATTTTCTCTCCCAATTCTAAACTGTTTTGAACTTGTTAAACAACTATTATATGCATACCACTAGGAAATGACTCCTCTCTAACCTCATTTTCTACGTCATTCTCTCCACTCCAGCCACAACTGACCTCCTTTTGTTCATTGAACAGAATTGAACAGATTGGTCCTGCCACAGGATCTTTGCATTCCTTTAACCCTGTGCCTCGAAGGCTCTTCTCTAACTGACTACATGGATATACTGTCGCCGTCCACCTCCCAACTTAGTCATCTCCTCAGGGACGTCTTAAATTCTAGCACTGTCCCATCAAAGTTCTCTACTCCCCTTTCTTGCTTATTTTATTTTAACTTACTGAGGTATATCACTCATACATAAACATAAATAAACAGTAAGCATATAGTAATAGTTGTGAGCTTACCAAAAAAAAAAAAAAAAAAATATATATATATATATATACAAAAAAATCACACAGGGCTCCCACACCTCATCCCACCACCAATACCTTGCATTGTTGTGAAACATTTTTAACTAATGATGAAAGAGCATCCTCAAAATATCACTACTAACCAAAGTATTTTACATTTGGTGTATTTTCACTCAACCCACCGCATTATTATCATTATTTGTATATCATTTATACATGAACATACATAAACAGTAAGTGTATAGTAAAAGTTATGAACTTACAAAGCAAACATGGATAACATCATACAGGGGTCCCATACAGCAACCCACCACCAACACCTTGCATTGTTGTGAGACATTTGTTACAAATTATGAAGAATATCATCAAAATCGTACTACTAACTATAGTCAATATTTTACATTTGGTGTATTTTTCCCCCAATCCACCCTATTATTGTTTTTTTTAATGTATATTTTATTACAAAATTTGTGAACTTACAAATCTATCATGTACATATGCAGAATTCCCATACAACACCCCTCTATCAACACATCACACTCTGGTGGAACATTTGTTACGGGTCATGAGATAATATCATCAGATTATTACCACTAGCCTTAGTCCATAGCATACATTTGGCACACATTTTCCATACTCCCCCATTATCAACACAGTACGTCTTTGGCATTGATGCAAGAATATTACAGTATTGCTGTTAACCACAGTCCATAGGCCACTCCAGTTGTATTTCTCCCCATGCTTCTCCACATTCCCACCACCCTGCAATAGTGATGTACTTCTGCTCTAGCTCACAGATACACTTGCATCTGTATCATTAACCACTTCTGGGTTTACTGTGCTATTCAGTCCCTAGATTATTCTCTAGCTTTCTGTCAATTGACATTTACATTTCTAGACCACCCTTTCCACACACGTTCCCATTTATAAACCAGCTGTTATAATGTGTTACCATCAACTCTACACATTTCCACACTTTTACAGTAAAGTTAATTAAACCTTCTACATACATTAAGCCTCCTCTTATCTCCTTTAAGAATCTACCACCTACCTCACGTCTTGAAGATATTTTCCTACATTTTCTTTTAGAAGCTTTATGGTTCTTGCTTTTTTATTTAGAGTTTTTATCCAATTTGAGTTGATTTTTGTATAAGATGTGAGATAGGGATCCTTTTTCTTTCTTTTGGCCATGGATATCCAGTACTTTCAGCACCATTTGTTGAATGGACTGTTCTGCCTGAGCTGATGAAGCTTCACACCCATTCCTCCTCTGCTTGGGGCAGGGATGGGGCTGTAGGTGTGGGCAGCAATCTATGCCGTGAAGGTGCAAAATGACCACAGTTGCCTGGGTAGACTTCCGATTCTTCAGTCTGTGCCAGCCGAATGCATCTGCAGTTATCTAGAGAGGCTGGTGCAGGTCTCACCCGCTTCCTCCCTACCAGAGGTGGGGATGAAGCCTAGGCTAGGGCTGCAGTACAATCTGGATGAACAAAGCCAGTCCCTACTGTCACTGGATTTTCAGTCAGCCTGGCTTCCCCTCATGCTGGGGATGGAGTCAAAATGGCAGCTACCGGCCTCTTTCTAACTTGGACATATTCAAACTTTAGCTGTTTTTAGGCTTAAACTTTAGCCTGCTGAATTTACTAGCAGTAGCTGAAGTTGGTGGCCAACCGTATCTTCCTCCCCTGTTTTTGGGAAATGGAGCTTCCAACTCTGGCCACAGAATAGCCCCTTTTAATAAAAAAATAAAATAAAAAAATAAAAAAATAATTATTTTTTTTTTTAAGAAGATACTTAGATCACATAAAAGTTATATAAAAAACAGAGGGGTATGAATATTCTCGCTCCTGATTTTGTGACAATCAGGGTAGGCTAAACATTCACTATATTAGAAACCATGCATGTGTCAATCACCTTTTGAAGTGCAATCCCTTAAAACAGTTACTTAAGGTAGTATCTTGCTGAGTTGTATGTAATAAAAGTGACCAGTGCTGTTTCTTGAAATACCATTTTTTGGTTGTAAGACGTCAATGCATTAAATTTATGCAAGGAAAAGAAAAAGAACAAGTAAAGTTTCATCCATGTTCTTTCTGGAATTTATTAGGAAGGATTAGGTATGTGGCTTACCTCTCTTAAAGCCTGGGCCTGAAAGTAGGTGCCTCCATTTCGATCTCTTCCAGCTGGGTCTTTGGTTTTTCCATCTGTCAATTGAGAAGACAAGCAGCTTAGATGTCATCTCAGGACTTTTGGTGAATACGTTAAAAAATCATGCAGTAATCTGAATATTCTCGCTGTCCTGATTTTGTGATAATCAGGGTAGGCTAAACATTTGCCCTATAAGAAACCAGGCATGTGTCCCTGGACTTAGTTTTTCTCCCTAGGTCTGGTTTTTAGAATGCTGGTGATAAACTAAGCCTGATTTATTATATGACCATCCTGTATGGGAAAAGACTGTAACTCTGGGTATCTTTGGTCAACCTTGAGAAATATAGCAGGGGGACGGATGTGGCTTGGGTGGTTGGGCGTCCACCTCCTATATGGAGGGTCCTGGTTCAGTCCCTGGGACCTCCCGGTAAAAATTAAAAAAAGAAAAATATAAAAGGCACGTGGGCCATTAGGCCCTGGGCGCAGGTGCACCGCCAGGCCCCACAAGTGGGTGAGCCGCCAGGCCCCATGCACAGGTATGCCGCTAGGCCCCGCAAACGGGTGAGCCGCCAGGCCCCATGCACAGGTGCATCATCAGGCCCTGTGCATGGGTGCATTGCCAGGCCCTGAGAGCGGGTGCACCGCCAGGGCCTGCGAGCCACGCAGCAAGATGATAACGTAACAGGAGAGTGACACAAGGGAGAGCCAAGACGAGATGCACCAAAAAGCCAGGAACTAAGGTGGCACAGGTGGCAGGACGCCTCTCTTCCACATCAGAGATTCCGAGGATCGAATCCCAGTGAAGATAGGAGGAGAAGGATGCGAAGAGAGGACAGGAAACGGACAGAGAGAGTTGCCCAGTGAATGGGCACAGAACAGCAAAAATGGGGGAGGGGGTAAAAATGGATAAAAGTAAATAAATAAATGAATAAATCCTTTTAAAAAATGTATAAGAGAGGAAGATACGGACTATAGTTAGTAATAATACTTTGACGATGCTCTTTCATGATTTGTTAACAAATGTTTCACAACAATGCAGGGTGTTCAGGGGCGGGGAGGGGGGTGATGTGTGGGAGCCCTGTATGATGTTATGCATGTTTGTTTTGTAAGTTCATGATGTTTACTGAACACTTATAGTTTATGTATGTTCATGTATGAATGATACACTTCAATAAATTGTTTTTTTTAAAAAAATAGAGGGGATTCCCATATGCCCTGCTCCCTACACCTCCCACATTTTCCCACATTAACAACTTCCTTCATTAATGTGGTACATTCACTACAATTGATGAACACATTTTGGAGCATTGCCACTAAGCGTGGATTATAGTTTATATTGTAGTTTTACACTCTCTCCTGAACAAGTTTGTTGGTCATGGCAAGATATATAATGGCCTGTATCTGTCATTGCAATGTCATTCAGGACAATTCCCAAGTCCTGAAAATGCCCCCATATTATACCTGTGTTTCCCTCTCCCTGCCCTCAGAACCTCCAGTGACCACTGCCTCCACATCAATGATATAAGTTCTTACATTGCTAGAATCACAATAAGTCTTTAGTAGAATACCAATAAGTCTACTTTAGTCCATAGTTCATTCCCCAATCCTGAGAATTCTGGGATGGCAATGCCTACTCCACCTCTAACTGAGAGGGAGCTTCAACCCCATAGGGCAGATGGATGGGACTCTCTTGCTTGCAGTTGTAGACTCTCTCTGTTCCTTGGGATGGTCGTTGTCCATCATCTCCTTGTTAGTTGTCCTGGGTGAGTCCAATGAACTGGAGAGTAGGTGTTGCAACTCCGTTGAGATTCAGGACCCAGCTGATACAAGGACTGCCCAAAGATTTAACTCTCTTGGGTGTACACCTATCAACTCTAGTACTAATTATAGGTTCAAATAGAAGAGTCAGAAAAGCCATGTGTAGGGAAACCATAACTGAGTCGCCAGAGTAGGATGATCACCTGCCTCCATGGTGTGGCTTGTAGTTTCCCGGAGAGGCTGGCGCTGGTCCTGCCAGCTTCATTCCTGTCGGAGGTGGGGCTGGGGCTTAAGCTAGAGCTGCAATCTGACCTGGATGGAAAGAAGCCAGTTCCTACTAGCACTGTGCTTTTCAGTCTGCCCTGCTTCCCCTCATGTTGGGGACAGCATTAAAATGGCTGCTACCAGCCTCTTTCTTACTTGGACAGGTTCAAACTTTAGCTGTTCTTAGGATTATACTTCAGCCCACCAAATTTACTAATCAGTAGCTGAAGTTAGTACCCAACCATCTCTGCCTCCCCCATTTTTGGAGAATGGAGCTTCCAATTCCAGCCAAAGAATAGCTCCCGAGGCAACTTGTGCTGCCAGTGGAGGATGGGCACTGGCCTCCAGAGCGTGGAGTGCTCTACTTATGAATCTTCTCTGTAGATGGGCAGTCTCCTCCTTCCATTCTTTCAAGGATGTTGCAGGATGGTCTTCTGGTCTCCTGGATCCCCCAAACAGGTGCTTTAGATAGCTCTGGGTGATTGTTAACTGCCCTGTAGCATGAGCTGACTCTAGAAGCTCCTTACTCTGCTGCCATCTTGCTGGTTGTCTCTTTTTTTCTTCTTCTTAGCTTTTATTATTATCTAACATAAGACAAAATTTCGTTGCTTATTTTTACATCATCTATCACCTCCTTTAAAATGTAAACTCCAATAGGGCAAGGATTTTTTGTCTATTTTATTCATTGCTCTATCCCTAAAGCCTAGTTCAGTGCCCAACATATAGCTGATACAAAAACTCTTTATTGAATGAATTAATAAATTCAAAAGTGAAAGACAGAGTCTTTGTTCTTCTATGAGCTTACAATCGCCAAAGGGAGAACAAATGCAAGCACCTATCCACCCATGAAATAAATAAAGTATAGGTGCCAAGTGCTTAGAGTAACATAAGAGGACATTAGTTATTTTGCATTGTGATTAGGTAATAGGTTTAGGGGTTACTCGTCAGCTGGGTAATAAGATATTTATAAACCAGGGTTGGAAGAGAGAACTATGAAGGCATTCCAAAACAAAATAGTATAAGTTGGCTTATATATACAACCAGTCAAACTCACCTGTTGGAACAGTGGAACCAGGTGGACAGTAATAAGAATTAAGAATAGATAAGTACCTAAGTATATCAGACAGGGTCCCAGCAAGAAACATCTGTCATATTCAGAGTAAGAATTCAAGCAACTACTTACAAAGGTGTGGGCAGGTGTGCAAGGAAACAGCAAGGGATAGTTCAGTACCCTGGAGCTGGTAGCAGAGAAGCTATTACCACTCCTAGGCCTTGAAGGCAAGGAAGAGGGAGAGTTGTGTAGAGAAAACTGTTCATCCAAAAAACAACAGAGCTGTAACGTTCATCCAAAAAACACACAAGTGCCCTGGAGTAATCTCCAAGGAGAGAATAGATCTCCCCCCTCCCACTGATCGTCTTTAGCTAAGCCGACTGGAAGCCAGAAGAAGAGGGCCAGTTGATGCTATCCATAGAGGTGAGCCTCCCAGATAGCCTAAAAACTGTTGCTAGAAAGTCTTGAATACCTCTGTAGAATCCATCATCTATATGGTTGAGAAATGTTTCTGTGACAGTTTGAATTTGGTGAATCCCCAAAACAGATTATGTTTTTGAAATAATCCATTCCTGTGGATGTGGGACCCTTTGATTGAATTAGATTCAGTTAAGGGACCTTGATTAGTTCACATGATTAAATCGCTTTTGCTTGTACTACGTAAATGAGGCATGACTCAGGTTGGGTCTCTGCCCTCTTCCTAGAACCTTATGTAAATGGAGATATAAGAGAGAAAGAAGACACACAGAAAAGGGAGCTCTGCCATTTTGACCCATCCATAAGAGAGAGAGGACTCAAGTATTGCTAGCAGTGGAATCTGAGGCACAGAAAGAGGCCCCCTGATGGCCTGAGCCCATGGAGCAGCTCGAGGCTGAGGAGATAAGCCCTGCCATAAGACTGATCACCCACAGCTAAACATGGGGAAAGAGTGAAGCAGTTGAGGCTGAGAGATGAAACCTGGAAAGAGACAAGCCTTATGCCTGATTGCCCACAGCTGAGCTACAGGAGACAGCCTGGAGAGGAAGGCAGGGAGGCTGGCAGAGCTCAGCTGGCATCTTGCCTTGCCACATGGCAGGATGCCAGGATTATCAGTAGCTAGCTTTGGTGAGAAAGCATCTCAGATGATGCCATGATTTGGACATTTTCACAACCTTAGAACTGTAAGCTTTTACCCCCCAATAAATTTCCCATTATAAAAGCCAACCCATTTCTGGCATTATGCATTGGCAGCCCTCTGGCAAACTAAGACAGTTACCCAGATTTTTTTTCCTGACTGTATACATACAAAATCCTTTTTATAAGACTGTTTCAACCACATCTTCATAATAAAAGTATTGTTTGATATACCATTTGATTACCACAAAACATAATACAAATTAAAAACACTCAAAGCAAGTGATTAAAGTTTCTTTAAAAAAAAAAAAAAAAAGGAATCAAAGTTCCAGCCAACAAATATGATGGTGACTTCATAATCAGCAAAAATTAATGAGGCAAAGCAGTTTGTTACACTTTTTAAAATGCATTAACAACCTCGCTGAACTCTATTCTCTTTATTGAGTCCTACTGGTATAGTCTACCTCTTCCTCTGAATACTCTTCCATTCCAGTAGTCAGTTCTGTCTTTCCACTTTTTCCATTTACTTTCTCAAATCTTCACCTATATTAGGTATTGATATTTATTTCTGTATATAGATCTACAGCTATATAAAATAAGTATTGATTACATGGTGTAAAGAAGAAATAGACAAACTTCAACTTTATGACAAAGAAACAGACCAGACATCTGTAATTCCCTTCTCCTCCTTACCTATAGCAGAATCCTACATGAGTTCTTGGTGACCCTCTCTTGAGAAGACATTTTCTCACTGGCAGGGGACACAGAGAGAAGAAAATTGGACACATACACATACAACCAATGTCTTTGGCTCCACTAGCAATAGATCAGGAGCACTTCAAACAGGGTCTCTCTTCTAGCCACACCGCTGTTCTGACCTAGCATTGTACAAAATTTACCTGTACCAAAAACAGTTAAGTCGTTTTTTATTACAATAATAAACACTTTTGTGGTTCTGAAATGCTTATTTTTCTGCCTGTCCTTAGGGCAGGACAGAGTCCAAGCCCACTGACATCAGAGTAGCTGGGTGGCTGCTGCTGGAGCGAGACAAATTTTAAGGAGGCACTGAGGGCCATTAGAGATGGGAGTCAGAAATACAAAATCCAAGGGCAGAGTTGGTTAGAAACCTGAACAAGCAAACAACAACAACAAAACAGAGACATTGTCAAGGGTTCGGTCACATCATTTTGACATATTTGTGGAGCCACATATCCACATTGAGCTCCCAACCTCTAAAATAAGATGCTTGCTTTGGGTTGTTTTTTGCCATCACCATTTTTCAGGAAAAATTTTCAAAATCACCACAGTGGAAAAATTTCTAATTTCCTTTTTCTGAAAAGCTGTGTTAATTCTTAAGTCTCGTAGAAAGGAGGGGCATGTGCTTCATCCCACAGCCTTACCAGCTTAATCCACAGAAAGAGAAAGGAAAACTTCCAGTGGTTTTAATCCAAAACCAGTGTCTGCAGCATGTCTTTGTACTGATGACAGGTTGCTAAGGGTTTGTTCCCTGTCTTTACTCTCTTGTCATCAAAGGAGGAGCCAATTAGGTCAAATAATAATATTTAAAACCTGACAGCCCTCCAGAGCTTGACATGAAACCTAAATCTGCCATGTGGCTGCTTAGAGCCTGTGTTGTGTGCATGACCAGGGACTCACCCCAGCCTGAAGCTGTGTGCACTACCGGTGCCTGGACATAACACAACTTAATTATAGAGAGAGCTTGGACTTTCTGCATCTGAATGTCACGCATATTTGTCGATGCAAGTTGGAGTCCTTCTTCATGGCCCATGTCGTAGGAGAACAAAAATAGAATAAGCCCAGAACACACTGAATAGCATCGAATACTTGCCTTGTCCTTGTATCTATCTATACAACGCAAAAAGCCCGGGGGCGGGGGGCGGGGAGGACACGCAGCTTTTATCTTGTGAAGTGTTTGTGAGATAGCTAGGGACTCTGTGACTGTATGTGCAGAAGAATCAAACACATGACAAAAGCCATTTAAAGAACTTGAGTATTTTGTTGCTATGACTTCTTTCTGCATCCTCCCGTCCCCCCCCCCTTTTTTTTAACTTTATCTCTTTTGGTAGGGGAATTAAAAATCTTTATGTTTTATAAAAGAAAACAAAAACGTTTTTAATTTGAGCCAGATATGATGCATCACTTTTATTCAATTAGCCAGAGAATGCAGTATTTTTTCTTTGTGTCACAGGCAGATCTGTGTGCATGTACATGAATAAGGACTAAGGGACACATGAATATTTTCCTGCATTGCTATCCTTGTGTGTTTGTTTCCTAGAACAGCCATGCATGAAAGTTTGTGTGTCAAAGTGTAGCCGTGTGCAAAGGAAAGGGACTCCTGCTTCCGCTGTTCCAAGCAATTAAACTCCAGCAGCACAAGGATGAAGGGGAGGCCCTGATTTTCTTTTCCTTTGCAGTAATTGCCTCAGCAATCATCTTTGATCAGGGAAGAGCAGAGGAAGAGAGTCCTGCAAGTTGACATCCACGGTATAAATATATACATTTACATACGTGGAGGCAGCCCGCAGCTTACAGCTTTTTACTGACGTCTCTGACCTGAAACCATTGTAGCTCCTTTGACACCTCATTTAATTGAATCCTTCCCTAGCAGTGCAGAAGCCTGAGGATTTGAAAGGGGGAGGGGTGGCAGGATGGGTAATCAAGGAAGACTCTTCTGCCTGAATGTCTAGAAATGACAGGGAAGTAATTGCTTTTGGAAAGCAAAAATAGAAATAGTACAATTTGTTCTATTTAACAAGATGCTAAGAGGGGATAAAGAAATAGGGATTTTGCCCAAACATATCAAAATCCTTACCCCAAGAATAAAATTGATTGGGATTTCTGTGCAAATAGTAATGGTTTTTAAAAAGAAGCAAGGAGGGAGGAAGGAAAAGAAAAGAAAGAGAAGAAAGGAAGGAAGAAAATACAATCCTAAGAAAAAACTCCAAGGGCTTTCCTGGTTCAAAATAGCCAGAGACAATAGTAAGAAGCCACAGTCCAGCCCCTTTTGTCAGCTTCAAACCAGCAAGCCAGAGGGTCGGATCAGTTTAACCTGCCTCCATGACACATCACTCACCCGCCTGACCCGAGAGCGGCCTCATTTTTATGGATGCAGAAATCACAGTGTAATTCATTCCCTGGCACACCCCGCTCGTTCAGTCTTCTGCCTTGGCCACAAAGGCACGCTGAATATTCTGTCTGGCTGAACCCGTGAGATATCAGTCTGCTTCCTGCTTAATGCAGGAGTTACTCTCCCTTACAGCGGAAGAGTAATGTCCCTTACCCGATGTCCATCTGTGTGCCCAGATCAACCATGCAAATTGGCATATGTCTACCGTGTTGGGGCCTTAAAAGGAATCAATCTGGACCTCAAGGAATCAGGCAGCAGGTTTAGGGAAAAAAACCCTAAAGGGTGTTAAATAATCTTTGCCTCCTTTATGACTTACTTTTTTGGATATATGTTAATAAGAACATGGAAGCGTGTGCATGTGCAGCAGGCAGTTACTTTGCCCCTTGATTTAAGGTACAGTAGAATGGAAAAAAAATAAAATTTAAAAAGCAAGATTTCCTAATAACAATACATCAGAGTATATTGCGGCTGAGAGCTCACGAAGCACTCTCACATACGTTGTCAAATTTATTTAGACCTTTCAACAACCACATGCAGTATCAGCAGTTTTCTGGCCCCTTATACAGATCAGGAAACTGAGGGTCATAGAATTTAAGGAACTTGCTCAAGTTCCCACTGCTGACAAGCAGTAGAGCAGCGAGACCTGAAGTGCAGCACAAGGGGACCCGGTCCTCGGCTCCAGATTAGAGGACTCTGCTCTAGCCCTCCTCTTGCTGCATCTAATCCCTTCCCATCTGGTAACGTGTCCATGGGGCCAAGGGTGTGTGTTCACTCACCACTTACCTGCCGTCTCCTAATCTAGACCACACTCCACCACCCAGGACTGTGGAATTGCAGGCTGGCTTCTCAGACCTGTACAGGCTTCCTCCTTGCTTTGGTCTGCACCTCTACGGCCGAGAAGTGGCCAAGAAGTGACTGTTTGCAGGAGTGGAAATTAATTTTGGATGTGCAGGCAGAATGTCCACACATGTGTGTGAAAGACAAAGCCAAGAGTGGAAAGAGAAGGCAGTACGTCAGAGTCTGGGGGCAGTGAACTAACTCCCCACACTGCATGGTCTAAAGTCCAAGAATTTCTAACGATAACTTGACCTTTCAGGTTGTTATGACAGTATATATTTGTCAGAGTAGGAAGTTAGAACAAGTTTTATGTAAACATTGATTTGTAACTTAAATATTTAGACATATGATACGTACACTTCCACATGAGCTCTTGCCCCAAGTTCTGCAAATGTTAGGGGCAGGTATTTGAGGGAGCATTGGTGCACATAGTAGAGTTAAATGAAAGTTTGGAAGAGATTATATAACCTAGAATGGCATAAATTTCCTTTAGCTTTCTTTAAAGGATCAAATCAATTTTGGGCCTTCATAATTCCAGCAGCTTTCCCAACAAGCCTTTAAAGGCAGAAGTACCAATATCTCCCAGAGTTAATGGTTCTAATGATGGATCTGATGACATAAGTGAACAGGGACTTTACATTTTAGAAGTGTAATAACGGAAGTTGTTGGTTAATTATCCTGCTTGGTTATAAGGTAACTTAAAATACATAGATTCCTAAATAATAATATATTGGACCAAAGAGGTAATACCTACTGCATAAATGTGAAACATTTCTTCCAAGCAGTTATGAATTCCTTTTCATCAAAAAGATCAGGCTTAAAACTTTGCCCCATATTCACGACTAAGTTGATCAGCTAATCATCTTCATCAGGAGAGTCAGTTTTATGAGAAGGCAGCCCAAAAAGCTGAGAGAATGTATTATTATGGCTCTCTTTAGCAGTTGATATCTGATTTCTACAGAGATCCTCCTACTAACCTGGAGGAACCTGCCACTCACCTTTTCCATTATGTTCTCTCTCCTAACACTGAACTTTCATAGCACTTTGTGTGTATGTAGGGTGAATACTATACTTTTTTCATCATTCATTTATGTATGTCTTATCTCTTCTTCTTTACTGTAAGTTTCTAGAGGCCTAGAACCCTGTAATTTTCACCTTTAAATATCTACAATGTGCAATGCACATAGTAGGCATTCAATGAATATTTAGTGAATGAATAGACAGATGGTTCCTACTTTTCCTATTATCCACTCCCTACCACATTCTTATGTGTTGTATCTCCCCTGTGGCAATTCCATCATTTTCACGAACCCCTGAAAATGCAATTAAAAACATAGACAAGGCTTTTCTTTACCACAGAGATACTCACAGGCTAAAGATATTTCCATTTGTGAACAGAGCAATTTTCTATGCGTTGGGAATTCTTTTGGCAGCAAATAACAGAAAACTCAACTTCTCTTTGTAGTATATGTAATTGAAGCATTTGATCTCACATAATACGATGTCTAGAGGTTGGTAGTTCCAGAGACTCAACAATGTTATGGACCCAAAACCTTTTCATCCCCTGTTCTGCTATCTTTAGTATGTTGGGGTTTTTTGTCCCTATGCTTGTTATTTCATGACAATGACCGATAAAGCATCCAATCAGGAAGGAAAATGAATATGGTGGCACACACAAAACCAGACTCTTTTTTAGAAAGCTATTTCCCAATAGCCCCACTAGACTTCCCCATCCATGTCATTGGCCATGACTCTGTCACATGGGCATCCAAGCCTCAAGAGGCTGGGAAGTGAGTATCAAGCAAGAAGAAACAGGGCTTAGGCCAGTTATGACTCATTCCCTGGGGCTAGGAACATTGCCACCTGGATAAAATTGGGTTATGTTAGCAAGGAAGAATTACCTAATAGTTGTTGAACAAGCCAAGGAATAATGTCTGCCACCAGTTCTCTGTGGTTTAATTTAGATATTTTCAATGTTTTCCCCAAATACCCCATATTGAATTTATTCTAAACTGAAAGGTCCCATTTCATAGGTATTTCTGCCATACTGTGAAAGCCATATAAGACATCACTTAAACCCTAAAATGGTCATCCATTAAACTTACAACTCAATGAAATAAGCCAGACAAAAAAGAACAAATATTGTATGGTTCCACTTATATGAAATAAGCTTATTCATAGAGACAGAAAGTAGATTAGAGGTTACCAGGTAAGTTCAATGAAGAAAATAAGATGTAATATGAAAGTGTGGGGTCAGTTGAGTCTCCATTAGCTAGACTGGTCAAGGAGATCAGAATGATGAAAAGGAGGCATGTGTGCAGATATCCAGGGGTGAGCAATACAAGCAGAAGGACCAGCAAGTCCCAAGGCCTCTTCCTAAAAAGGGAATGAGTTGGCACATTCAAGACACAGAGCAAAGGCTGGAGCAGCTATTCCAAGGGGGAAGACAGAGAGATTGTCATGCATTTTTCTATTCATTTATTTCACAAATATTTACTAAGGGCTGACTTTTAGGGTGCTGGGGTGCAGTGGAAAACAGGGAGGGTTTTTTCCCACATGGAACTTATGTGAGAAAATCCAGATTTCTTCTGGAAAACAAAATAGTGGTAGAGAGTTTCTTTAGCAATTTTATAGAGGTATAAAATTATGCCATACAATCCATCCAAAGTGTACATTCAGTAGGTTTTGGTATAATCACAGAGTTGTGCGTTCATCAACACAATCGATATTAGAGCATTTTCATTACTACAAAAGGAAAAACCCTCCACCCCTTAGAAGTTACCTCTCCGTCCCTCTAGCCATCCCCTGCCATACATATCCACTAATCTAATTTCATCTCTATAAATGTATTCATATTTACAATTTATAGAAATGGAGTCAAACAATATGCAGTACTTTGTGTCTGGTTTCTGTCACTTATGATAATTCTCTTTTTTTACAATTGATTAAAAAATATTAATATAATACTATGTACTATACAGTCTATAGTTTGCTTCAGGTGCATTTTAGCTTAGATACCACCCTATCATTAATGCCTTGTAATATTAACGTACATTTGTTCTGATTCCTGGAAAAACATTCTTGTATCTGTACTACTAACCACATTCATTGTCTGCAACAGCATTCACCGTGTTATACAGTCCCATGTTTCATCCTTTAGCTTTTCTTCTCATGACATACACAACCCTAAACTTTCCCTTTCAACCACAATCATACCCCCATATTGGCGCAGCCAATTACATTCACTCTAATGTGCTTTCATCACCTCTATCCAATTCCAAGCATTTACAATCAACATTATTTCCAGTGCTGCACAAATTAAGCCACTGCTCCCCATTCTCTAGAGCATTTTAATTGTTGGAAAGATGTGATCCAGTTTATGTTTTATTTATTTGTGCCCCATCTATCTCTTTTTGCCAGACCTTGAGATTGTCTTACTCATCTTTGAATCTCCCAGTGCCTGAGCAAAGGGTCTTTCCCTTAGTCAGTACTTAATAAATGCTTGTTGAATGAATGAGTAGAGCCTATAATGAAGGTCTGCATCCTGAGCCTTAGCTAACAAAAGTGTCAGTTGCTTTAAATCATAAGAGAAGCAGGTATAAACTCCACATTTGAGAAGTTTGACAGAGAAAAGAGAAATGGGGGTAAGGTGGGGAAATAGCTAGTTGAACCATTTGTTCAAGAAAGGGTTTTTTTTTTTTTTTTTGGATAACAGAAAGATCTTTGTATATTTGAAGGCAAAGAGAAAAAGGGCTAGAGTGAAACACTAGGGAAACTTCTTGGGTCTTCCCAGATCTGGGAGGCTGGAGACCTAAGACATAACCCTGTGGTAAGGAACTTGATTGTCACTCTGGTGAAGAAAGTTGCAAATAGGGTACTTCAGAGAGAAATGTAACTGGCAGGGTCTTAGAAATGATCCAGTCTACTCCCTGTTTGCTGCTGAGTCTGCAAGCACACCCAGGTTAAGTGACTTTACCAGCTCAAAGCTGTGAAGGGGAAGAGACAAGTGTGGAACCCAAATCTCCAGATTTATTGGGTATAACAGCTATGATTATTTTTACTTCATTAATAGGTTAGGATTATACACAAAGGCCATTTGATGTTTAACCTATAGTGTGTACTTCATTTCATATTTCTGCATTCAACATATATGCCTGGCACACGCTGGAAATTCAGAAGGCAGATGTGTTTGACTAGTGAGTTCCACTTTTCTCAATTACAGTATGTGTGTCATTAATTCCCCAAACCCAGTAGCCTTAATGTGCCAAGAACCTAATGTCCTGAGGATTTACTTAGCTTTCTAGGTCTGTGGCAAATGAAGTTTGGTCAGTGTCTGTGTGTCGGTATAGGTATGTCCTTTGTGACAGATGTTGTTTAAATGTACTTATTTAACAGGGAATGCGTTCTCAGAGTTCAAAAAGCAAAGTGCAAAAGGTACACCATGAAAGTTCTCTCTCCATGTCTCCCACACACCCAGTTCCCTTTCCCAATGACAATCCACGTTATCAGTTTTGGTGTATCTTTTCAGAGATATTTTATGCATATCCAAGCAAATACATATATATATACATTCCCCTCCCCATTTTTACACAAATAGCACCCTATCCACCCTGCTCTGCCCCTTCTGGTTTTTCATTTTACGGTATATCTTGTTTGTAGATATTTTGGTCTTTCTGGACCTCTACTGTCATCTATTTTATTTTCCTGCAATGGTTGCAGAGAAAGACTATCTATGTAAGAGAGTTCTCAGTCATTTCTCTAGTTTCATGGCATTTCATTGTATGGATAGACTGTTGTTGTTCTAAATCAGTCCCACTTGTGGGCAGTTAGGTAGCTGCTAATCCTTTACTATTATACAGCTATAATGCATATACATTTACATTTACCATTTCACATGTGTGCAAGTACATCTATAGGATAAACTTATAGAACTGGTTACTGGACTTTCACACACTGATTTATAAGAGCTTCTTATATATTATGGAAATTAGCTCTTTGTCTACGAATTATAAATTTTTCCTAGTTTGTCATTTCTCTTTTTATTTTGCTTATGATAGTTTTTGCCATACAGAAATCTGTTTTATTTTTATTATGATGTATTTGTGAATCTTTGTTATGACTTCTGGATTTTGTGTCATATTTAGAAAGCACTTCTCTCACATCAAGATTATATTTTTCATTCTCTTGTTATTTCTTCCAGTAATTTTATGGTTTTATTTTTACATTTTTAATTCATCTGGAATTTATTTTGGTGTATTTTGCCTACACGGTTATGCCAGCACCATTTTTCCCTTACTAAACAATGTCATTTGTGTTTCTTCCTCCAGTGTAACTTGAATCAAAATATTGCTTTGAATTTTCAAATCAAATCTATATTGATTAAAAAATTCCTACTATGTGCAAGGCTTAATATCAAAATGTTTATTTCTAATTTTTTCTTTAAGAAGAGTTGGGGACAGGATTTTAAGGTCTGAAATCCAAAACTTCCTTTAGTAGATAAAAAACTCTTCAGCAATAAAAAGTCTCTTGGTATCAGGAGGAAGTGATTGTAACCACGTTCAGTGAGACAATGAGCTAGTCAAAGCTGCAGGCAAAGAAAACACAAATGATTCTTTGTAGGTATGTGCCCTCCTATGTAACCAATGCCAGAAAATGAAATTGTTGACTGGAGAAAAAGATTGCAATATCTATGACCATGAGATATTGCTACATAAAGACCATGACAGTAGACACTACGTAAATCTTCACTTGGAATGGGACGTGGGGTCTCAGAATCGATGAGTGCTAAGAGACTGTAAAATAAGGTATGGTCTTTTAATTATACTTTGGTTATGAGAAAGAAGATCATATTGAGACAAGCCTAGTTATATAACTATTAAATGGAATTCTATGATTCGTTACAGCTATTGATAAACTGCTCCTTCAAGCCTTATGACAGCCTGGAATCACTAGCTCTGTACTCTTTGAATTAATAGCCATCATGCTTCTTAGCCATAATCTACTAATTATCTGACTTTAGAAACATCATTAGCATCTATATTCTAGAAAATATTCTAATAAAAGCCAAGTTGTAGTCTACATTACACAGATTCATCCAAATAGAATGTTAGAGAAATATTACTGGTAGGGGAAAGGACAGGAATAAAAACCAGTGGGTGTGAATCACAAGCAGAGGAGAGAACAAAATGCAAGGAACAAATATGCAAGACCCATGCTCTTTTAAAAAACATGCAGAAACTGAGGGTGAGCAGGAAGGAGAGGTGTTTAAAGTTTGATACTGCCCATCCTAAGCCAAAGATTTTCCTCTCTGTCCCCCATCTGTCGCCTGTCCAAGTATGACATAAATGAAAATATCCTCTTGAGGTGGAATTTGGGGTTGTCAGGTTTACAAAGCCAGGTTGAGACCTACTGCTGTCTGGCTCTAGTGCATTTAGCAATTTTCCTATCTGTAAAATGCAGAGAATAATACTTGTCTCCTTCATAAAATTGTTATTAAAAAAATCATGAGTTAGTACTTGTCAAAGTACTTTTTGAACTAGAAAATACGTTAAAAATGTAAACTTAATTATTATTACTACAACTCTGTAAATGGTTAGCCCTAATCGTCACTATCCCAGACTTTTATTTTTATGAGCCTTATTGCGGCCGTAGTTATACTAATTATTAAAAAATATCATTTCTTGGAAAGTGGATGTGGCTCAAACAATTGGGCTCCTGCCTACCACAGAGGAGCTCCCAGGTTTGGTTCCCAGTGCTTCCTGGAGAAGATGAGCACAACAGGCTGGCACGACAGGCTGACATGGCAAGCTGACTCAGCAAGGAGACGCAGGGAGGAGGCACAATGAGATATGCAACAAAGCAGGGAGAGGAGGTGGCTCAGGTGATTGAGCACCTCTCTCTCACATGGGAGGTCCCGGGTTCGGTTCCTGGTGCCTCCTAAAGAGAAGACGAACAGACACAGAGAGCACACAGCAAATGGACACAGTGAGCAGAGAGCAAGCGCAAATAAGGGGGAGGGGGTGATAAATAAATAAAAATAAATCTTAAAAAAATATGTATCTTTTCTTCTGACTTTCCTATAAATTATGTACCTTGAAAAACTAAGCTGACATATTACTAATTATTTTTCTTAATCAACAGATATCTTATTTCCTCTGTCTTTGAAGGCCATACTTGTCAATGAAGACATGCAATTCATTTATTCATTCTTGTAAATAGTATTGAGTATCCATGTGCCAGGCACTGTGCTTGGTAATTGACATTCAAGTGTTTGAAAGTAAGATAACTCTGGGTGATGAAAACAGTTTGGTAATGCATGGTGATTACAGTAAAACGACGCTGTAAATGTAACTAATGCCGCTGAATGCTACACTTAAAAATGGGTAAAATGGTTAATTAAGAATTACTAAAAATTAAAAAAAGGAAGATAAGAAACAGGATAAAGTGATAGGGAATCGCCTTGAGTGGCTGGTGTCTGCAAAGGTGATATCGGAGCCAACACCTAAAGGATAAGATGAGAAATGGGGATATTAATGTCCACTGTGCAGAGCTCTGCTGTCAGTGAAGTGAAATGATACATAGTCTGGCTGACAGTTAAATGTCAATAAAAGGTAGTGATGATGGTGATGATGATGAGTGTCTTACAGAACAGAAGTCAGTGAATTTGACCTGATTCCATCTCAGCTTGGAATCATCTGGTTTCTTCTAAGTCTCTCCACTACCAGAAACCCTCACTGCCACTCAGAGCCCGGAGCCGTAAGGAAATCCCACCGGGATTCTGAAGCAGCATTGGTTCACCTAGAGCACCTGTTTGGGCTGACAGAGTAAACTCTTGATGTTACTACATTACTTATTCCTAGTTCTTTTGTGAAGCACAGGAATACTTTCTGAAACAGTAGCAAGGAAGTTTCTGATAAAATAATGAGCCTTCCTTATTTTGAGCTCTCCTTTCCCCCTTTCCTTTGATGCTTGCCACCTCCCTCCCATCATGGCTTTGTCCTCCATTGAAAAGGCCAGAACCCTCAATTTGTGCCCAGCTGGAAAGAGAACACTGCACTGAAGAGTGCAAGGAAGCAAAGACATCACACTGAGATGATATTTTCCTTTATGAGACATTTCAACAATCATAATAGAGAGAATGTCTTATGAGCTGACCATCCATTTTAAATATGGAAAATGTTCCCTGGCTTAGGGATAGTCATTAGGCCCTTATATATTAGATGCCACCAACAAAGCAAGTGAGAGGTTTGTCCTATAAAATAACATATTTAACCTAAGGAGAGAAAAGAAGAAGATAAAAACGACTGTCTCCACATCCTGACATGTACCAAGCATCCTGCCCATCTGGGAGGGGAGTTGCACTCCTGACCTCAAGTGCATCGCTCCAGTTCGCGCTCTTTATTCACAGGGCCTTGCTATTTTTGTATGGCTTTGCTACCTTCTTTTGCATCTTTAATCATTTTAAGTGTATTTATTTTGCAGGCTCTACCAAATGGTTCTGTCACCTTAAGTTATGAGATATCTATCTGCTGTTTATTTTGGTCCACGAATCTCACGCTTGGTTCTCAGTTTTGTAATACGTGGACACATCCTCAGCAGGGCTTTGGCTGCAGGAATCCCAGGGGACCTATAGGACGCTGCAGCCCTCAGAGTACTTTTGGGTTTGTTCTTGCCAAATGTCACAGGGATACTGCTGGCCTGAGACCAACTTTGATTTTCATTTTTCAGCTTAGTGGGTAGTAAATATAAATCCCCAAACCCTGTAAAACAGAGTCACAATTTCTCAGAGAGTTTTTTCCCACCCATGGGCCAGGAAAAAACAATGGATCATTTTTTCCTAGCACATACTTTTATGGGTCCAGTTTTGTGTGGGGATCTCAGTTCCAACCTCCTAACTTTCATGAGCACTTGTCCCATATGGGTGGTAAAACCTAATCCCTGCAGTCACTGAGACTGGGCAGTGCTCTCGTCTCAGTTCCCTCTTTGTACCTGGCATTTGGGGAATTCCCTATTTGCAGACTTAGCTATTCATTTAAAAGAATGTTTGCTATATTTTTATCTAGAATATCTCAGTGTGTTTGGTGGAAGGATTTTTGGGTTATCTGGTCTACCATATAGCTGGAAATGAAACGATCAATTCATCTTTCATGCTGCAGCCAGATAGACCTTTTCAAAATACCTTTGATTCTGTTATCAACCTTGCTTAAAACACTTCAGTAGTATGATGGTTAAGTTCATGTGTCAACTTGGGTAGGTTATGGTACCAAGTTGCTTGGTCAACCAAGTCTGATTGTTTCTGTGAGGGTATTTTGTGGATAGAAATCACTAGTCAGTTGATTACATCTGTGGCTGATTACATCTATAATCAACAAAAGAGATTACTTTCCACTTTAAGAGATGTCTCAACCAACCAATTGAAGTCCTTAAAGGGAGAACTGATGATTTCAGCAGTCAGAAAGAATTTCTGTTTCTACTTCAGTCAGCCATTTTCTCCTGGGGAATTCATCAGAACCCTCAGAATGTGAGTAAAACTGTTTAAAAAAAAAAAAAAAAAAAACTTTGAGTTTCCAGCTTGCAGCCTGCCCTATGAAATTCAGACTTGCCAAGCCCCACAGTTGCATGAGCCAATTCCTTTACTAAAACTCATAACATTTACATATATGTTTATATCTTCGCAGTTCTATATCTCTGGAGAACACTGACGAATACCAATAGTTTCCAGTGGTTTGAGGATGAAGACTGAAATCCATAACTCAGAAGGCTCTGCATGGACTGAACCTTACTTTCTTCCTCAGCGTTATGTTGCATTATGTTCCTTCTCATTCTCTATGTTCTACTCACACTAGAGTTCTTTATATTTCTAGAATGTATCTTATTTCTTCTTACTCCTTACTTTGCACAGTCTGTTCCCTCTTTCTGGAACACCCTCCAGTTCATTCCTACTCACCCTTCAGATCACAACTAATTGTAACAGTGGCATTTATCTAGGCCAGTTTCCTCTGGCATTTGTGTTTATTTCCTCATATACTTCTCTTCTATTGTACTTATCACAATTGTGCTTTTGCAGTTATTTTTGTAATTATTTTATTACTTTCTTTTTCTCCCACTGGACTGCAAGCTCTATGAAACCAGGAGCCATGTCTATTTTTGTTGACCATTTTTTTAGTCAATAAAAGTAATGCTGGCTGCTACACTCACACCAACACAAACAGCCTTAAATCTCGGTAGTTTAACACAATAAAAATGTATTTCTCATCCCATTGTCCATTGTGGGTCAGGTGACTCTTCTCCAATTGGATACCCAGAAATTCAAATTGCACTACATCTTCAATATGCTGCCGTAAGGATCACAGTGGAAGGAAAAGAGAACGAAGGCTCTCATAGGAGGGTTTTTATGAGCCAGGCCAGGCAAGCCTCACTTCTACCCACATTCCATTAGCTAGAGCTCAGTCACAAGGTCCCGCAGCAAGAGAGCTGGGAAATATAATTACCTATGTGCCCAGGAAGAAAAGGAGAAAATTATTATCAGTGAGCATTCATTTGCTGCATCTGCGATACCATGCATTTTTAGAAAAGATCAGTTCCTGAGGATAGGAAGTTCTCAATAAGCACAAATGGAATGAACCAGCAAATGGATGGATGGATGGATGGGTCTTGTGTTTAATGAGTGGCTCATTATTTCAACTCATCGGTAAGCCCTTTGGGTACAGGGACCATATCTGCATTGCTCACCATGATGTCCTCACTGCTAGAGAAGTTTTGGGCACATAGTAGAACCTAAGCAAGACTAAATGATCACCACACTTCCATTTCTGCATAGGATTCATGGAGAAGATGGGCTGCTAGTGGTTCTTTAAAGAAAGATATGGGGAGAAACTTAAGAAGTGAGTTTGTAGAGGCATGGAATGGATAGGGAAAAAAAATAGAAGAAAGTATGAAGAAAGGTTAGTATGAGTGTGGTTAAGAGTCATAGCAGAAGGAATAAATGGAGCGAAAGGAGTTTCACAGTGGTCGCTGCTCACTTGACTAGTGTCACCTAGACACTAAACATGCTGAGTCACAAGCTCCACCATTTTCTTTTTTGATGTATTATAGTCTTGCACCTAGGAGTAGGGTGTCTCGTTTGTGAAATAGCACCCTTCCCCTCCCATCTTGACCCTTGTTTAAGATGAATAAACTATGCACAGGAAGTTGAGTATTTGGATGGGCCAAAAGTTGGTACTGTAGAAGGCACTTTGCCACTGACCATGCAGAATGGCAAACCATGCTGGTTCCAGCCCCAGATTTCAGGCCAGAATTTCACCCTAGCCTTTCTCCAATGAAATCTTAGAACTGCCTAGGGGCCATCGGGAGCTGCATTTTTTAAAAAATCAATGATGGAGGAGGACAGCCAAAATGTTTACATTTTTTACGCTCCTCTCTGCAGCTTTCAGCCCAAAGATGGGCTCCACCCTGGTGCCTACAGATGGGTAGCTTGGGGGTGCCTCCCTCCCCAACCCTGAGAAAGGGTTGAGGCTACAAAAAGTAGCCAGCTCTACAATATAGGCTTCCGAAATGTACTGTCGGAGTTAGTGACAGGGGAGCCGCTCCACCTCTGGGGCTACAGCAGTGCAGTGAGCTTTAGTGGATCAATACTTTAGTCTTGTCATGCTAATTGCTCATTGGTTGACATTCATGATCTTTCCTTGCTCCCTCCCTATGTAAACTCTTTACAGCTGGAACAGCGAGATGCAAAAATCCGAGTCTTCTCCTGCAGGAGAGAGAGGGCCTGGCAGCTGAGGTACGGTGCTCCCCCATTTTCTTGTTCCCCCTCCTTAAAAAAGGTTCATGTGTGTCTGCATGTGATGGTGTGATAGGGAGATGCGTGAAGAAATGCCTGGGGTGACTCTCCTGCACACATAAATGGTATTATTCCCTTCTAAAAACAAAACAGTATCTCCTCCCCCTCTACATTCCCCCCTGCCCAAAAATAAGCAGAAAAGCACCCACCCCTTCCATGAGTTTGGTTGCAGCCCTTCTTCTGGTTTGGTGAATCTGTCATCCTCCACCACTTCACAATGAACATGTACCTGTACTGTCCTCTTTGCTCCCAGACTAGGGCATGTCAGCCGGAGCAGCCCGTGAGCGCGCGCGTGCGTGTGTGTCTGTGTGATCACGCCTACCATATTGGCTTCCTGTCCCTGGAACATCAGCTTTTCTAGCTGGCTGAGCCTGTCCCCATAACCACTGTTGCCACTGAGACCACCCAACTCCTACCCTGTAAGCATCAGGCCTGTGCTATGCAGGGTTTTGTTAAGCCGTTTGGTGTTAATTGATTTTCCCCCCCTTTTTTTTCCCTTTCTTTCCCTGGGCTGGTCAATAGCTGGATGCCTCAGGAGCAGAGGATCTATCAACTGCAGACCAAGCATAGGGAGACGCAGAAACCCAGCCAGCTCCAGCTGCTCCCACAGTACTTGGTGGCCAGCCAGCCGGCCACAGGAAGCACGGCGCGGGCCATGGGGCAGGAGCTGACTCTGACCCAATCCTTGAGGTCTGGTAAGTTTCCTCATCCTTGGAAAGCGGGGCAAATGATAACCAAGTCTTTCTTTCCTGACTCAAAAGAGTCAGCAGCATTTTGGCTAATTTCAGTTAAGGAGCTAAAGATCAAAACTGGGATGTCCCCAGCGGACCTGGTAGGACAGAGGGTTGGGGGAGGAACAGGGGTTTGCAGGATAGATGGGGCTAACCAAACTCCGATCCTAAGGTGAGCCACTGCAGCCAGGCAGATGTTCTGGGTATCGATCCCTGCATCCTATTATTGATTTCCTCTTGGGGCCAAGAACGAAGTGGACCTATGGAGAATAGGAGGAGAGCTGACACCCTCCCAGAGGGCCAAGCAAACTTAATCGGTAATAACAGTGTTAAGTGGTCAGCCTGGAGATGAGGTTTGCCAGATCTACTGATCTGTGCTCCCTTGGGATATAAATCCTTCTGAATTTGCTCCTGTGGTTATGAATATTTATAATGAAAATAGCCCAGGAGCCTCTTGCAGGCACAGGGAGAGTGGCCCACCCAGGATAAGGTTTGATATTAGGCATTTCAGTCTCCTTACTTCCTCCTCTCGTCTCACTCTCTTGGCATTTGTTTATACATCTCTGTCCTCTGTTTTGAACCCCATTTGCTTTCCCTCTGAGCAACAAACACAGTGTCTCGGACTATGAGAAGCCAGAAAAAATCCATTCTTTCCGGATGCAGTCTCCAGCTGAGGAGGGAGTGCCACTCCCCCCAGAGAAGGTTTCATATGCTTCAGGAGCCTGGGCTGGGAAAGGAACGGGCTGTGTGTGTGTGAAGAGTGACGTGTGTGTGTAGCATGTGTGTGGAAAGACTTTTTTTAGTTGTTCTGTTCTTGCTTTCAATGGGGCATCACTTTGAAATATAACAAGCAGGCTTTGTAGCACAAATGTGTTAACCAATGTTGAGACCCCGCTTTGGCTCGCTTGCAGTGTTAAATCTAGAACAATTGGAAGGGCCCCACACTGCTGTGTCTCAGCACCTCATAAATCTAAGCATGTATCTGTTCACAATAAGCGAATAGAGCATCCTTTACCCAAGAGAATGGAAGGAGAAAGGAGGCTAAAGGCCCGCTGTGGGGCAGAGCCAGTGAAGCCAGCTGGCAAATCTGAGTTTATTGACCAAAGCTTTGCCCACTGCCAAGGACAGCCTTATAAAGGATCAGAATCATTCAGCTTTAAGTTTTAGAAATCTGGGTTGAAATTTGGGTGGTAGGGAAAATGGTCTGTGAACTCTCACTCTGAGAAATGGCACTCCGCAAATGCATCATCTGCTTTGGTGTCCAGGATATAATATTTTCCATTTTGGAACTTCTGACGATTTTTATCAGGTTTCTGCCTTGCCTAGGTGCTTATATCTTGAACTGTGTGTCTTTGTGTCTGCCCTCAGCAGGTTTCATTAATTTGTAATTTATGCCTACAAAATTGTTTAAGGACTTCTGGATTTTATACTTCTTCAGGGGGTGTGTTAGTGGGTATGTATGCAATATATAGGATGTGGAGAAAAGTTATTGGGTCTTGCTTCACCTAATTTCAGTATGCTGCTTCACTCCAGACCAGGTGTGTGAGTTCATAAATGTACATCTGTGCATTGTTGTGTGTCTGTATCGGGAAAGCAATGAACATAAGCAGGTTGGAGTAATGCTCCACATTTCTCTACCACTTCCATTAACTTGTCCTTTCCAGATGCATATTAAGTTCTGCTCTTTTGTTGTTTCTTTTTGTTCAGGGGGAGTCTTTCAGAGCTCAACTCTAGCTCATTTGTCTCTTGTAGTAAGTTATTAAGTGTTAGGGACTACTCCAATTGGCAGTCAAGTGTCAGTATTTTGGACTCCATTTGGTTTAGATCGTTTATATAGAATAAAAGTCTAACAGATATAATCACAATAGCCTTGGCTTAAGAATGTTTCTAGGCATACTTGAGGTTGGAAAACACTTCAAGCTAAAATTGGAAGAATGTTCTGGTTAGTAACTTGTATGCTTCAGTGGTAACAGAGAGAATTAGAATGCAGTTCTCTTTGTTTGATTCATATAGTGAGTCCCAGAATATGAAAGGTGTAGTTTACTGAAGAAATAAACTTTCAGCATTGACCTAGAGAATGGAAGCTCCAGGTTGGTGCTTAAATCCTGCTCTGCCAGGGCACAATGAAAAATATAATTAATAAGAAGAGATTTTTTTTCATGAAAAAGTCCTGAGATTGGTGTTTTTCTCCCATTGTTTGCAGTGTTCATCAACATTTGCTTGCATGATCCCTTTGAAGAACAAGATTATTTGGAGAAAGTGATCAAAATTTTAGAATTGAATGTACTCCACCAATTAAATGCATGTGCCCTTGGGATCCAAATGCCACTAAATCTAAATAGCACATACATGAAGTCATTGTTGTCTGCTGCTGTTCCTACAAGCCATATTTGAAAGCTTGTTGCTAGTCATAGAAAAATTATTTTATTATGGAGTCATCTAGTGACTTAGGATAACAAGCTTCAATGTCTTTGGTCTTGTAGGAATTTATCTATGTGATAGATAATATTTATGTTATACTTGCATTTTATATTTTTATACATATAGATATATGTTTCAATTCCATTTGTCTTAAAGGTTTTACACTGAACATTTTCTATAATGAAAGGATAGAAATCTTTCATTATATTCTATATTCATAACATAAAATGTAGTGATATTAATATTTCACTATTTCCACATGAATAATACATGTTTAATGTTCCAAACCTTTCTAAACATCTTAACGCTACTCATTTGCTCCTTAGAGCAAATTTGTTAGTTAGAGCAAGAATCATCATCTCCATTTTACCAATAATAAAGTATACACAAGGTGACACACATACTTGTGTCAGACTTAGGGTTATAACCGGAGGCTATGGTCTCCTGGTCAAGTGCTCTTTCCTCAACTACCAACTGCCTTCTTTTGCATTTGATAGGATTTTAGCATATTTCATATTCCCAACACCTATCACAACCATTGAAATGCATGCAAGGCAAATGTTGGTAGATCTTAAATGATCCTTAGCATTCTACTCAAGCAAGGAAAGGTAACAAATAATTATTTCAAGTACCTTTCTTTGGCCTTTATTACACCAGAGCAGGCTGCAAAGTCTGATGTCATGACAGATATTTTTTTGTTTGGCTCAGAATTTCTGTGAGCTATTGATAAGATTAGTCAATCAGTTTACTCCCCAGGAACATGTCCCTGGAAAACATAGTATATATGAAATAATTTCACAAAACAGTTGTGCACATAGTCTTCATACCCACCTCACATTTGCTTTTAGAGAAACATTGCGTATAACTTGAAGCATCAAGATGAAGTACCTGAAGTCGATCATAAGCTTTTCCTCTTCCTGAAATAACCACCGCCCTTCTCCAAGTTCCTCACCGTTTCAGAATTTCTGAACCTTTTCTGTTCCATGGACCCCATCGCCAGTCTGGTGGAGCCCAGGGGCCTCTTTTCAGAATAATGTTCTTAAATCTATACAACAAAATATAGAGAAATGCAAAGGAAACCAATTTATATTGAAATTCAGTTATCAAAATATTTTTTTTAATTTCTGATATGATAATATGTGGACTTTTTGTTTATTCTTTTAACAAATGAATTTTATTAATACATACTACTAAAGCATAAATCCATCCAGAGTTTACACTCAATGGTATTTGGTATAATCACACAGTTGTACATTCATCACTTCACTTATTATTAGAGCATTTTCATTATTCCATTAATAATAATAAAAACAAAAAACAGGTAAACAAACAAAAAACTCATCACCTCTCAATCTATCTATGCTTCCGCTGCTGTACATAGCTGCTATTCTGTTTATGTCTCTCTAATTTATTTGTATTTATATTTTGTAAATAACAGCCTTATATATATAATATTACCCATATTCGTATTTACACGAGGTTTCACGATGTCATACAGTCCCATGTTACACTTTTTAGCTTTCCTTGTAGTAATATAAATATCCTTAGACTTTTCCTTTCAACCACTGGCATACCCATATAATAATTCTGCTAGTTACAAACACTATTATGTGCTTTCACCATTTCTATTTATTTCCAAAGATTTACGGAACAACCTTTTTTCACCAGTTCTGCACAAATTAACCCTCAGCTTTCCATTCTCTAACCTCATTCTATTTCTGGGGACCTATATTCTAATTATTAACTCCATGAGTTTAAACAATATATTTAGTTCATAATAGGGCAATCATATGGTATTGTCCTTTTGTGTCGGGCTTGCTTCTCTCAACATATTGTCTTCCAAGTTTATCCATGTTGTCGTATGCTTCACAGCTTCATTTCTTCCCATAGCTGCATAATATTCCATCACGTGAATACACCACAATTTGTTTATCCATTCATCTGCTGATGGACACCTGGGTTGTTTCCAACTTTTGGCAATGGTGAATAATGTCACTATGAACATCGGTGTGCAGATGTCTGTTCGTGTCACTTCTCTCAGTTCTTCTGGGTGTATACCTAGTACGGGTATTGCTGGGTCACGTGGCAAGTCTATATTCAAATTCCTTAGGAACTGCCAAACAGTCCTCCACAGTGGCTGTACCATTCTACATTTCCACCAGCAGTGAAAAAGTGTCCCCATCTCTCCACAACCTCTCCAACACTTGTAGTTTTTAGACTTTTTAATAGAGGCCATTCTTATAGGTGTAAATGATATCTTATTGTAGTTTTGATTTGCATTTCCCCTAATCACTAGTGATGTTAAATATTTCTTCATGTGTTTTTTTCACCATTTGTATTTCTTCTTTGGATAATTGTCTATTCAAGTCTTTTGCCCATTTTTTAATCAAGTCGTTTGTCTTTTTATTGTTGAGTTGTAGTATCTCTTTATATGTCATGGATATTAAACGCTTATTGGATATGTGATTTCCAAATATTTTCTCCCATTGAGATGGCTGACTTTTCACCTTTTTGACAAAATCCTTTGAGGTACAGAAGGGTTTAATTGTGAGGAAGTATCATTCATCTCTTTTTCTTTCTTGCTTGTGCTTTGGGTGTAAGGTTTAAGAAACAACTGCCTACCACAAGATCTTGAAGACGTTTTCCTACATTTTTTTCTAGGACTTTTATGGTTGTTGCCTTTATATTTAGGTCCTTGATCCATTTTGAGTTAATTTTTGTATAAAGGTATGAGATAGGGGTCCTCTTTCTTTACTTTGTATATAGATATCCAATTCTCCCATCACCGTTTCTTGAATAGAGTGCTCTGGCCCAGCTGGGGTGGGGGGTGGGGGTGCTTAACAGATTGTCAAAAATCACTTGACCTTAGAGGTGAGGTCTATACCTGAGTTCTCCATTCAGTTCCATTGGTCAATCTGTCTGACTGTATGCCAGTACCACGCTGTTATTTTACCAATGTATTAAAGTCAGGAAGTGAGAGTCTCCAACTTCATTCTTCTTTGGCTATTTGGGACCCTTACCCTTCCAAATAAATTTGGTAATTGGCTTTTCCATTTCTGCAAAAAAGCTGTTGAGATTTTTGTTGGGATTGCATTGAATCTGTAAATCAGTTTGGGCAGATTTACCATCTTAACGATATTTAGTCTTCTAATCCATGAATGCAGAATGTCCTTCCATTTATTTAGTTCTTTAGTTTCTTTTAGCAATGTTTTGTAGTTTTCTGAATACAGGTCCTTTATATCCTTGGTTGAGTTTATTCCTAAATATTTTATTCTTTTAGTCACTATTTTAAATGGATTTTTTTTTCTGATTTCCTCCTCAGATTGCTCATCAGTAGTATATAGAAATGCTATTGGTTTTTGTATATTAATCTTGTAATCCACCACTTGGCTGAACTCATCTATTAGTTCTAGTGGCTTTGTTTTGGATTTTTCAGGATTTTCTAGATATAGGATCATATCAGTGAATAGTGAAAGTTTTACTTCTTCCTTTCTTATTTGGGTGCCTTTTATTTCTTTGTCTAGCCTAATTGATCTAGCTAGAACTTCTAGCAAAATATTGAATAACAGTGGTGACAGTGGGCATCCTTGTCTTGCTCCTGATTTCAGTGGGAAAGCTTTCAGTCTTTCACCACTGAGTACAATGCTAGCTGTAGGTTTTTCATATATGCACTTTACCATATTCCTATCTTTTGGAGTTTTTTTATTTAAAAAATGATGCTGTATTTTGTCAAATGCCTTTTCTGCATCATCGAGAGGATCATGTGATTTTCTTCTTCAATTTATGAATGTGGTTTATTACATAAATTGATTTTCTTGTGTTGAACCACCCTTGCATACCTGGGATAAAACCCACTTGATTGTGGTGTATAATTCTTGCAATGTTCTTTTGGATTTGGTTTGCAAGTATTTTGTTGATGATTTTTGCATCTATATTCATTAGGGTTATTGGTCTTAATTTTCTTTTTTCATATTATCTTTACCTGGTTTTGGCATTAGGGTGATGTTGGCTTCATAGAAGTGGTTTATTAGTGTTCTTTCCTGTTCAATTTTTGGAAGAGCTTGAGCGAGATTGTTATCAGATCATCTTTGAATGATTGGTAGAATTTACCATCTGGTCCTGGGCTTTTCATCTTTGGGAGGATTTTGATGACTGTTTCAATCTCTTTACTTGTGATTGGTTTGCTAAGGTGTTCTATTTCTTCTAGGGTCAGTGTAGGTTGTTTGTGTGTTTCTAGGAATTTGTCCATCTTGTCTACATTGTCTACTTTTTTGGTTTACAGTTGTTCATAGTATCCTCTTATGATCTAACTTATTTCTTTTGGATCAGTGGTAATGTCTCCCCTCTTTCTGATTTCATTTATTTGTGTCTTCTCTCTTTTTTTGACAGTCTAACTAAGGGTTTGTCAATTTTGTTGATCTTCACAAAGAATCAACTTTTGGTTCTGTTGATTCTCTCTATTGTTTTTTGTGGGGTTTTTTTTTCTCAATTTCATTTACTTCTGCTCTGATCTTTAATATTCTTTCCATTGGCTTTGTTTGGGATTAGTTTGCTCTTCTTTTTCTAGTACCTCAAAAAGTGCAGTTAGATCTTCAATTTTAACTCCTTTTTTTAATATAAGTATTAAGGGCTATAAGTTTCCCTCTCAGCACTGCCTTTGCTGTGTCCCATAGGTTTTGATATGTTGTGCTCTCATTTTCATTCATCTCAAGATATTTACTAAATTCTCTTGTAATTTCTTCTTTGACCCACCAATTATTTTTAATCTCCATAGATTCGTGAATTTTTCCTTTTTCCATCCATTATTGATTTCCAGCTTCATTCTGTTAGAATCAGAGAAAGTGTTTTGTATAATTTCAATCTTTTTAAATTTATTGAGACCTGTCTTGTGACCCAACATATGGTCTATCCTGGAGAAGGACCCCTGAGTGCTTGAAAAGAATGTATATCCTGTTGTTTTGGGGTGCAATGCTCTATAAATATCTGTTAGGTCTAGTTTATTTATCATATTATTCAAGCTCTGTGTTTCTTTATTTAGCCTCTGTCCAGATGTTCTATTCAATACTGAGAATGGTATATTGAAATCTCCAACTATTTTTGTAGAGACATCTCCCTTCAGTTTTGCTAGTATGCCTCATATATCTTGGGACACCCAAATTAGGTGTATAAATATTTTTTTTTATTGACTTTATTTTTTTATTTTTTTATTGACAGTTCTATGAGTCCCCCCCCCCCTTGCTGTCTGTGTCCATTCGCTGGGTGATCTTCTGTGTCTGTTTCTTGCCTTCTCTTCTCATTTTTCTCCTCCAGGCTTCACCAGGATTCAATCCTAGGAACCTCTGATGTGGGAGAGAGGCAACCTGTCACTTGCACCACCTCAGTTCCCAATTTCTGGTGCGTCTCGCCTTGACTCTCCCCTGCGTCTCTCTTTTTTTGCGTCATCATCTTGCTGCATGACTCGTCGTGCAGGCCCAGCTTGCCTGCTCACCTTTTTTTTTTCACCAGGAAGTCCCGGGGATCAAACCCAGTTCCTCCCATATGGTAGATAGATACCCAACCACCTGAGCCACATCTGCTTCCCTTTATTTAATATAGTTATTTATTCTTGGTGAATTGTCCCTTTTATTAAAATATAGTGACTTTCTTCATCAAACTTTCTTCAGTTTTGCCTTTGAAATCTATTTTGTCCAATATTAGTATTGCTATTCCAGCTCTTTTTCGGTTATTACTATGTGTGGAATATCTATTTCCAACCTTTCACTTTCAGCCTGGATGTGTCCTTACATCTGAGGTGAGGTGAGTCTCTTGTTGATAGCATATAGATGGCTCATATATTTTTATCCATTCTTCAGTCTATGTCTTTTGATTGGGTAGTTCAAGCCATTAACATTCAATGTTTTTACTGTAATGGCATTACTTACTTCATCCATTTTGTTCTTTGGCTTTCCATTGTCATATCTTACTATTGTCTCTCTTTTTACCCTTAATTTATCATTACTAACAATCATCATTTTTACACTCTTCTCCAAGTCTTTGCCCTTGTTTTTTCCTTTCAGGCTGCAGTACTCACTTTAGTATCTATTGTAATTCTGGTCTTTTGGTAACATACTCTATAAGTTTTTATTTCTCTGTGAAGACGTGGACTCACCCTCATTTTTGAAGGATGGTTTTGCCAGATACAAAATTCTTGGCTGGCAGTTTTTTTCTTTCAGTGCCTTAAATACACCATACCACTTTCTTCTTGCTTCCATGGTTTCTGATGAGAGGTTGGCACTCAATCTTATTGAGATTCCCTTGTATGTGATTTTTGCTTTTCCCTTGCTGCTTTCATAATCCTCTCTTTCTCTCTAATATTTGTCATACTGAATAGTAGGTGTCTTGGAGTAGATCTATTCAGATTTATTCTGTTTGGGGTGCGTTGTCCTTCTTGGATTTTTTTTTTTTTTTTTTTTTTAATGTATCAGGGCCAGGGATTGAACCCAGGACCTCATATGTGGGAAGTGAGCACTGAACCACTGAGCCATATCGGCTCCCCTGAGTTTGTTGTTTCATTTGTTTGCTTGTTGTTTTGCTTCTGTTTTTAGGAGGTACCAGGGATCGAACCTGGGAAGTCCCATGTGGGAAGTAGGCACTCAATCACTTGAGCTACATCTGCTCCCCCTTCTTGGATATTAATATTTATGTCTTTCATAAAAGTTGGGAAGTTTTCAGTCATTATTTCCTCAAATATTTCTTTCTGCCCCTTCTCCATTCTCTTCTCCTGGGTCACTGTTAACACATATGTTTGTGCTGTTCACATTGTTATTCAATTCCCTGAGACCCTGTTTGGTTTTCCCATTCTTTTATTTCAGCTCTCTTGTCTTTTCAGTTTGGATGTTCTGTCCTCAAAATCACTAATTCTGTCTTTGAGCAATTCAAATCTGCTCTTATTTGCCTTTAATGTATTTTTAATCATCATGGCTTTCATTCCCATAAGCTCTGTTACTTTTCATTGCAGGCTCTCAAATTGTTCTTTATGCTCATCCAGTGTCTTCTTAATATCCTTTATGTCTTTTTCATATTTTCCTTCAATTCTTTGAATTGATAGGAGATTTGATTAGTTGTCTTTAATCATGTATCTCCTTAGGATATTTGGTTTCTTCCTTGGGCTGGGCCATCTCTTCCTATTTCCTAGTTTGGCTTGTAATTTTTGCTGATGTCTATGCATATGAATATGTTGGTGAATTTACTCTGATGGTCAATTTCTCCCTCTTGCCTAGTGTTTTTTTTTTTTTTTTTTTTTTTTTCCACAACTCTTCTTTGATTATTGGTTAAACTTATTCTAAGTATTTAAAATTGCCCATCTTAAGTTATCAAAATCAGGCCAGGGACTCACTAATGTGGCACAGATTTTTTTCCCAGTTGTGGGGCTTTAAAGAGAGACCTAAGAGCACTTTTTCTCTTTGCAATTTCCTGGCTAGCCAGCAGATGGCACTTATCAGTGAATCTTTCCTTGGAGGTGTCTCTTCAACCTCCACTTTCCTGTGTTTCTGATCTGGCCAGAGCCAAGATTCAAAGTGAGTTCTGCTAGCCGAATTCACTGAAAAGAAGTATTTTGCACTTCGTCTCTTCTTCTGACTCACCCTCCCTCTTCCCTTGTAACAGCTGACAGGGAGGAAGATGTCTGTTCCCCCCTCAGTTGGCTGCAGTCAACCAGGGATTTTATCCAGGCTTAATGTCTTATGGGTGGGGGATGGGAGCCCTTCCCAGCTGCAACAGGGGTTACTAACTCACACTTCTTGTTTCAGGCTCTTCATCTCTCTGTCCCTTGCCCTCTTGGGAGTAGCACAGCACTGTTCTGGTCTGCTGACCCCTAAAGTGTCTCTTGTTAAATTTCGTAGGTTTTCAGCCATTATTTATTTGAATAGTCTCCCTGCTCCGTTCTCTTTTTTCTCCTTCTGGATTCCCACAATGCACATATTGGTACACCTGTGTCCCACAGGTTCTTCAGGCTCTGTTCACTCTTTATTCTTTATTCCTTCTGCTCCTGAGACTAGGTCATTTCAACTGTCTTATCTTTAGGTTCATTTCTTCTGCCAGGTCTGAACTGATATTGAACCCCTTCAGGGAGTTTTTAGTTTTTGTTACTGTGGTCGTCAGCTCAGTTTGGCTCCTTTTCGTAATTTCCATATCTCTACTGATATTCTATTTGTGTTCACTTATTGTTTTCCTGATTTCCTTTAGTTATGTGTCCATGTTTTCCTTTAGTGATTTAAGCATAATTAGGACCATTTATTTTTAAGTCTTTGTCTGATATGTCTCAGGTCTTGTCTTCCTCACTGATGGTTTCTAATGCTTTAATCTTTTCCTTTGCCTGGGCCATAACTTCCTCTTTATTTGTATGCTTTGTAATGTTTTGTTGAGAAATCTGGACATTTTGATATTTTAATGTATTATTGCTGGAATTTAGACTTTGAGGCATCTTCTCCTTAAGCTAGTATCCAGCTAGTAATATGACAGAGGTTTCCTTGAATGCCAGGAACTAACAACAACAACAAAAAAGAATAGAAAACACCTTTCTTAGTCTTTGTAGATTGACCTGTGCTGGTGTTCTCTTTCAGAGTTTATTGATACAATGAGTTTAGAGAATAGCTTGAGGCTAAATCATAGCAGCCTTCCAGGTCTTTTCTGCACATATATCTTGTCTTGGGCATGTAGGTTTGATCCTAAGTATTCCACTGTTTGTATGGGTATTAACATCCCTCTTACCTAGAAACAGAGTTGTCATGGTCCTGCTGGGCACTGCACTGTATGTCCTACTGCCAGCAATCCCTCGCCCCAGGCAGTACAGCTTGAATACTCTCCACAGCATTCTGGAGGAGAGCTCTGTGAGTTGCCTTCTACATGCAGGGCAAGTTCTGGGACAGAGAGTCCCTCAGGTCACCACCAAACATATTAGGCCAGACATACATGGCCCATGTATGTATACAAAAGTTACTCTGCTCCCTCCAGAACAAGGAACAGGGATCCACACTGGGAGAATGGGCTGGCTCCACATTGAACCAATGAGGGGTCAGGGAGGAACAAGCCAGGTGACACAAGATCCTTCCATCTTTAAGTGGTCTCTTTCTTGATTTGTAGCTCACCTTATTACTAGAGTGCTTTAACTGTTTTCTTGAGCTTTGAGAAAGATGTTTCTGCCAGTTCTTCCTGCTTGTTCAAAGCCTCAATGGGGGAACAGAGCCCTGAAACTTCTCACTCTGCTCTCTTGTTCAGGAGCTTTGGGGATGGATAAAGGACAAATCATTCTAGACAAATGTGCTTACTCTTTTAAATCACACTGCTAGATTAATGGATGAAGAGAATGCACTAGACGTAATATATAAATATGGATTTTACAAAAGCATTTGATACGCTGCTCCATAAATTTCCACTTGCAAAATTAATTCAAATTGGGTAGAATATGTGCATGGTCACATAGATTGAAAATTGGCTGAAGGGCCATAAACAAAGAATAATGACAAATGGTGGTCCCTCACATTTAGGTAGGAGATAGTGTCCAACAGATCCATGGGGACTGATGCTTACTTTGGTATCACATAACCAACTACCTAATGATCTGGAGAAGGGAAAAGAAATTACTGAATTCACAAATTGTGGGGAGATGTCTGGGAGATGCCACCAACCAAGGCACAATTAGAGTACAATATGAGTTAAAAATAAAAGTAGAGAGTAAAATTAAGTATAGATGATGTTTAACCTTTTACAATGACAAAAAGAAGAACAAAAGATTACTAAGGAAATGGTTATATACAATATTGCATTTAATTGTCTCAACACTAATTAGGGAAAGTGCACTTAAAACCATACCATCATTAAATAGGGTGGTTCTTATTCAGTTAGAATCTGAAATTCTATGCTCCTATGTGCTCCAAACTTGAGTTCCATCCAAAGAATTCATAGACATGTTGAAGAGGCAAAGGGAGTTGATTTATAAAGAAAGAACTTAATTATGTCCATGTAAGTAGATAACTATTGGAGTATCAGTAATTTCCCTAAATGTGTGATGAGTACAGGACAAATATTCATCTCAACCTTGGTTTATTGCCAGGAATCTTTCTGATAAAAAGGTCCCAAAACACCATTTAGGTAAATAAGGCCAACCTTGATCATTGTTTCTGATGTTGTGGTTGAAATTATATTAAATTTCATTGTTTAGAAGCAGAATAAACTCTTAGAAAGTGGGCTGGATACAATTTGATTTTCCTTTCACAGATAGCAGGCTCTTATTTATAATCAAAGCCCTTTCACATTTACCATCTCATTGAAGGAGCTATTATCATCCACAAATCATGGATGTGGAAACTGAGACTCAGGGGGCAATAAATGACTTGTCCAAGGCTACAATATTAAGAAATGGCAGATCCAGTACTAAAGCACCTAGCCTTGGGGCCTTGTGCCAACCAACACTGCTTCTCATGTGTGTGCCATGAGTGGGACTGTCTTAGACACCATACACCAGATTCTGACACTGACTTTGTCTCTTTGTTTGTGCTGAATTAGAACTATAATGGAAAGGATAGGATATAGATTCTGGGACATGGACGGCACTTAACTTAGGTTTAGCTCCTTTTCTTTACTTGTTACCCTATTTCCAATTTCTTCATTCGGCAAACAGTTCTCAAGCACCTAATTGTGCTGGGCACTGTTCAACTGTACAAATCGATCATTTTTATTCTTCTTCTTAAGCTCAGTCTCCCAAGTTAGACCAGAAGCTCCATATAAGTAGACACTGTGTCTGCCTGTTCACTGCAGTGTCCCCAAAACCTAGCACATGCACAAATCAAAACTTCCTGAGTTAGAGAGAAAACATCCTGCCTTGCCTTTCCAAGTTTCCCCTGAACTTTGGCCAGGCTGGAATCTCATGTATATGCCTACTTAGTTGCTTCATACATTAAATAAAATGGCCCATGAGCCCTTGCTTACACCAAAGAAGTGGAAGGAGAGTCCTGGATAGGGGCGTAAGAAAGCTAGACAATGAATGCACTAGCCAATTTTTTTTCCCTTCCCTTCCACCAAATCACCCCTGATAGCAAGTTAATCACCATGCTGAAGCACTTGGCTTCTAAGGGCACCCTTTGCCAAAGAGTAGCAGATGGACATTGTGCTTTTTCTATGCCCATCCCCATCTTATTCACAGAAAGCCCTGTAGAGAAGCAACAAAGGTCCACTACTCTGCAGCTTTAGGACAATCTCCTTTCCTCCAAATTTGGGAGGAGAATAGAGTATGGAAAGCCCAGATGATAGAGACACTGGGAGCTCCTTGGGTGAAAAGGTCGAACCTAGGGACATGCCAAGGGGTGTGTAGTTCATTCAATGATAACAGTACGAAGGTCCCAGACCATTGCCAGGGTAAGGACCTGCTGAGTGCCACCGTCTTCCACTGTGGCCCCCACTGGCTCTCATTCTCACTAAACAAAAGCAAACATGCTCATCTGCTGGATTCCCACCCTTAACCCAATCTTGCTTTGGAGTGTATTACATCACAGATATTTCCTCCCACAATTGAATTAGTTATATTATTTTTGAAAAGAATATCTTTGTCATTTCCCATCCTCTTCTGCATTAGGTTTATTGCAGTTGGGTGAGTGCACCTGAAGTCTTCAGTGATGTGTCGGTGTAATTTAGTGCTGGGAGATGAATTATGGGATTGCCCTTTAGGAAAAGGCTGGGAGCTCAGCCCTGCCTGTCAAATAGGTCCCTGCCTTATAGCAAACTCGGCAGGTGAATGAATCAGTATTTGGCATATCAGCATTTCATAGAGCCTCCATGCTAATGCCTTTTTGAAATGAAACCGAGAAAGCTGTTAACCTCAGTTAGCCAGGTGTCCTCTCGGTGACCGGGATAAATCATCAATGTACAGGCAGAGAACTCTGTCCTTACTGCTTTGGGGAGTGGGAGCAGAGGCTGTGGAGAAGAAGTCAATGGAAGGAGTCTCCAAATCTCAAAAAACTAAATAACAAAGTTTATCTTTCTTAAAAGGAGAAATAGTTGTTACTTATCCTTGTTTCCTGATTAAGCTGTTCTAAAATGACTTTGAATAATTTAATTCAATCGGATAGTATATTCTTACCTATCCTTTTTCCAAGTCTTTGATCACTTCTTCAGCACATCGCCCCAAAATTACTTATAAAATGCTATATTTATTGCATTATATCATATTAATCATCATATATCCAATTATGATATTTACATGTTATATAAACACACATAAACTATGAACTATGAACTCCTAGAGTCTCTCACAACTGAAAACATGGTCTTAGCTGCCAAAGCAGCTGTGGTCAGCTGACCGTACTTCTTGACTATTTTTCCAAGTTTCAGATTCAAACAGCATACGTAGAGTAACTACTATGTGGTAGGTGCTGTCGTGTACGGAATGTCACAAAATCCTCACACCAACCCTGTGAAGCAGGAATTATTATTTCACTTTCTATATTTGAAGAAACCATGCTGCAAAGGAGTTAAGGGAGTGGTAAAGCTTAGAGTCAAACCCAGGACTTCTGTTTTCAGTCATCTGCTCCTCAATCAACAGCTGCTGGGAAACCCCCAGGGCCAGAAGCTGTGCCCGGCACCTAAACTCTTTCCCCCAACAAACCAGTGCAGACAAAGTGTTTATGACGTAGGCTTGCGGGTTCCTTTTTGCCGTGAAGGCTCTTAATTCCTCCCTCCTCCAGCTTTCCCATAGGGAAGGCTGTGTGACTCCCGCATACATCTGCAGTCCTGGATATTTACAATCAGCTGTGTATTGCTCTTCTCCATTCCAGTGTGCATGCTGTGCTTCCTACACTTTGCTTGCCTGAGCTATCTGGACTGAAAGAGGGTTAGGCGATGGGACTTAAGGTCCCTGACATTCAGAGCTTAGGAGAACCATGGAGCGAGAGGCCAAAAATAGGGAATTTACAGTTGGAAGGGACCCCGAAAACAACTTTCCAGGGATTCTCAACCAGCAGGAAACCAACCGATTAAATGGGCTGAAAGATTTTTAGAACAATTATTAAGCATTCATGATATAATTTACCCTCCAAAATTTCTTAAGTCCTAAAAAAATAAAAAGCATAAATTATAAAAAGGGTAATAGAATTTACTGATGTAAATGTTGTTCTTGAAAAAGGATCTTTCTTGCTGCTATCATCTTTGGTTGGAGGGAGGAAAGATCAGAATGGGAAAGAAACTGGCTTTTATTCAGCACAGTTCAATCACTGATGACATACAAGATACAAAAGTCTGAGGACCATCACCATTAGACCAGGTTAGAGGGAAAGGACAATGGACAATAGATCAAAGTCACATGAGGAAATAAGGATTTCCAGTAAGGGTAATGACAGGGGTAAATATAATAACCAGTGCTATTGTATTTTAAATTTGTAACTCCACTTTTCACTTCCTACAGGATCTAAAAGGCAAATGCATAAAATGTAATAAGAAATCAGCGGTTTCAGACTCATAATGTAAAAAACATGTTATTTGTGACAAGAACTACATAAAGGTGAGGGGCAGAGGGATATAGGAACATAGTGTTAAGAACATAGAAGTTAAGTTGGTATCAAAGCAAACGAGATAGTTACAGATTTAGATATAACTTTAAGCCCCATGGTAACTACAAAATATGGAGAATATGTACGCTTTTGAAGACAGAAATTAGAGTATAGGTTGCAGTGGGAATGGGGAATTAATGAAAAATGAGTGCAAAGTTTCTGTTTGAGGAGAGAGAAAGTTTTAGTAATGGAAGGTGGTGAGGGCACCACGACACAGTGAGCGTGATTCTTCCCACCGAACGGTGTGCTTGGGAGTAGTGCAGATGGGAAAGTTTATGTTGTATATATGTTCCCACAACAAAAATAGGTAGGAAGGGAGGGAAGGAGGGGGCAATGAAAGAGACAATAACAATTAAAGGTAATATATGATCCTAAATGGGATCTAGCAAGGGAGGAGAGAAGACTCAGAAGGACATTACTGGGACACATGGAATATTGGCTATAGACTGTTATCTTTTATCAATGTTAAATTTCTTGGACTTGATAACTGCTCTTTAAGTGAATATCCTTGTTTGTTCTTAGGAAATGTCCATGGCAGGATTAAGTGTTCAAGGAGCATGATGTCTACAACCTACACTCAAGTGTCCAGAAAGTACTTCAATAAACAGATCAACCGACAGTCATCTAGATGGGTAGACAGATGGGTTGATAGATTGATGAGTAGATAGAATGATATGGCAAAGGTGGAAAAATGTTAAAATTGGTGGATCTGGGTATCTTGGAGATAGGAATATATAAGAGATTTCAGTATGTGGTTTGCATTATTTTTGTACCTGTCCCGTAAGCTTGAAAGTGTTTCAAAATAAAAAGGTTAAAATCGAAAAAAAATGCTTGAGCACCACCAATAGGGTCCAGCTGTGTCATTTTACAAAAATGAAAACTGAGCCCAGAAGGGTTAACCACTTTGCCCATAAGTCACACAACTTAAGTTGATGAATTAGGACTTGAATACAGGTCTTTGGCATATACTCAGTGTTCTTTATGGCATCGAACTTTTTCTGAGATGGTCTAATGGAGTTCCCTTCCTTTCTTAAAAGTCCCAAGTGACAGTCACAAAGGAAAGAGAAGAAAGTGAGCAACCACTGTTGCTCATTCTTGAAAAAAGATAGCCTTTATTGCTAGGTCTGATTTTTACTCTTGTTTGCCCATACCCAAGCCCCCCTGCCCACTACCACAAAACGGTGAAAGCTTATAGACTCATGCAGATATCACATCCTCTACTAGCCTTTCCTGATTTCCCCAGATAAATTTAACCATGCCCTTCCTCTTGCCACATCTATAACTTTGAATATATCTCTGTAGTTGTACTTATACCTCACATTGTAATTTATTTGTTCATGGGTCTTTTTATCCCTGTAGGCTATGAATTTCATGAGAAGCTATTCACTTCAGCACCTGTTTCCCCAGGACCTATTATTGTACCTGGTAAATAAATGTTAATTGGATTGAATATTATTTGCTCTCCAGAAAATTGAAGTGGTCAGGTAATTCCATCTAAGTTTCACATATTCTGGCAATGACAAAGATTGATTCTCTTGAGTCTCATATTGAAGTTGAAGGTACATAACCTTGGCCTCTGTTTAAAGACTGATCAAGATAGAAAATTATTTACAAGTCCTTATTCGTACTTGTAACTAATTAAATAGTGTTTTCAATTATTTGGAGCCCCCAAAGTGTGTTTTCTCCTCATGAATCCACATGCACTAGAATTGGGATTACATTCATTTTATTTCTTATTCCCTAATGACAATGAATCAGAGCTTCATGGAAACTTTGAACTCTTTTTGTATTTCTAGAAACAGAGATACATAGAACAAGAATCACTCCCCAATTGGCAGAAACAGAGATGTAAGGAAATGAAACTATTTGACTTACATCTTAAAGGAAGTATATTCATTGATCATGGGAGGTGGTTTGCTTTTGAACACACCCAAAGTAAAATTCTGGGGTTTTTTCAACTTGAACAGCGAAATTAAATTCACAAGAATTTGGGCAGTTTTTTGCATGCCCCAATATTAATTTGACTCTCAGCATATTAGCAGGAGGACCCCCTCAGCTCAAAAGTGTCTCTCAATTTAATGTTGTAAAGATTCATTCACAATACATTAAGATTTTTTAAACTGGCTTTGTCATCCTCTGCTCCATATCAGAAGAAGAAACTTCAACCACTGTTGGTTCACATATCCACCCCGGACAGGGAATTTGTGCAGTATTTCTTGGAAAGAGGAGACGGGATAAGATAATAACTTAAATCCACAAATAATCCCCAAACCCAATTTTAATTAATTGTCATAACCTCTAGTCTATATCAGAGCTGCTATAACCAAGAGTGAAGTTAATAAATTGAGCTACATCTCCTTGTATTTCCTTGGCATCTCTCGAACATGAATGGGCCAAAAGGCAGGTGGAAGGAAGGAAACTTAAGAGAGAATGAGAAAATTCACAATTTGTATAGCACTTGAATTGCTGAGAGTTGATTATATTCAAAAGATTAATAACTACCACAAGTCTCTCACCAGCACCAATGACAGAAGGAAGTGTTATTCTCCTACTTTATCCTATAAAAGTGCCTATTTGAGGGGAAACCTCATACTATTCTCTTTACTTGCCACACAGCATATGCTCGGGAGACATGTCCTAATGGAGCCCTAAATTCTTTCTGGTTTGGTTTTAGCAGAGGGACTGCAATCAGGCTTTTCTATGGATCCCTCAGGTGAAGGGGGCAGTGGGTCCCTTTTGTGCTTCTTTCCCCTCAGGTAGCCTCTCTCTCCCTGGGCCGCTCCAGGGGGTGAGAGGATTACCCCTTCCCAGTGCTTTTTATTCCTATGGGGCTCACCCCAAAATGTTAAAAGTTGCTTTGTAATTTAAAATATATATAAGAAAGGAAAATTGACCGACACTTGTGGGTGGAGTTAGACTGAGACTTGGAACCTGCAGGAATTTGGAATTGTTTTCACTTTTTCAACTGGGCTTTACTAAGATCAGAAGTTGGCAAACTACAGCTCATAAGCCAAACTCCTGTTTTGGTAAATAAAGTTTATTGTAACACAGCCTCACCATTCATTGGCATTGTCTGTGTCTGCTTTCTTTCAAACAACAATGTCAGAGATGAGAGTTGCAACCAAAACCATATGGTCCACAAGCCTAAAGTATTTACTGTCTGACCCTTTTCAGAAAAAGTTTGTTGACTCTTCTATGATCATCAACCCTGAGCAGGGAAAAGAGATAAAAATCACAGATCTGAATAAAGTATTTATTATAAATTATATCTAAACCCAGCAATTATAATAGAATTTAACACATTTGTAATATATCAAGAAAATCTTTTCTGTCAGTTAGGACTCCATTCGGCTGCAAGTAACAGAAACAACAACAGTAGTGAACTAAAGAAATAGGTTTTATTTTCCTCACATAGGAAGCAGAAGGGGGCCTTTGATCAGCACTTAGAGCTGTCATCAAAGAAGCAGGCTTTTTCTATCTACAATGTCAGAGCCAAAGATGCTGATATGGGTGCTGAGGCACCAACCATCACGTCTATGTTCAAAGGAGGAAGAAGGGGGAAGAAGAGAAAAGTATCATGCCCTCTATGCCCAGTCCTTTTGTGGCAGTTTGATGTAATTATGAATTCCAAAAATATAATTGAATCATGCTTGTAAACTGATCTGTTAATCTGGGCATGATTAGGTTAGGATTAGGGCGTTGAGCTTTATGGCCTGGTATCTGTGGACTTCTACCCCAAATAAATACCCTTTATAAAGACCAACCCATTTTTGGTATTTCACATTAGCACCCCTTTGGCTGACTAATACAGAATTTGGTACCAAGGAGTGGGAAAGTGCTTTTGCATATACCAAAATGTTGGAACGGTTTTATAAATGGGTAAGGGGTATTTTTTGGAGGAATTGTGAAATGCCTGATGGAAAAGGCCTAGACCACTTTGAAGAGACTGTTGATAGTAAAAAGGACGGTAAAGAGACTTTCTATGATGCCTTAGAAGTAAATGATGAAACTTTTCTTAGAAACTGGAGGAAAGGCGATCCATGTTTTAAAGTTGCAGAGAACTTAACAAGATTAACTCCTGGTGTTATATGGAAGGCAGAATTTAAAAATGGTGAACCAGAGCATTTAGCTAAAGAACTTTCCAAGGTAAACTCGGAGAATGTGGCTTGGCTTCTCCTTGCAGCTTATAGCAAAATACTAGATGAGAGAAATACACTAAGGACTGAACTTTTGGGCACAAAGAAAACAGAAACTGATTCTGGAACTTCCAAGTTTGTGGAAATCAAATTCCCAGATGAAAACGCTCTATTTGAAGACTTTACTAAACTTGGAACTTGTAACTCAGAATTGAAGATGCAGTTATCTAGGAAAGACTTCTGGAAAGTCTTACTGTCTGCTGGCTTGGACCCCTGCTTCCTGCATGCTAAACCAACAAAGTTTTTGAGAGAGCTGTATGAACAAAACCACTGTCAGCTTGGACAAAAGAGGTCATGGAAAGGAGAGACTGAAGAAGAAAAAGCTTTAAGACGAAAACCGTGGAAGCAGAGATCTGGGATTAAGACATCTCCTTGGGCCAAGAGAGGAGCCCCAGCCATATATACAGATTGGGTGAGTTTTCCCCAGCAGTTGAAGAGGGTGGATGTCCCCACCCTATGTTCAGGAAGAGTTTTGCCACCCCAGGGTGCAGGGAGGTTGGACCACATTCCTCAAAGATTAGGACGGTTAAGGTCAACACCCCATTGGTCTGAGAGGGGTGTACCTGTCTCCTATAGATTAAAGAAAGCCAAGTGGTCAACCCATTGCTCTGAGAGGGTTGAGCCTGTGTGCCAAAGGTTAGGGGGAATGTTGTCTTCACCTCACTGTGCTAGGGGGGTGAAAACTCTAACCCAAAGATTGGGTAAGGTGTGGCAATCACCCCAACACTCTTGGAGGGTGAGGTCTGGAGTTTGGTCGACACCCAGATGCTTGATGAGGGTGGAACCAAGAAAATGGCTGTTGGGCAAGCCTGTGGAAAGGGTGGGTTCCCATGTGGCCCCAAGGAAAAGAAATCATCATCTTAAGAATAACTCTCAGACTTTGAAATCGAATGGAGGATGCCCTGCAAGTTTACTGAACTGTAGAGGATCCATGATTCGTGTTTAACATGGCAATTTCTTCTTATGATATTGAAAATGTTTATCTTTTGTCTTTCCATTTGTGTATTGGAAGCAGTTAAATGGTTTTGTAAGATTCAGAGGTCTATAGCAGAAGGGACTTTGCCTGAAGACAAACTGTATTTCTTTAAAATGATGTTGATATGATTTTGTACTTGGATTGTTACTGATTTAAGTTTTTTTTAAATATTGTAATGTATTTTTGGAATTCAGAGGGTGGAATGTAGCCGTTTGATGTAATTATGAATTCCAAAAATATAATTGAATCATACTTGTAAACTGATCTGTTAATCTGGGCATGATTAGGTTAGGATTAGGGCGTTGAGCCCCACCCCTTGGTGGGTGGGGAATTGAATATAAAAGGTAAGGCAAAGGAAAGTTGAAGCAGTCTTTTGAGAAGCAGTTTTGATGTTGGAAAGAAGAGAAGAGAAGCAAGCTGTTCGCCTGATCATCTACAGCTGACCTTGTGGAGGAAACAGGAGCTAAGCCTGGAGAGAAACGCAGCCCCGGGAAGAGAGGAACCCCAGAAGCCTGAACCCTGGCAAATGCCAGCAACTGTCTTGCTCTAACACGTGGCAATGGACTGTGGTGAGAGAAGAAACTTAATGCTTTATGGCCTGGTATCTGTGGACTTCTACCCCAAATAAATACCCTTTATAAAGACCAACCCATTTTTGGTATTTCACATTAGCACGCCTTTGGCTGACTAATACACCTTTCTATCTGGAAATGAACAGCTCTCCCAGAAGCCCCCTCCCATCCCTCAGCTGATGTCCACTTACATTTCACAGGCAAACAAGTTACATGGGCATCCCTCACTACCTGTGAAACTGGGGAAACAAGTGTTTACCACTCCAGTGTCTATATGGGAAGGCTACAGGAGATGGGCTGTTGGAAATGTCTTTGGGATAACCAGTCAACAGTGCCTTTCATAAACGGGTTTTCTCATTATAGGTGTGTAGGCAAAGAAGGGATGGTTAATGAATATTTATTAAGCAAACACATACAGATGCATGAATTGATTATTTCTTTTCTTCCTTAGCAAAGAAGTTGTGTCCAGATAAGAACTACAAAGCCCTGTCTAAAGATCCCAGCAAAGAGCTCTTAGACGACACAGCTGAATCAAGAGCTGGAGACAAGGCAGGTGATGCTCTGGGTAAATAGCAGAGCAAAGATGCTCTGAAACACAGATGAGACCTGTTCTGTTCATTCACTATCTTAGTTTGCCACAGGGCTGCTGATGCAAAGTACCAGAAATGGGTTGGCTTTTATAAAGGGGATTTATTTGGGGTAAAGGCTTACAATTCTGAGGAATATACAAATCAAGGCACCATCAGAGATGCTTTCTCGCCAAAGTCAGCTGCCATGAGGTGAAGCAAGATGGCGGGCGATCTCTGCCTAGGTCTCTGCCTTCACCTCCAGGCTCATGGGCTCTCGGAGCTCAAATGTGAACAACCAGGCATAGTGCTTGTCTCTTTCCAGCCTCCTCTCTCAGTCTTGGCTGCTCTTCTTTCTTCCCGAGTTCATCTGTGAGCTATCCAGTATATGGCAGGTTCATCTCCTGGGCCTTGAGCTGCTCCTCAGGGGCCTCTTTCTGTCCCTCTGTGCTCTGCTGGTGCCAGACTTCAGGACCTCACGCAGCCCTTGGGGCTTCTCTGCTTTCCTGCAGTCCTCTCTCTCACATGACAGGATCAATATGGCGGCTTCCTTTTCCTGCGTGTGCCCCTCTCTGTATGTCTCCGTTTATATCAGACCCAGCAAGAGGGTGGAGGCCCAAGCCAACTCATGCCTCACTGATGTAGTCCTATCAAAAGGCCCCACACCCACAGGAATGGAGTAGTTAAAAAACATAATCCTTCCATTTTGGGGATTCATAAAAGATTTTCAATGTCACACTCATATGGTTCTAATTGGATTGGTACAGGGTGTATTTATGACTCATCTTGGGGACAGACTTTACCTTGCAATTTGTGTTGAGGTTAAAAGAGTTTGCACCGTTTCCTAGAGCAATGTGAACACACTCATTTGACGATACACATTAAACTAGTCCCTTTAAAGATAACAATACATTTGATAAACTAGGATCATCACCTTTAGTTTAAGTCAGTGTCCTCTACCTGAGATTATAAAGGAACCTGTCTTGTGTTTTTACTTGACTTACAAAGCTATTGTATTTGCAGTGTTTCTTCAAATTTTATTTGTATTAGGGAACCTCAAGAATTGTAAATCTGAAACACATTGCACAAGTATTAACTTAGGGGCTTAATGCCATTCTTACCGCCATGTCACCTTCATCTCATTTTCTGTTAACAGTTCTACTGCATGTGGCCAGAGCTCAACTCCTAGTCAAACAACCAAAGGGCAGAACATAATCATAATTTGACAGGAATTTCACTTTATCAGTTTTTCTATGATTCTATTGGGATAATAATAAAAACAAATAAACAGGTCACTATCAGGAAATAACATGGAAAATAGAGCCCTTCAAATATTTACAAAGGAGGAAACTACACGAAGGAGCTGAGAAGCCAGTGGGGATGGTGAGGTGGACAGCAGCAGGGAGCCATCACCCTCCTCGGGCTGGAGAGATGAAGAGGAGAGGTGGCGCTCCCAGGGCCAAGGGCTCGGCTCACCTCACCGAAGCTGGAGTCACGCAGGCCTACGTAGTGCAGCTGGACCGACAGAGGAGATTCCACGTCGACCAGAGCCGCACCTGAAAGCAGAGAAGGACGGGGAGAAATGCCCGGGTTCTCCTCCTCCCAACCCCCCACGCTCCCTCCTTCCAGCTGCTCCCGTTTGCTAAACCTGGCGGGAGGACGTAGACATGGGATTCTAGGAATGCAGCCCGCAGGGGCCAGACCTCAGCCATTCAGAGCAGAGCGAAGCGCCCACGTACATGAAGACTTTTGCCTTGGTCTATAGTAACGACTAATTTGTGCTTTTCAGCTCTCAGCCTGAGTTCCTTCCATTGCTGGTTAGCATAGTTATATCAGTACAAGGACGCTCCATTTCACATATCCCGCGGGTGATAAACATTAAACTAGACTCTGAAGAATATATGAAGAAACAGAAGATAGCATCCCGGCCTTTATGTAATTTACCCTTACATTTATGATTAGTTGGAGGAGAATTCCTAAAAGAGGTAAATGCTAAACAAGGAAGTAAAAGACTTGCCAGGCAGAATTTATGAACTGCATTTTAGGTAGAGAGACTAGCCTAAAGAAGTGGGAGGAGCATCTTGCATGGAATGAGGTTATCCTTACCTGGAACCGAGAGTCTGGGTGGACTTGGGAGACAGGCTAATGGAAGGCTTTGGTGGTCCAACAGAGGACTTTAGATTTGATCAATAGAGAACACATTAAACCTTCCACGTGGAAAATAAATGGTTTTAAGTTCAGCTGATCAAGGCAGAGCACCAGGAAGCCGTTGGCATCATCTAGCAACAAGGTGGAGAGGACCAGGTGGTTGAATGTGAAGAGACACATTAAAGCCGTGGGTAGGAGCACAGGCTCCGAAGCCAGGCTGCCTGGGCTCAAATCTTAGTTCCACCAACTACCAGATCCTTCTCTCCAGAACAAAGACAATAATAGTGCTCCCCTCTTAGGGTTGTAGTGAGGGTTCCAAGCATCGATGCTTTGCCTGACACATGATAAATGTTAGCTATTATTGAGATCCCATTAGAGGATGAGCTTACCAAGGATGAGAGGGAGAAAGATAAGATGCCCTTCAGGCACCCTGAGATGGGTTGGACTAGAGATGAATAATTGGAACTGTTTGAAATCACTGTGAACGCATAACGTCACTGCAAGAGTGAGTTTTAGAGGAAGGAAAAATAGAGGATCCAGGACAGAAAGGGGAGACTGGGAAGACAACAGAAAAAGCAGTCAGAGAATTCTGTGGACCATCATATACCCAGCATATTAACCTTAGAGATTAATACAAGACATTTAAAATGGTTGCTTAGCAAGATATTGAAACCTCCGGATGGACGTCTTCTGCGCGGTTTGCTGAGCTGGTTCTCTGCTTGCCCTGGCCTAGGCTTTGCCATCACTTTTGCAAGCTGCAGCATCTTAAATAGTGTTACCGGAGTAAGAGCCAAATCACAATGTTGTATACGTTCCTGCCATTAGAAAGCTCAGTGATACATATTTTTAAATCATCCACAGAGAGTTGAATGTACAGCTCTAAATCTTCCAAGGGAGCTAATTTGGCATCAACAAGAGCACAACATTTTTTTCCTCGGGTACCAGATCCTGTCGGCTGGTACCAATTTCCTTGCTTCTCACTGGAGGCTGAAGACAACAGAGAGAGGAAGCTCAGGAAATTAAGATATTACCGACAGCCACAAAACAGCCAAAACTGCTGCAAGTGGTCTGGTGTCAGCCTGGTACCAGCTCTGGCCAAGGCTGCACGTCTGTGTGACATGTGGTTATTATGCCTGAGGCTTCAAGTGAGCAGTGGAGTGCTGGCCTGGGGTGGAGATAAGGAACGGAGATGAGGAAGGGGGAGATGAGAGGACAGATTTGCTGGAGGCTCTGTGTGTTCAATTTCCATTACTTCCTGAAGAACAGATGTGCAGAACTGCATTTGGTGACAGCTTGGAGAGCGTGCCTTTCTGTGTTTCTCTTTTACTTGAAACCAGTAGGGTTAAAGTGATTAGGGGAACAGAAGCCAGGCTGAGGGTAGGACAGTGATCTCACCAAGGGAATCATAGAAGCAGGGTCTTGCTGCTGCTTACCGTAGCTGGGAAAGCCACTTCATTTATTGCCCCTAAATGCTTCCAGTTCTTTGTCTCTGTTCATCACATGAAGCAAAAATTAACTGTTTGAAAAGCCCAGCAATTGTTTAGTTTCTTTTATAATTAAGATGACCATATAACTGATCCTCCAAACCAGGACATCTTTGAGTGAAAGAGGACATAATGAAAAATTTTTCCGGGACAACAGGCATAAACTGGGACTGTTCCAGACCGATTGGAATACATAATCACCCTACTCATGACCCACTTCTAAATGCTTTTAGTTTATATAACATAGCGGTTCAGAGCAAAGCACAGACTCTGGAACCAGACTTAATAAGTTCAAATCCCAGCTCTGCCGGTAACTGGCTATTTGAACTTGACAAGTCACTTAACTTTGCTGTGTTTCGGTGTCCTCATTAGTGAAATAGGGCACAATAATGGTTCTACCTCCGAGGGTTAGTGAGAGGACCCCTTAAGTTAATATATGGATGGGCTCGTAGAGCAGTTCCTGATCGATAGCGTGTACTGAGGAACTGTGCGTTGTTCTTATTGGGTCCTACTCTCAAGGACAAGGAGTCTAATCTTGGGATCTGATGCCTTCTTTCCCCAGGCCTTGGCATGGAGGGTCAGTCAGCAAGTATCTGCTGATGACTTGATAGAACAAAGAAGGAATGAATAATGGAAGAAAACAGCATTAATTTTTTCCTTTAACTTCATTTTTTCTTCACCATTTTTTAGGATATTTTAAACCACGGGACACTGACAACCAGTCAAAAAAGTCTTTGAATATTCTAACCAAGCCTTTCCTATACCCTGGGAGCCCATGACATTTTAACTTCTCTTGTTCTTTTCTGGCCTGTAACCAATACCGGCCTCTCCTCATCATCTGCTTTCCCTGCTGCCTGCCACTCCTGTTAGGCCTTGCTAGAGAGTCACATAATCTTGTCAATTAGCACTATCCACCTCACCTAGACTTGTCAGCAATCTTTGTATTCATTCTCTATCATATTCCCCAAAGATATCATTTTTTCCCTTCCCTGGAACGCACAACCCACTTGCCCACATCTCTCTCACAGAAGTTTTATTTGCTTTCTTCTTTACTGAGATGTGACACTCTGACATGAACTCCCTCAACTTCCTCCTTCCACATTTAAATGATTTTTAGATGCCTGTCTCAGAGGGAAGAGTGCCCCCATCTTCTTTCCAAAGCTAATTCCCCTCTCGGCCTTAATCCAAAACCATCTATCTTCTTCCAGAACTCTCCTCTATCAGTTATCGCCATCTCTTTTGTCCCCAGTCTCTTATTATTTCTCTTTTACTTTTTAAAAAATTTATTAAAGTATATCACTCATACATAAACATACATAAATAATAAGTGTATAGTAATAGTTGTGAACTTATAAAACAAACATGCATAACATCATACAGGGCTGTCATACCTCACCCTACCACCAATATCTTGCGTTGTTGTTAAACATTTTTAACTAATGATTAAAGAGTATCCTCAAAATATTACTAGTAACCAAAGTATTTTCCCCCAACCGACCCTATTATTTTTTTTATATCATTTATATATGAATATACGTAAACAATAAGTATATAGTAAAAGTTGTGAACTTACAAAGCAAACATGCATAACATCATACAGGGGTCCCATACATCAACCCTCCCCCAACACCTTGCATTGTTGTGAGACATTTGTTACAAGTTATGAAAAAACATTGTCAAAATCTTACTACTAATCATAGTACTTATCTTACATTTGGTGTATTTTTCCCCCAACCCACCCTATTATTTTTTTTTAATATATTTTATGACAGGAGTTGTAAACTTACAAAACTATCATGCACATGCGCAGAATTCCCAAACACCCCTCTACCAACACACTGCACTGTGGTGGAACGTTTGCTACAGATTATGAGATGATATCATCTAATTATTACCAAGTCCATAGCATTCTTTTGGCACACTTTTTTCAACCTCCCCCATTATCGACACAGTACATCTTTGGCATAGGTGCAAGAATATTACATTATTACTGTTAACCACAGTCCATAAGTCATTCCAGTTGTATTTTTCCCATGCTTCTCCACATTCCCACCACCCTGCAATAGTGATATACATTTGCTCTAGCTCACAAAGGACACTCTTGCATCTGAACCATCAATCACAATTCTCATCCACTTTTGGGTTTACTATGCTATTCAGTCCCTAGTTTATTCTCTAGCTTTTTGTCAATTGTCATTTATATCCCTAGACTACCATTTTCAGCCACATCCCCATTTATAAACTAGCTGTTACTATAATGTGTTACCATCAACTCTATACATTTCCACCCTTTACAGTAAAGCTAATTAAAACTTCTACATACATTAAATATCAGTAGTACATCTCAGTCCTCCTTTCATCTCCTTTAAGAATCCACCACCTACCACCAGGTATTGAAAATATTTTCCTACATTTTCTCCTAGAATCTTTATGGTTTTTGCTTTTATATTTAGGTTTTTGATGCATTTTGAGTTAATTTTTTTATAAGGTGTGAGGTAGGGGTCCTGTTACCTTGTTTTGACTATGGATATCCAGTACTCTCAGCACCATTTGTTGAATGGACTGTGGCAGTTTGGCATTGTTTATGAATTCCAAAAATAGATATTGGATTATGTTTGTAAACTTGTCTGTACCTGGGCATGACTAAATTATGATCAGGGCTTTGATTGGGCCACGTCAGTAGAACATTGAGTCCCCGCCCCTTTGATGGATAGGGACTCACAGATAAAACTACGTGGCAGAGCAGAGGAGTGAGTTGGAATTTCTTGCTGAGTTTTTTTTTTTTTTTTTTTTTTTTTTTTCTTGCTGAGTTTTTGAGCTGGGTCCTGGGAAGTGAACACACAGGAGAAGAACACAGAGGAGCAGACATGGCTCCTAAGACACAGCAGAAGCCCCAGGGAGAGAGACAGAGCCATTCACCTGATAGTCTACAGCTGGCCTTGTGGAGAAAGCACAGCAGCTGAGCCCAGAGAAAAAATGGAGGCCCAGCAAGAGAGGAACCCAAGAAGCCTGACTGTTGGCAGACATCGGCAGCCATCTTGCACCAACACGTGGCAATAGACTTTGGTGATGGAAGTAACTTATGCTTTATGGCCAGGTAACTGTAAACTTCTACCCCCAAATAAATACCCTTTTAAAAAGCCAACAGATTTCTGGTATTTTGCATCAGCACTCTTTTGTCTGACTAATACAGGACTGTTCTGCCCAAGCTGGGTGGGTTTCCCAGTCTAGTCAAAAATCACTTGACCATAGATGTGAGGGTCTGTTTCTGAACCATCAGTTCAGTTCCATCGGTCTATGTGTCTGTCTTTTTTTTTTTTTTTTTTTTTTTTTATTTATTTATTTATTTTTTTATTATAGGTAAAAATCAAAGTTCTCATAATACATACAAACATTTGCAAAATGATATGTAAATATATATGCATATATGTGTATTTGCTTACAAAAATGTTATTTATATATATATATATACATATATTTTAAGAGGTGCTTAGATTACCTAAAATATTACACGGAACCCACTGGGATTCCCATGTTGCCCACCTCCCACACCTCCCACCACATCCCACACAAACATCTCCCACAGTGTGGCCCACCAACCTCAATGAACTTACACCTCCTGGAGCCTTGCCACCAACCATAGACCACAGTTCACACTGTAGAC
>JAKSZT010054017.1:2096430-2223114 GCA_026826555.1 Tolypeutes matacus | reverse complement strand
CCTACAGCTCAATGGACTCATCCAAGTCACCTGGTGAGGAGACAACGATGGGAAATGGCCATCCCAGGGAATGGAGAGGGCCTACATCTGCAGGCAGGATCATCCCACCCACCATATCCATGGGATATAAGCCCTATGTGTCTGTCTTTATGCTGTTTTTACCACTGTAGCTGGGTAATATGATGTAAAGTACAGAAGTGAGAGTCCTCCAACTTTGCTTTTCCTTTTTAAGATGTTTCTGGCTATTTGGGACCTCTTGCCCTTCCAAATAAATTTGAAAATCATGTTTTCCATTTATTTAAAAAACACTGGTGGAATATTTATCAGGATTTCATTGAATCTGTATATCAATTTGAGTAGAATTGATATCATAATGCTATTTAGTCTTCCAATCCATGAGCATGGAATGTTCTTCCAATTATTTAGGTCTTTTTTTAATTTCTTTTAACAATGCGTTGTAGTTTTCTGAATACAAGTGCTTTACATTGTTGGCTAAGTTTATTCCTGAATATTTGGTTTTTGTCTGTCATATTTTATTTTCACCACTCTTTTGAAACTTTAACTTCCTTTTATTGATAAAATCTTCATTTCTAGACTCTCTTCCAAGCCTCTCTCTCCTGTCTTTTCTTTCCAGGCTGTAGCATACCCTTTAGTATTTCCTGCAAAGCCAGTCTCTTGGTTACAAATTCTCTCGGTTTCTGTTTATCTGTGAATATTCTATGCTCACCCTCATTTTTGAAAGACAATCTTGCCAGATATAAGATTCTTGGCTGGAAGTTTTTCTCTTGCAGTATTGAAAGATATCATACCACTGTCTTCTTACCTCCATGGTTTCTGATGAGAAATCAGCACTTAATCTTATTGGGTATCCTTTATAAGTTATGCATTGCTTTTCTCTTGCTGCTCTCAGAATTCTTTCGTTGTCTTTGGCATTTTACATTCTGATTAATGTGTGCCTCAGAGTTGGTCTATTCAGATTTATTCGGATAGGAGTACATGGTGCTTCTTGGACACAGATATCTATGTCCTTCAACAGGGTTGGGGAATTTTCTACCACTATTTCTTCATATATTCCTTTTGTCCCTTTTCCCTCCTATTCTCCTTCTGGAACACCCTTGACATGTATGTTTGCAAGTCCCTTGCTATCGCTTAGTTCCCTGAGATCTTGTTCTTTTTTTTTCATTTTTTTCTTATCTGTTCTTTTGTATATTCACTTTTAGAGACCATTTCTTCAAGCTCACCAATCCCTTCTTCTGCCTCCTCAAATCTGCTGTTATATGATTCCAATGTATTTTTCATTTCATTTATTGCACCTTTCATTCCCATAAGATCTGCTAGTTTTCTATGTATGTTTTCAAATTCTTCTTTGTGCTCATCCAATGTCTTCTTAATATCCTTAATCTCTTTAGCCATCTCATTGAATTTATTAAGGAAATTTGTTTGAACATCTATGATTAGTTGTCTCAACTCCTTTATGTCATCTGGAGGCTTATCTTGTCCCTTTAACTGGGTCATATCTTCTTGTTTCTTGGTGTAGATTGTAATTTTTTGTTGGAGTCTTGGCATCTGGCTTACTAGAGTATTTACTCTGGGTGCAGTTTCTCTCTTTAGTTTAGGGCTTTCTTGCCCTTTCTCCCTTGCTGGTTGTATAGTAGGAGCTAAGGATGTAGTTGGCACTGTAAGCTGTGGAGGCTCAAGCTGCCCTCATTGCCCTAGGGACTGATGAAACTTCTCCCAACTTTCTCCTTTACCAGGGATAAGGACAGAGCCACAGCTGTATGTAATAATCAAAGTCATGTAGGCCTAGACTGTAGTTGCCCAAGAAGACTGATGAAGCTTCATGCCCCTTTCTCCCCTGCCTGGAGCAGGTATATAGCTGCAGATGTGGGCAGCAATCTATGCTGTGAAGATCCAAGATGACCTCAGTTGCCCCGGTAGACTATTGATTATTCAGTCTGTGCCAACTGAATGTACCTGCAGCTACCCGGAGAGGCTGGTGCAGGACCCACCAGCTTCCTCCCTGCTAGAGGTGGGGCTGAAGCCTAGGCTAGGGCTGCAGACTAATCTGGGAGAAAGAAACCAGTCTCTACTGTCACTGTGATTTTCAGTCAGCCCAGTTTCCCCTCATGCTGGGGGTGGAGTCAAAATGGCGGCTACCAGCCTCTTTCCAACTTGGACATGTTCTAACTTTAACTGTTCTTAGAGTTATACTATAGCCAGCCAAATTTACTATTCAGTAGCTGAAATCGGTGACCAACCATATCTTCTTCCTCTGTTTGGGAGAAATGGAGCTTCAAATTCCTGCCACAGAATAGCTCCTAGGACGGTTTTTGCTGCCAAAGTAGGATGATCACTGGCCTCCAAGGTGTGGCCTGTATTTTCCCAGAGAGGCTGGCACAGTTCACCCCATCTTCCTCCCTGTAGGATGTAGGGCTGGGGCTTATGCTACAGCTGCAATCTGATCTGGATGGAAAGAAGCCAGTCCCTACCAGCACTGTGATTTTCATTCAGCCCCACTTCTCCTCGTGCCAGGGGCAGAGTTAAGATGGCAGCTACTGGCCTTTTTCTGACTTGGACAGGTTCAAACTTTAGCTGTTCTTAGGATTATACTTTAGCCCGCTGAATTTACTAATCTGTAGCTGAAGTTGGTGCCCAACTGTCTCTTCCTCCCCCATTTTTGGGAAGTGGAGCTTCCAACTCCAGCCATGGAACAGCTCCTGAGGCGGCTTGTGCCACCAGTGGAGGATGGGCACCAGCCTCCGTGGTGTGGAGTGCTCTATTCATGAATCTTCTCTGCAGATGGGCAGTCTCCTCCATTCATTCTTTCAAGGATATTGCAGGATGCTCTTCTGGTCTCCTGGAGCCCCCAAAGAGGTGCTTTAGATAGCTCTGGGTGATTAATAACTGCCCTGTAGCAGTAGCTGACTCTAGGAGCACCTCACTCTGCCGCCATCTTGCTGGTTGTCTTCTCTTTTACTTTTTAATATGCAAATGTATTTTTCTACCTTAAAACAAGAACAACTAAAACCTTTTCAGCTTTTTCCTAGACTTTACCAAAACTGTCAAAAAAATAATTTACACATATATTCCTCTCTCACTCCTTAATTACTTCTAAACCCTTTTAAATTAACTTCTCTTTGAAACTGTCCTCTTGTAAGTTATTATTGACATTCTAATTCCTATATCTAATGATATCTTCTTAGGCCTTGTCCCCCTCAATCTCTCTGCAGCATTTTATGTTGTTGATAACCCTCTCCTTCATGAAATGCCTTCCTTGACTTCCTTGACATGAATTGACCCTTGACTTGAGTTCATCTTGGTTACCCTCTTGCCTTTCTAATTTGCCTTTGCCTCTTCAATCTCTTACCCCCTAAACAAAAGTGCTCCCCCAACGTTCAATTCTTTCCTTTATGCTCACATTCTTGTTGATCTCAACCATTTCCAGACCCTTGATTATCTCCTCCGTACAGATGATCCCCAGGTCTATATTCTTAACCCAACAAATCTCCCATAGCTCCACATTTCTAGCATTTTGCTGGACATCTCCATTTACTGAAAGGGAGACTATTCCCCAACACACTCTCCTAAACTAATTCTACTTCCTAGGTTTTCTGTCTCTCTGATAATGGCATCTCCATCTTCCCATCCCATCTACTAGACTCAAAAGTTCAAATTATTTCTGTATCTCCTTCACCTAAATAGTCTCCAGATTCCATCGGGGTTAACTCCACCTCTGTCAAATCCATCACTTCCTTTCAATGACCATTGCTGCTGCCCAGGTTGATACTTCTTGACTCAATATCACAACAGGCTGCAAACTGCTCCCATTTCTTGCAGTCTCTCTTCTTCCAACTTATCTTGAATCTACCACCACTCCCTTTCCTAATGATTCTTTTCAGACTGCAGGAGGAGGTCAAAATGCCATAATCTGGGCCCTCTTATTTTTCCACTATTGGTGTTTACACACACTACTCTCCAACCAATCCAAACTTCAGTTTTTCAGAATAAGCCCAGCACATCGCACTGCTAAACCATGTCTTCTTCCTTTTTTGCAGAGATGAACTTCCCCTTCCATCCACCTCCATCTGCCAGAATCTTCTACTGCTTCAGAATCTGATTGATTTTCACCTCTGCCATGAAGTAGCCCCTCCACAGTACCATAGTATTTTGCCCCTTTTATAGCATAGCTATTACTGCACATCTTTTCTCTGCTTCTAAATTCTTACCCCTCAAGACATAAGCCACATATCATTCATCTTTTTTTACTATTTTTAAATATTTTTATTAGAGAAGTTAAAGGTTTATAGAAAAATCATGCAGAAAATACCCTATCATTCATCTTTGCACCCCCCAAAAGGCCTAGAAGATTGTCTTTTGCTCATGAACTCACCTAATTAAACAAAAATAAATAAATTTTGTCATAGATATATAATTTTGACCACTCCTATATATTTCTGTTGCTTAAAGCAATTTTTCATTTTCATCATTAAATCTAAATGTTGGCCAAGTCCAGAGAATTTCAATCTAGACTTACTTTTACATTGAAATGTTTCAACATTAATAACGTATCTATTTTTGAAACTCAACAAATTGCTTTCTATAGGTCATTTTTCTATGCATCGATTTCTTCCTCAGATTATTTTGAAGTTAATATTGCAGTTGCCCTGAATTCTGTTGGAATCTAATCATCTGGCATTCAGGAGATATATCAGGGAGTGGTCCAGGGAGTCTGGCTCTGACCTTCAACTTCAGCCTTACAGGCAATACGTTGAAAAGAATTGAATCAGCAAAGTCAAACACACTTTCCTTCTGACCTAATTTGTTTGTGTTAAATATGTGTGTAATTCTTCATTGCAGGGTTTTTGTAACTAATATGGTACTCCCAATCCCATATTAATTGATGTTTAATTCCTCCAGGTTTTACCTTGAAAAACAATGGAATAACTCATGAATGCTCTTGCTTCTTAGAGTAGGGATCTATCCTAGTTTTTCATCTACTCTATAGATATAGGTATTCATGGGCTGACTGGAATCTGATTAATCCCCTCGATAGATTGAGCACATACAGAGTATTAAGAAGATGGTCTTTTAGGCAAGGACATGGTTCTCTTTTTTTCTTGCACATTTGGGGCTGACAGAAAGAATCACTAAGGATGGGCAGTCATGGGGAGAAATGGAAAAACAGGTGAAATGGTAGATTGAAATGATGTTTAAGGGCCAGTTTCTCCACATGTGATCACTATTAAAAAAAAGGGTCCTTGGGGCTGTGAGGAAATAGGCACCAGGCTGTGAGCTAAGGCTGCCCGCTGCTGTTGGCATAGCTGCACAGCCCTAGGAGAGACCTGGGAAAGCCAGCTTGAATTCAAATGAATATTTACAATTACACTGCTCCGGAGCGGAATGCAATCACAGCGCTCCAGTCTACAGGTTTTATGCATCAGAAGAAAATGAGAGGACAGCAGCAAAAATGAAGCTGCCTTTGGAAAGACTTATAAACACAGATCTCACCGCTTGTGGCAGAACTAAAATGCTTTATTTCTGATAGGAGCAATTTATTCTTCAGGCACCTTTCTTGATAGTAGAAAGTGCCTGACTGGATTTTGAAGTGAGAAAGTCTTCAGTGGATGATTTTTAATTCCAAGCAAGAGAAAGATGTGGAAGGAATTGTATTTCATAATTTTGACTTTGTTTTTTAACAGCAGACTCCAGAGAAGAGTGGGAAAATCCCTGAGCTGGTTTGCAGATTTCCTCTTCTTTCAGTATGTGCTTTTATACTCTTCTCACAGATTGGCATTTCTTCATAGGACAGTGCAGGGAAAAGCTGCCACCATTTTGTGTTCCCACTTTAAAGCCTTTGGGTAATTGATTGCCAGGAACACTTGCAACCAACTTGCTCATTTTTCTCATAAACTGTTGATCCACACCAAAGATCTGGAAAGAACTGGGTGGGGAAAATTAGTCAGAGCCACTTTGGCTCAGTAAGGCAATTTTTGAATTTCAGAAGTACCAGAGTGGGTGGAATCGAATGTTTTAAAAAGACTCCATCAGAACCTGGTTTTGTGGTTCAGCTGACTAATCTCTTGGACTATTTAGATTTACATATGATTACTATTTGCTAGCAGTCTGGGTTGTGGCACTAGGAGAAACCCTCTCTGCTACCCTCCCATAATTTTATCCACTTACCAGTACATTCTTTCCCAGGAACATGCTACTGTCTCCCATCCACCCACCTGCTTGCTGACCCCTCTTACCCCTAGTCAATGCATTCTTTCACATATCTATCCATCAACTTGCTTGAATATATCCAAGCTTGGCGCAACATAAATATATTTATGTGCCTAGGTTTGTATGATTAGCCATTGGTATGTCTGAGAATGGATGTTTCCTTCTCAGACTCATTTCTCACATTCTCAGTTGGTTGTAGACCCAGGTGCCCATAATCTCCTTCAGTCATCCCTTATTCTTTGCTGTAGACTATTAATATTTTCTCAATGGTACCTAAGTGCTGTGCAAACCAGCTTCAGGACATTCTCCCTTCCAAATAGATTGCTGCCTCTCTCCTCCCTCATGGGAATTCTATAGCCACTGAAGTTACTTAGTGAGTCCCTATGGTTACAAAGCAGCATACGGTCTACGGAATGCATATACATATGTAAATACTTATTGTACAAACCAGTGGATGCAGTACTGTTAAATGTAAGACAAAGCGTCACTTTAAACTAATGTGATTGAATTAACTTAGTCTTTGTTTTTATGGTTAAAAAAGTGTTAAACTTCAGCTTAGTGACCCCAGGAGGCCATGGATTTATTCCAACAGTAGAACTATTGCTCAAAATATTTGGGTCTTCTCTTTTGAACATGCTTTCAAATACAAGTTATAAGCCACATCGAAGAAAGGGTAAATCCATTACTTTATGGTCCTACCTAATAAAAATATTAGGTAGGACCAGCTTGTTGACTTAGTTCAGAAGTTTCTTCCAAATGACTTTTAGCTGTTTTTAAAAATCAAATCTATTCTCAAGTAGTGAACATTTGTCACCATTGATAATACCCAGGATAATGATAACAAGTGATGAGAGAATGTCCAAAGAAGGATTCAAAAATTTTTTTACTCGCATCTCTTTGTATGACTTCAAAAAGGACGGCTCTGATTTAGAGCTACAAATCCTGTTTGTTTGTTTGTTTATGTAGTCCCACTTTACATATCTATGGCTATATTGGTATATATGTATAGTTTGGAAGAAGTGGATATGTGTTATATATGTGTGTATGTGTACAATCTGATTTATAACAGGACAAGTAGGAGATGGAAATATGTTTGTTTTTTTTTTTTGTTCTACTCATTCCTTCAAAAACATTTATCGGCCTCCTAATATAGGGAACAAAACATAAGACACATTTGTCAGGGAAACCTTTATCAGGTTAAATATAGTCCAGAGTTTTGGTAAATCCAGAATCCACACCAGGAGGTACACATAAGATATTACATTAGTGCTTAAAAGCAGAGAAAACTTTTAGCAGAGTCAACACAAACAAATGTTTCCCTGGAGAAATTCTTTGACAAATGCTTTTGAACTCCTAAACTAGCATAACATCTAATGATGGTATAACTCATGGTCTTGGCAGAAAGTTTTGCATAGTTCCTATTTCCATACAGAGAGGAATCCAAGCCCAGTTCTTCCCATAGTTTTTGGCCCTTCAACAGTAAGTATGTCAACCGATGACAGCTGCGTTATAAGACAACAGAAGAGAGTGTGATAGGTGTTGGTGGCTTCTTTGTAATCCTGTCCATTGTGCTAATGTTCTCTGGGTAAAAGGAGACACTTGGACATTTCTATAGAATTCTTTTAGGTTTTTGTCTTTTTTCCTTCTGCTAAAAATGTATTAAGTCTTAATAACCAGCTAACTAATTGCCTCCCCCACTGATTTTCAAATTCTATAGTAACTGGGTTCGAGTAGAAACTTAGCCAGAAAATTATTTCTGTGAACTCAAGTGAAATTCTAATGATACCACCACATAAGAGAAAAAGTGCCACAATCATATAAAAAGAAGTTAACGCAGAACAGACCGATATCTAAGAGAAGTCCTTTCAACCCTGCAGACAACAGTGTTTTCAAAAGTTTGCAAGCCAGCCATTTCAGCTGGTATTGTTTGAACGTTTGGATGTTCCGCAGAAGGACAGATAGCTTCTTCTTTTCTAATATTGAAATAGATACTCAGTGGAAATAGGAAATAATGAGATTTTTCTGTACATTTCTACTAATATATCAGCCCTCATAAATGGCTAATACATCCAAGATTTAGTTCCATGGTCAAATTGCATCCTCAACCCACCTTTCAAAACTTTTAGTTTGTATTGATGATAGTAAAATTTTTATTATATTTTATGGGAGAAATTATTTACTTACAAAGTTAAAATCTAGTTGGAGTCCCACCTCTGAGTAACTATTGGCCAGTTATAACACATTCCTATGTTTATTTTTCCATTTACAAAATTTATATAAAATACACAAAACTATATCCAGATGAATAAGAGAACCAACATTTGTTGCAAACACACCACATGCCAGACATTGTACTTGGTATTTTATAGGCATGATCTTATTTTAATCCTCACAAAAACTGTGTTTGGTCAGTAAGATTCCTCTTTCACAGACAAGGAAGTAGAGTCTCAGAGAGTTACTCAGTGTGTGACCTTTGGCAAACAATGGCACAAGGACTCAAACCCAAGTGGAAAGCCAAAGTCCTTACCTTGCTTAAGGCCCTTATGCACCCTCCCCACCCCTTACATCCCTGATTTCATTTACTATTATTTTCTCTCCTTCACTCTCTTCCAACCCTGTGAACCTGCTCCCACCTCAGGGCCTTTGCACTGGCTGTTGCTTTATCCTGAAATGCACAATCCATTTCTAAATGGCTCATTCCCTCACCTTCTCACGTCTTGACTCAAATGTCACCTCCTCAGTGAGGCTTCTGCTGATCCATTTAAACTAGTAGCCCACTCCCCACTCCCAATCCTTCTTACCATATTCTGGTGTTTTTGTCTTTTTGTGGGGGGTTTTCCTGTACCATTTATCACCTTCTAACGTTATCTATATTGTTTATTGTCTACTCCCCTAGCTAGAATGTATGCTCCACTAAGACATAGATTTTTGTCTCTTTTGTTCTTTGATGCTTCCCAAGCAACTAGAATTGTGCCTTGAATGTGGCATTTTTTTACTGAATAAATGAAAGATTTGACTGATCCCGAAGCCGCATTCTTTTAAAGTGACCCCAGTAATGAGCTGCCAAACATCTTTTTAACTTAGTCTGAAGCTATCCTTCTGCTCCCCAATTTCCCTATTGTACCACATTGTGGGGACCAGATCTTCCCCATAGCTCCCTGGCTTTTGCTTGCCTGTTTGGGGATAGAGGGAGCAGGAATTACTTGCCCTTTGGGCATTTCTGTTTTATGTGGGGCTGTGAAAAGATGATGGCCTGGGTTCTGTGAGTAGAAGGGGCTAGTTCTGCTGTCCTTCTGATTCCCTAGGAAGGGGAAGTGATAACTCTCTGCTAGCAACCCCAGAAGTGGGGTGAGTGAGCTGTGAGTAGTAGAGGAGCTCTTTGTTCCTCTGCCCTCTTGCAGCTTCCTAGGCCCAAAGACGAGGTCTACACTCAATTTGGCATTTGCAGTCTTGAGGGATGAAACAAAATTCTGAAATCTGACTACATTTCTAGGTAAATACAGAATTTCAAGGCTGAATGGATTTTGTGTCTTGCTCTCACTGTTGAATATTTGTTGAAATTCAGTGTGGAATTAATCAATCTTTGAAAGTCATCTTAAATTTTCTGAGAACTTGTAATCCTGTTGGAAGAAAGGCAATGAGAGGAAACAGGTTCTTAACTTCTCATTGGTATAGTTCTTTGTAGGTCTGAAATAAACTCACCTTTTCCACTTATTAGAAAATACACTTTTTTTTTTCACTAAATCACTATATAATAAGGAAAAACAGCTGAATATGAGACTTTGTAAATAGTAAAATAAATAATAAATAAATGTATGTTTAAATGTAGGTCTTATCCATCTATATCTTTCCAGTCTTTTTTCAGTGTGTATGTGTGTACACATATATATACTGGATGGAAATTCAGTAAATTGTTATTTCTGAACTGTAGGATTTAGATATACTTTTTAAAAACTTTTTTATATCAATGTTACAAATTAGTTAACACAAGGTAACTATAATAAGAATTAATCTGCTTTAGTCAGTGGTTACACTCCCCCCTTATTTTTGTTCATTCCTCAATCTTGAGGGATTTGGGACAATGTCCACTCTTACTGCTTCAGGCTGGGAAGGGACGTGGATATTAAGGGGCAGAGGGTTGGAATTGCTTTGCTTGCCATTAAGGATACTCCTTGTTTTCAGGATGGCGCTGGTTGAACTGTAGGATTTAAGGTCATTTTTGTTCCTTTATATGTCTGCATATTTTTCCAGATTTTCTATAATAATTGCATATTATTTTAAAGCCATAAATGCAATTAATTGTATCAGCAATTTTTTAAATGTTACATAATTTTCTTTGGTTATAAAGAAGATTTTCCCTAGATTCATTATGCTGTTTTGACTCTGTTTTTTTCTTAAATCTTACCATGAAACTAAAAGCAACAAATGGGTTTCACAAATTAAAAGACACTTTCAGATTTTTCCATGCTAAAAAATACTCTTTTTTAAAAATCATGAAATGCTTATTCAGTGAAGCGTTGGGAAAGTTTGGTGACCTTATCCATGACAGAATAAAACAATATTTATAGACCAGCAAATTAAAATGTTACAGAATTAGTCTAGTTAATACCTCCGTATCATTCTAAATTGTCATTTATGATTAAATTTGGTGCATCCATCAAATGGAATACTCTATAGCCATTAGAAATAATGAGGTAGATCAATATATATATGCTGAAATGGAAATAAGTAAAAGAAAAACTTACAGATCCTATATAGAGTCTTATCTTATGTTTATAAGAAATTGTTTTGTGTGTGTGTTTGTAATATGGGGAGGGGGAGAGAGAGAGAGAGAGAGGGAGAGAGAGAGAGAGAGAGAGAGTTTTCCTCTCTGGTTTTACGAAGAGCATGACCCATTTTTTTCTCCAAGAGCTGATGAAAACACATGCACCACCCCCCTCACATGAACACAAAGCATCTTTCTAAACTCTGAGGAATGGGTCCATAGCAAATACAGGACTTCCTGCCTCCATCCCCAACCTCCCCATACATTCTTCTACTTCATGATTTTTTTAAACCATTTATTGAAGTATATCATCCATACATGAACATACATAAACTATAAGTGTTCAGTAAACATCGTGATCTTACAAAACAAACATGCATAACATCATACAGGGCTCCCACACATCACCCACCCCCACACACAAACATCCTGCATTGTGAAACATTTGTTAACAAATCATGAAAGAGCATCGTCAAAGTATTACTACTAACTATAGTCCGTATCTTCCTTCCCTATACATTTTTTTAAGGATTTATTTATTCATTTATTTATTTACTTTTATCCATTCCCCTCCCCCTCCCGTTTTTGCTGTTTTGTGTCCATTCGCTGGGCAACTCTCTGTGTCTGTTTCCTGCCCTCTCTTCCCATCCTTCTCCTCCTGTCTTCACTGGGATTCGATCCTCGTAATCTCCAATGTGGGAAAGAGGCATCCTGCTGCCTGTGCCACCTTGGTTCCTGGTTTTTTGGTGCATCTCACCTTGGCTCTTCCTTGTGTCACTCTCCTGTTGTGTCACCATCCTGCTGCATGGCTCGTGGGGCCTGGAGGCTTACTCGCACATGGGGCCTGGTGGCCCACGCTCATTCTGTATTTTTCCTTTTTTTCATTTTTACCGGAAGGTCCCAGGGATCGAACGCAGGTGTCTCCATATGGGAAAGGGATGCCCAACCACCCGAGCCACATCCGTCCCCCTGCTATATTTCTTAAGGTCGACCAAAGATACCCAAAGTTACAGTCTTTTCCCATACAGGATGGTCATATAATAAATCAGGCTTAGTTTATCATCAGCTTTCTAAAAACCAGACCTAGGGAGAAAAACTAAGTCTGGGGACACATGCATGGTTTCTAATATAGGGAATGTTTAGCCTACCCTAATTATCACAAAATCAGGTCAGAAGAATATTCACATTACTTCATGATTTTTTAATGTATTCACCAAAAGTCCTGAGATGACATCTAAGCTGCTTGTCTCCTCAATTGACAGATGGAAAAACCAAAGACCCGGCTGGAAGAGATTGAAATGGAGGCACCTACTTTCAGGCCCAGGCTTTAAGAGAGGTAAGCCACATACTTAATCCTTCCTAATAAATTCCAGAAAGAACATGGATGAAACTTTACTTGTTCTTTTTCTTTTCCTTGCATAAATTTAAGACATTGACGTCTTACAACCAAAAAATGGTATTTCAAGAAGCAACACTGGTCACTTTTATTACATACAACTCAGTTAGCAAGATACTACCTTAAGTAACTGTTTTAAGGGATCGCACTTCAAAAGGCAATTGACCTAAATTCTCCTTCCTGCCCTGCATTCTGGCGAGGCCTCTCCAGGGACAGCCTTGCCATGCATCTCACACATGGAAGAGAGACAGTAGGATGCTGGAGAGCATGAGAATCTAGGCCACTGTGATGAAAACTAATTCAAACATTATTTTAATGCCTATGTTTAGTTTGCTAAAAATGTCCAACTTCACTGGGTGCCTAAAGTGGACAGCTCCACTCTGGAATGAATCAGAAGTTGATTTATAGAGACCACTTTAAAATGATTGTACCTATCCTGGTCCCCACCTGGGTATGAGGAAATGGTGTTCTATGTCTCTGCTTTTATAGTATTTATGTTTTGGTTTGAATCATGAGCAAAGTTACAAATTACACATATCTAAAAAAGAAACTGTACCATAAGCAGCCCAATATTCCCTAATCTCTTTTGTAAATCTCATAAAGAACACCAGCATAAGAACTTTTTTTTGACAGCTGTTCACTGATTCAGTCAAGTTATCTGTAGATGTTTATATTCAAGGTTCACATCATTGCTTTGCCCGAATGATCTATTTTAGCTTGTAAACTTAAATATTTGCTAGTACTGCTCTTAGGATAACTGTGCAACCAGTGATTAAATTCTTTAGAACCTGTGGAAACACCAGTTTCAAGTTTTAAATGTCCAACGCATTTCCTAGTTGCAGAAATCCCTGCCCTGTCAACTCAACATTGTTCCGAACATCTTCGAAACAAAACAGGATCAATTAAGCATCACATTCCATGATTTTTCTAGAGTATTTTTGTGGCTTTCTCTCATTATTCTGGAAAATAATACTGTTGCTATCATTTCAGGATATTTCTAGAAAAGTTCTGACTCACTTATAAGGCCATATATTACAAATTGCAGCTTTCTGTTTTGTACATGGTAGATGAAGGCAGATGTTAAGTTGGAAGATGGTTGTATTACTTGAGGTTGTATGCTAGTGAAGAAAGGCATAGGAACCAAATTTGTAATTAATATTTGTATTTCCAATATGTGTCAGTGTATTAACATTTATCATGTGTTCTCTTTGCATGTTCCTCAAAGAAAACCATAGCCCCTGCCCTTTAAAATTATAAAATTAAACGGTATACAAAATAAAAATAGATATACACAAAACCTCTGATACATAAAGAATGGAGAAGGCAAAAAGAAGATGAAACAGGGAGATGGCTGGGGAAAAGAAACAAAATCAAGTTCCCTAGATTCTAAGATTATATGAGTATGAGCAAAAACCCATATGAAGACATTTAATAATGAGGTCAAGAATGCTGAATAATTGAACACACCCTTGGATCTTGATTTGTGATTGCCCAAAACTAATATTTCACCAGCTACACTGCACCTTGTCACATAGTTCTATTTCTCCCTCAAGATAATGCTCAAGTATTAATGGACCCAATTTGGTGGAAATTACCTAATTGGCAGCAGTCACTTCAACTTGAACGTGACATTTTGGACTGTTCTGTAGTCACAAGGATAAGTTAGGAGCTTGAGTAGCAGACTTGCTCTTTGTGATAATTGTAGCTGAAGCTTGTGTTATCATCAAAGCTTATTATTTTGCAAGTTGTACACTCAGCTTTAAAAAAAAAAAAAAATTACTGTGAGGAAAGATCCTTGGGGAGGCTTATTTTCTCTCCTGGTTCTTCTAATACCCCCGATGAGGACAGCCAAACAAAATGCTATGTGTTTGTGTTTAAAGGCATTTAACCACATGCCACCTGATAAAATATGTTAGTACCATGAATTAAGCAAAGTTCCTTAAGTTTCTATAATTCATATGTTTTCTACTTATCCAGCTAACCAAATTAGTGCTAGCCAATGATATTAGTTAAGGGCATGCTTTCTATCCTGGGGAAATTGTGTGCCTCTTCATCAGGCAGGTAAATGAGGAGAAAGAACTCTGCTTTCCACCAGCAATGTCACTGACCTCCATTTTGTACCTGGGCGTTGTGGCCCATGAAAACAGTCAGCTCATTCCTGCACAGTAGCAGGGTATCAAACAGTGCACATCTTTGCACTTGTTGGTAATACTTTGTATTTCTATAATGAGTTATACTTTCAGGGGTCTCACCTTCTCTTTCCCTCCCTTCCTTTCTTCCATATTCATTAAGTAAATAAGATGATCCCTGTGCTGGGCACTGAAAATATGATGATAAATGAAATATAGTCCTGCCCTCAAGGATCTCCCTGGTTAAGAAGGAGATACAGATGAATAACCAATCAGTTTTAATCCCAGTCAGTTATAAGTGTACTAACCAGGCTGTAGAAAATGCTGGGAAGTCAGGAAGCTTCACAGAGAAAAAACTTAGGGGCGAGATCTTGAAAGTTGAGCAGGTTTTTCAACCTGAAAAAGTAGAAGCAATGGAAGGGCCCTGGGGTCACCTTAGGCAGAAGGGATGGCAGGTGTGAAGACATCAAGGTGTGAAATATGTGGTTGAAATGACTCATAAAGGAGCACATGGCCTTGCCCAGGTGTCTGGAATTCGTCATCTAGGACACTCTTATTTCATGTCAGTTGTTCTTGAATCGTGTCCTGAGGAATGGAGGCCCTAGGTTGTAGTGAGGTTTTGCCACCCTCTCACCTGTCAACTCTAGCAAGTCACCTAGCCTCTCGGGGCTTAGGACACACCTGTTTATTTAACATTTCCCCAAACACTATCAATCTGATGTTAATGCAATTGTCCTTTCAGCAACAATCCATTACCATATACTGGAAATATAGTTTCCCCCTTCTCAGAGTGCTGTTAGCCAATGACAGCTAATGAGACAAACTGTACTCTCCTCTCTCCGCCAACGAGCATCAGCGTACCACTCGCAGCCAGTCTCGCCAGCGAGCCTCCATCACCGCCAGAGGCTCTCATGGGCAGTGGTGGTGTTTGTTTTGACGTGATCTCTCTTTCTGACATTTATTTTTGTCTGAGGAGCAGTTTTGGCACGTAATGGCTAACAGAAGGTATGCACGTGCTGGTTCTGATGCAAAAATAAGTCGTGTCACGCTGCTTGTTCAAATACATGTGCCACACTTAGCATTTCAAGTGAACTTCGAGGGAAGGGGTGAAGAGAGGGAAAGAGTAACGATCAACAGCCCCCAAGTCAGAGGGTGGGTCTGACTCTGGGAATGGTACCGAGTCAGTCAGAGCATCCCGGGAAGACCACACACCGACTGCAAAAGCTGGCTGGAGGAAAACCTGGCTGGAAGGAATCTGGAGGGAACAGGGGAGCCATTGTCAGCCAGAGAGAGGTGGGAACACATCTCTGCATAGGGTCTGTTTTCCAGACCACGTACAGCACTGACTCAGGTGGTACACCCCCGAAATGAGTGCACTCCTAGGCTAGCCTAAGAAATGGGTCCCTCCCAGCTTATTAGAGCGTAATGCTGAAAAGCACAGATGGGTTCTGGAGCCAAGCCATCTGGGTTTGAAACCCAGTTCCACCATTTACCAGCTATGTTACCTGGAGTATGGAACTTCACTGAACCTCCATTTCCTCCTCTGTAAATGGGATTAACAATCCTATCTGCTACATAGGGTTGTTGTGAGAATAGAATAATGCTGTAAAGTGTTTATGAATAGTGTCTGGCACCTATTAAGAGCTTGAGAAATATTAACAACAAGTATTATTACTGTGATTGTTATTGTTATTTCGTTTTCTGCCTCTAAAACAAAGGAAATTGACTAAATGCCCTCCCAGTTCTAACATTCCCTAAATTTACTGAACCCTTTTTTCTTATGAGGAAAGTGAGACTCAACTCCAGGATTTGACTGACTCAACCCAGATTACGTAGGAAATAAGCAGTAAAATAGAAAATTGGAATTAGAACTCAGGTCTGCCAGCCTCTAAACCCATGCCCTACGACGTACTGAAAGCTGACCAAGGCACTCAGCACCCAGCAGGGCCCCCCCCCTCCTTCACCTCCTTTGGAGCCATAGAGCCTCAGACCAGTTCAATTATTAACCCCTTGCATTCTTCTGCTCCTACTGCACGATGAGAATGGAAGTGGTAAGCCTGGGGAATGAAAAGGGGTTCGTGGCACTGAAGGAAATAAAACTAGCATAATGTTAAATAAGCTGAAGAATATTCATTCCAGCATATTCCGCTCAAGCATCTGCTGATGGTCGTGGTGCCATCACAGAGACTGATAATTCATTCAGGGCAAGTGGTCTGCTTTCCTGAGGCTTTGGTAAAAAGCCAAATCTTTAAATGTTACCCTTTGTCTTAACTACCCATTGTCCTTGTTTAATGTTGCTGTAACCATAGGCCATACCTGTTTCCTTTCTGGCACGTTATGGCAATTCTTCAAGGGTTCAGTAAAGGGGTAGGATAGCAGAGAGACGGTGAAGGAAAAGTGGAGAGAGGACATATCCCCAGCAAACTGCCCTATCCTTAATTATTGGCAATCTTTGCTTCTGTATTCTCTTCTACATTTTTTAAAACATGTAGCAGGGACTGTAGTCTCTAGCTGTTGGAAATGAAGTTTTTCCTCTTTGGTTTATTATCTCTTTTTTTTCCCCATGTCTCTGTCCATTTCAATATTAGGTTAATCGCTATCCTCCTTACAGCTAAAATATCTGTGCAGGTTTTTTTTAACAAGTATTTTTCATTGGACCAAACTGATTTCATCAGAAGAGGTTATTATGATCACTTTAATTTGCAAAATTTCTTCCTCTTTTTATTTCTTCCACAAATAATTTCTAATGGTTTGTGTTTCAGCATCAGCTGGACATGCAGAATAGGCTCTGGACAGCCTCAAAATTTGATATAACCAAGAAACCACTCTTCTATAAACACTGAAAATTAGAAATTATCTCTAGAGCTGTTTGTTAACAAAGTCAAAGGCTAACCTTTAGGGCTTTATTAAAATTCCACTGACGCAAACTCTTACGCCAGTCTCTCTCTCATGAAGCCAGCCCTGTGTTATGAGCGCTGGTGTGTGGAAGTTGGCCTGGATGCTCCCCTTTTGCCACACACCCCCCCCCTTTAATCCCATGGTCAAGTTTAGGCAGAGATTTTTTTATAGGTTGTAGTTTTTCTTTCTCCCTGCTCAGAGTGTATGCTGTGAATCCAAACAGAAAGGAAAGGTCTCTGACTGTGTGAGTGTTACTGAGCCGCCCTGACCAGGCCGTCCCTCTGCTTCTGCCTCCCGCCATCAATAAAGCAATAAGGTTGTTGCTTCTGGGGTCATTAAGAGGACTCCAAAGAGAGATACCTTTTCTGTACCTGAAAGTGGAAATATGAGGTAGGAGAGAGAAATGAAGAACCCCCAAGTATATTGCACGATTGGTGAAATGCCATGTTACTTTAATGAATCTATTTACTAAATGACATGACAGTCAGTTAAAATACAGCCATTCTTATCAAGAGAGCCCTGCATGGTGACGGTGGCCGCTCTCCTGCCCTGCTGGTAAATAAGGCTTCCCATGGCCTCCCAAAGTGCTGCAGCATCCTCGCGCAGAGGAGCATTTGAATTCACTTGCTGAATGAGTTAATCTTTGTAAGAGGAGGAAGCCATCGATGGCACATAGCATCATTCTTATTATTGCTAAGCAGATGGAAAATAATTGTTTATGGAATTTGTGTTTTAATTGCATTAATGTATTTGGCAGGGAGATCCACCTAAGTACACAATTCAAAGCCTGCCTTTGATCTGGACCCCTTTGGGGCATTTTCCATGACTGATAAACCGCTCCTCTGAGTTCATAGGCAAATGATGAAAATGATAAAAAAGTAAATAAAAAATAAATAAAAAGGAAAAGAAGAAAGCCAGGCACCAACCTCCCATATGGGTGTTTTTTTCTCCTTGGAGAATCAGACAAGCGAGGCAGGCTTGCAGTCCTGCTGACGACTCAGCACACATCTCGCCCAATTATACACCCACACAGGGCTCAATATGAATGCCCTCAGCCCTCCCTCCTCCCCCCGGCTCCAATTCCCTCCTCCCCTTTGCACACAAATACACACACATATTCGATGCAAGAATTCATGTGCTCCATCTTTTCAAAGACTCCTACTGCCTTTTTATATGGGTCAGGTTAGATGCTTACAAAGTATTTATCAATATTAGCCCTTACACCTGCTTTCTTCTTTCACCTGACACATAGTCCTTGATTACCATTATAATGTGACAAGATAGAAATCAGAAGCTTTGTTTTTAATGAAAATGAATATTCTAATTATGAAATATTTTGTCTTCAAAATACTCTGCTGTACATAAGGCTGAGTGCCATCACAGGCAAGACCAAACCCTGTTAACTTGCCAACTTCCCTATTACCAAGCCCCAAAAAACAGAATTGAGTATAGAAAATTTGATGGCCACTGAAAGAAATGGTTCTATAGATTCCCAATTCCAAAGGCACAATCCCCATCTTCCCTCCTCTTTATGATGGTTGATCAGACACTTCTCTCCCATCTTAGAATAAAGAGCTCTGAGGAGGTTTTAAATTCTTGGATGGATTTTGTTTGTTTGTTTGTTTGATGGAATTTTCCCTCTCATTCTTTCTCCTCAGCAGAACACAACTAGGAAATGACTGGATCTTTGACAGAACAAAGGTATTTTTGATGGGCTCTGCAATCTCGTGAACTAATGCGCCCAGTCCCCTCATTGTCTTGCTGTCTGATCCCATCCCTTCTGCCAGACAGTCACTGCAGGATGAGTCACTTTTAATGTCTGATAATCAAGGTGAATTTTCAAAAAGCTGCCATTTTGGAATTATGCACTATATCACAGTGTCAGAGACAAGAGGAGGAGGAAGGATGAAGGAAAGGCTAAGATAGACACCTACTGTGCAGCTGGAGAACTGCAGGACAGAGCCAGCACCGAGCCAGACGTGTCCAGGGAGTCTAAGTCGATCAAGGCATACATAATGAGAAGGAGACTCTGTTAATTATAAATTAAAAATAACTTCTATGATAATGAAAATGATATGCACAGGAGAAAACGTCTTAGTTAAAACAGATTAGAGGGATGGAATTATGCAGCAGCCATTTGGGGGTATGGATTTTGTACTTACTGAATATATTGTGGTCCATTAAATAACCCAGGACAAACTTACATTCGACAAAGAATAGAAGTGGATTGTGGTTGTCTCCATGGGTGCTGTATTGTCTGAAATCCTTATTTAAAGCAACATCAGCTAAGGGACGTTGCCTAGTGGAAGAATCAGCCCCACTTCAACTAGGGAGACTGGAAATTTCTGGAATCATTTAAAGGACTGACACCCCCTCCCCCGCCCCATGAACTAGAATGAATTGAAAATATTATTATCCGAGGGAGATATTGGACAGCCAGGTAAACAACGGCCGGTCAAGTATTCTTGCAAGGCTTTGACTATTCGAATATGTGGTGATCAGTGTCTTCTCTAAGGTAATTAATTAAGCCCACAGTTATATATTATGGAGCTGGACTATTTTCTTAATATTCCATTCAATGTTATTTCTATTTAATATCGTATTAAATAATGGGGTAAAGGAAAATGACATGAGAACAGCCTACTACTCCTGTTTATTATTCAGAGAAGTGAACATCTATAAATAGAACCAGGATGTTTTGACTAGGGAAATGCTGTCCTCATTACAAGCTGGAAGATGCTGGGGCGATTTAAAGCTGAAGCGTCAAAGCACGAGGGTTTTCACAGCTGTTTCAATGGTGGGGCAGAGTCTTCCAGTGCTTTATCTGTCCTGGGGAAGAGACGAGAATGACATTTCCATGAGCATGCTATTTTGTAACCATGATCAATGCTTACATATTTCCTCTCACAGAGGTATTTAAACACCTGCGAATCTTCAACACAAGTAATCTTTACAGTTTTTATTACACCTTGTTATTGTCTACCAAGGTTAACCAGTCCATTCTCTCCCCTATCCCACACCTCCACCTTTACCACTATCACACACACACACACAAACTATACTTAAGGTACAATTGCTAAATAAGCAGGGGAAGAAGAAAAATATATAGCTACTGTTTCCATGTATGTAAAAGAAGATTTGAAAACAGTGAATATTAGGGATAAAAGTGGCCTCTTAGAGTTCTTTTAGTAGAATGCTCTCATTTACAAAACCTAGAGGCCAACAGAGAAGTGACTCATCCTGGGACATTCAACCAGAGAATGACAGATGCCAGACTAGCATCCAAGCCCTCTAACTAGCAGGCTGGCAGGCTTTCTGCCACGGCATGCTTCCTTCCCATTAAATGAATCAGATCTCTGCAGCTTGACCGAACAGTAATTAAAGCACAGATGTCACAAAGGAAAAAAAAAAAAAAAAACAGAAGCAGAGATGGGAATCATATACATTTTCAGCCATGATACAAAGGAATAAAACAGAAAATGGTATGTAATGAAGAAAAGCAAAATTTTAATAGTACATATATCTAACAAAATGATCTGCCTAGTTGGAAATTCTGTTAGAAGACAGAATTGTCCCTTTTTTAGCAAAGTAGTAGAAACATTTGGGATAAGACAAGAGAGCAAAAACTGTTTGTAAAAATCACAATGTTTTCTCTATATATATTTTCATCTGAAATATGAGAATAATTCAGTCATATTAGACCGAGGATTCCCAGTGTAGTCACTAAGGTACTGCGTAGACTCTATAAAGTGGTGGCATCACTGAAACTAGCATTTCCTTCTCTTCTAGAATCTAGATCCTTAGATTGTAGAACCTGTCTTGCTTTCTGAAAAAAGGTCTACCAGACATGACCTGGTAGGTATTTTTGCATCTATAATTTTTGTTCCTTTTTGCTGTGCTCTGTTTCCTATTGGACTAGTATCTACCTGAAATGTTCTACATATTTTTATTAAAATACTGCACTGGTACTTGAGAACCACAGGGTCCTGGGCATAAGACCCTTGTACCCTAAAGCGGTTCCAGCTTGTAGCATAACCTACCATTTTAGTGTTAAACCTCATGGATTTTCTTCACAAAAACTTAATGACAATGGGAACATTCTTGTAGTACTAGATGACAATAATATTATGATAATGATAAACCACACATTATTATAAATCAGAATAAGGCCTCCCTGAAGCTCTGTTTCTCCATCTAAAAGGATCTGAAGAAAGGCCCGCACCAAGAATTAAAAGCAAAATTAAAATCTACAAATTGAGAATGTGTTTTAGCATGCTAGAGAATCTTTGGTAGATAAAAGAAGGAATCAAAAGATAAGGCATTGTGTAAGAAATCTTAAGAAATAAGATTAACAACGGAAACGTGGTGATCAATAGAAAACAGAAGCGTTTAAAAATCAAATTGTGATTACTTCAAGTGTCAGAATAAGTGGACTTTTATAATCTCTCTGATTTTCTTTTTCTGGGGAAAAAGAAATTGGAGAATATAGGTCTGGCTGTGGAGTAAATATGGTAATGTGTTATATTTGTTTTTGCCCTAGAGTGCCATCAGAGAGGTAAGAGGATTTCCATTGCAATGGTACTGATAGAAACAGGGTTTCTCAGCCTCAGCACTATTAACATTTGGACTGGATCAGTCTTTGCTCGAGGAGGCCTCTCCTGGGATGTTTGCAGAGTGTTTAGTAGCATCCCTGGCCTATCCCTGATAGATGCCAGTAGCACAAACCGTGCCCCCAAGTTGTGACCACCAGAATGTCTCCAGACATTGCCAAATGTCCCCTGGAGAACAAAGTCACCCCTGGCTGAGGGACTGGTTCTCATTTTAGAAAATATGCTCAGTTATCCCATGTTTTGTAGACAGTCTCTATTTATACAATAAAGCCCATGTGTCTGAGGATCTGTCCAAACATAGCAGGCACTTCATAGCTCCTGGTGTGGCCTATGGATTGACTAATGACTGGCTCTCCCACAGAACTCTGAGAGCTTCAGATACCTGTAATTAAGTCTAAAAGGAGGAATGTCTCAAAATGAATCGAAGAATTGATTATTGGTGTATGGAATTCACCGGGATAAAAGAGATACAAAGCCAAATACATTTTTGAAAGAGATATAATGCCAACAAAACATTTTTTAAACAAATCAATTTTATTGATACATATTAATAAAGCATACAATTCATCCAAAGTGTACAATCAATGATATTTGCTATAATCACATAGTTGTGTATTCATCACTTCAATCATTATCAGAGCATTTTCATTATTTCAATAATAATAATAATAAACAAAAAACCGACAAACAGACAAACAAGAAAATTTCTCACCTCTCAATCTCTCTATGCTTCCCCCACTGTACATAGCTGCTCTTTCTGGCTCTTCTATCCAAAGTGTATAATCACTGGCTTCTAGTACAATCACGATGTTGTATATTCATCATCTCAAAAATTTTAGAACAATTTCATTACTCCAAAAAGAAAGACTCCAAACCCCTTGGCATTCCTTCCTCAGACCTGCATAACCACTAATCTCCTTTCATCTTTATAAATTGATTTATATTTATATTTTATATAAATAGATTCATACAATATGTAGTACTCTGTGAGTCCAACAAAACATTTTGAAAGAAAGTAAAGTCCTAAATAAATTGAAAGATATCCAGTGATCATGGATTGGAAAACTTAATATTGTTAAGATGACAATATGCCCCAAATTTATCTCCAGATTCAACACAATCCCTATGAAAATCCAAGCTGCCTTTTTGCAGAAATTGACAAATGATCCTAAAATGCATATGGAAATGCAAGGGACCCAGAATAGCCAAAACAATCTTGAGAAAGAAGACAGCTAAAACACTCACACTTCCCTATTTCAAAAGCTACAGTAATCAAAGCAGTGTGATACTGGCATAAAGATAGACAAGGATAAATAAATTGAATAGAAATGAGAGTCTAGAATTATACCCTTACATTTATGGTCAATTGGTTTTCAACAAAGCTGTCATGACAATTCTTGGGGAAAGAATAGTCTGATCAACAAATGGTCCTGAGACAACTGGATATCCACATGCAAAAGATATACTATATGCAAAAATTAACTCATAAAGGATCATAAACCAGATCCATTTAGCTCCATTATAGAGCTAAAAACTATAAAACTCTTACAAGAAAACATAGGACTAAATCTTTGTGACCTTGCGTTAGACAATGGTTTCTCAGATTTGACACCAAAAGTAAAACAATAAAAGAAAAAAATAGACAAATTGAACTTAATCAAAATTTAAAATGTTTGTGCTTCAAAAGACACCATCTAGAAAGTGAAAAAAACAACGAACAGAATGGGAGAAAATATTTGCAAATCATATATCTGACAAGGAACTTGTATCCAAAAAATACATGAAAACCTGTTAGAACTCAACTCTGAAAAAGACAAACAACCCAATTAAAAATGTGCAAAGCATTTGAATAGAAATTTCTCCAATGAAGATATACAAAGGGCCAAGAAGCACATTTGCTTAGCATCATCGGTCATTAGGGAACTGCAAATCATAATTACAATGAGATCCCACTTCATATCCATCAGGATGACTAAAATTTGAAAAGACAGAAGATAACAAATGTTGGTGATGATATGGAGAAACTGGAACCCTCATACATTTGCTGGTAGGATTGTAAAATGGTCAGCCACTTTGGAAAACTGTGACAGTTCCTCAACATGTTAAACATAGATTTATCAAATGACCCAGCAATTCCACTCACAGGCATATATACCCAAGAGAACTGAAAATATATGTCCACACAAAAACTTTTACATGAATGTTCATTAAAACATTATTCATAATAGCCAAAAGGTGGAACAACCCAAATATCCATCAACAGATGAATGTATAAATAAATGTGCTATATCCATACAATGAAATACTAACTGGCAATAAAAAGAAATGAAGTATTGACACATGCTACAACATGGAAGAACCCTAAAAACATTTTGCTACATGAAAGAAGCCAGTCACATAAAGCCACATATTTATGATCCCATTTATATTAAATGTCCAAAATAGGCAATTCCATACAGATAGAGAGTAGATTCATAGTTGCCAAGGGCTGAGGGCAAAGGGGAAATGGAGAATGACTGCTAATGTGTACGAGATTTCTTTTGGAGATGATGAAAATATTCTAAAATTAGATAGTAGTGATAGTTACACAACTTTGTAAATATACTAAAATCATCGAATTGTACACTTTAAAAAGATGAAATTGGTGGGTATGTGAATTATATCTCAAAGCTGTTTTTAAAATAAAACAAGAAATAATGAAGGACAATGATATTGGTGATCACTTTTTTCAGAGACCAACTGATCATAAAGATTCTATATTCCATCCAAACTATTCAAAGCATATATCAATTACTTGTTTATTAAGAGAGTCTAAAAGTATCAGAACCCAACAATGATGTAGGATGACAGCAGAATAACCATTGAATAAGTCCTGAAATTTTAAGCCAAGTAGAGCTCATTCTTTTCATCCATCATTTGACTTTTTGTGAATCCCTCCAGTGCTCACACAAAATGTTTCTCTCCTAGAAACTTGGTTCTGCTTGAATAAGAGGTTTTGTTGGGTGGTTTTGGTTCAGGGGTAGGGACGTTGGTATGTGTATGTATAATTTTTGGTGCAAAGTAATTATCCTGATGAAGAGTCCTGAACCTAAGATCCTTCCTTTTTTTTTTTTTACCGGGAGGTCCCAGGGATCGAACCCAGGTCCCTCCATATGGGAGACAGACACCCAACCATTGAGCCACATCCATCCCCCTAAGATCCTTCCTTACAAGTGGGAAGTTTATGTGCATATTTGACTCACAGTGAATTAGACCTTAATTCTCTTTACCAACTTCTAAAAATTATTTACCTTAACATTTTGGGTATACTTTACCAATATAAATTGCTTTGTTAACTTTTTTACTTTCTCACTGCAAATCACTCCCTCCTCTGTACATCTGTGCCTTGTACAAATTCCTATTCCTGCACATCTCCCACCATTTTGTAATTATTTTTATCCATGTTTGTCTCTGACATTAGACCATGAAAACAGAGGCAGCATTTTATTAACTTTGCATCCCAGTGCTTAGAACATATTCCATGCACATTTACCAACCTGAACTCCCACTTCCACAGTATTTCTGCTTTTTAATGCTTGAAGGCTATTACCCTGAAGTCTTCTCTCCTCCAAGCTCCTCATGTCAGTCCCATCAAATTACGGTTTGATCTGTAAGTTAATATTTATCTTCTCCATTAACTCATATCTAAAGTTACCACTAACTATCCTTTCACTTTTGGCCATATTAAGGAACCACCCATGACAGTCACATTAAATGTGTCTTGTCATGGAGTTTCAAATCACAGCTATGAAACTGTGGATAAGATTTATCTGCAGATAAGATTTTAAAGGTAAGAAAAAAAGATCTCTGGCCATCCATTCTTTTGGTTATCCCTACTTATATTTCCTAGCCTTTCTAACCCAAAACAATAGTGAATGTGAGAAACTGAGCTCTCCACCCACTATTTAAACAGAGACTCTGCGTGTCCTTTCCTGAGAGAGACAGCTGCCCTTGTATTTAAAATAAGGACAGCAAGTAGCTTGCATATAACTCACGTTTGATGGATATTTATTGTTCAGTGGAAGCTAAAGGAGCCTGCCCTATCACTAATGTTTCTATCACTGTGTCTATCAACCTATCGAATCAGACATAGGAATAATTGATTGAGATCTGGTGGGGATAAGGGGACGTTCTTAATGGCTGATTGACTGAAAAATCCATCACCAAACAATACAGACAACTTTATAGTCACAGCTTATATATTCTTTGATGAGGGTTTCTAATCCAAACAACCATTCTTTTTCTAGAGGTTGACTGGTGTAAGTTTGATAGGTGTTTTCTCACAGAGACGGTCTCCAATTAGCCTGATCAGAGATGGAAGTTTTCTAAGGACCAAACTAGCGAAAATGTTCCTGTATTTGAAAGAAAGCTACATGAACATTCATTAACCGATTGGTTTTTGCCCCAGAATATATCTTTGTGAGGGAAAATATTTGCCGTTTATCTTGAATACAAAGTTTAATCCAGTGCTACTCAAAGTATGACCCTTGAACCAGAGCCAGTCTATGAAATGTTTGTTACTGGTTCATGATGAAAAAAATACAAAATTAAGCGTGCGTATTTAGACACTGTTATAGCAGCTTGACAGAGTAATTTTATGTCTGTGTAATCTAGTCATAAAAAATGGACCTTGTATTTTGTATTTCTGTTACATTTCATTTTTCTAGTATTCAGTGTCATTGTGTTTTATAAAAATATTAGTTCACTATAGTTTGGATATTTTTTAAAGCTGGTTTTTTAACACAGGTAGTTTGAAACACTATTCTTAAATACCATGTTTCATATCTACTTGTGTTCTAGTCTTAATTGGCTTCATTCCAGTTTCCAGACTTCATTGCATTTTATACACACCGCTGTTTTCCCTGGCCATCCCAACCCTGGACTCTTCCCTCTTTAACCTGGAGGCATTAGGTATGTTAAAGACTTGAAGCACTGGTAATGCCCTCATTTAAAGCCACTAGTAGTTAGGAGTTCATTGTGGTCTGAAGCTGATGAAGCCTCCTTTTAGCAACTTTAACAATTTATCATTTTTGGATAGAAAAGTTTACTCCTATTGGTTATGACTTTGGCGCCTGGAATTGTTAAGCTATAGGCTTTAGTAAATGATCCTCTTCTTGCCAGAACAAAGACCATGTGGTCTTTGAGACACTAGAGAAATTCATTGTAATATAATGCTTTTCTAGTGTTACCTTCACATTGTCTCTTCACAATCCAATAAATGTCATTTCTCCGTGAGCATTATTTCAAGTGAACTGATAGATCGTTCATTGTTATATTTCATTTGAGTCTTGTACCAAGCAGTCAACCTGTCTCCAGGAGAACTATGTTTAACTGATTATGTCTTAACCTATGACATCACATATTTTAAAGAACATGATTTGAAGACATTGATATCTATTGCCATTTACAGTTGATTTTCATCCAGATTGATTATATGCTTATGTCAGGGATCTGAGTGATGGAATGGAGGGAGAAGGACCAGAATCAGGAAGATCAGTTGGGAGATAACTGCCATAGTCCAGACAAGAAATAATGAGAGGCTGATCCAGGATAGTGGCAAGAGTGATGAAGAAAAAGTAATGAGCTTGAGAGATAGTTAGATGTTGGAACAACCGGATTTGTGATTAATTAGATGTGGAATGTGAGAATTAGGGAAAAGTTGACGATGACCCCCAAGTTTTTGGCTTGAGGTAACTAAGTGGGTGGTAATGAGATAAGAAGATGGGAGAATGAGCAAGTTTGGAGAAATATGGGGAGAGAGGTGATGACAGATTCAGCTTTGAACACACTGAGTTTACTGAGTTGGATATGAGTCTGAAACTCAGAAGAGCAGTCTTGGCTAGCAATTTAGATTTTTTAAGTCATAGACTTATAAATAATTAAAACCATAGGACATATAGAAGTGTAATGTTTTAAAGTGTCTTAAAGTCATTTCCATTTATTCAACTTTCTATTAAAATGTAAGATTTTTATAGTTATAGTTTCTCCATCTTCCATGTGCTAAAATAGGATAATCTGGTATGTCCTGATAGCTTGCATATGATGTTATGGGGATTCTATGAAAAGCAAAGCCAATTGGAAAGAGCAGTTTAAACATTTTCTAAACATGGAACTCTACTTTCCTAGTGTAATCCAGATTATCCAACTCCACTTCAACTAGCTTTCCTTGTTAATAGTTTGTAAAAACACAAAGAAAAAACACAAACAAAAGTATGTATTAGAATTTAATATGTGTCAACTCATTTGATTCAATTCAGTCATCACATAATCCCTAATACGTACCATGAAAACCATTTTACCATGAGAAAATTACACAGACAGAAAGTGGCTTAAGTTGCCATTATCTATCTCCAGCCATCTGGTAACATGTGCTGCTGGTCAATAATATTTTTTAGGGCCCTGCTCTGTACTAGTCACCCCAAGTGACAATGTCTTTATCTGCCTCAACCAAATCAGCCACCAAAAAATAGCCAATTTTTTGGTTCAAAAATTGGCTTCTTTAGCTATACCCCAAATACAGATATCAAACACTAACGGACACAAGAGAGAGAGTTGTTTGTTTGTTTTTTTAAAATGAATGTCCCATCATGTTTTCTGATAAATCTTACTAAAAGTGTATGATGAGACCTAGAAATGTTCATTCCTTTTGACCCAGTAACAATGCTTCTACAAAACTATCCTACAGAAATCATCAGAGGCATCCCCAATTTTATTAATAAGTTTATGGATTTAACTATTTTAATTGAGCACCTACCAGTATCATACACTATGCTGGGAACTGGGAATAAAGCTGTCAATAAGATATGAGTCTCTGCCCTTAAAGGGCTCACAGTCCAGAGCATCAGGAGATGTGGTACGTGCCACGACAGTGAGCTTGACTGGCTGTTCTGGGAGCAGGGAAAAGGAGCATCTTACCAGCCTTGGGCAAGAAAGGGCTTCCTGGAGGAGGTGGTGGACAGGCTGATTCAGTTGTGGGTGTGATCCTTGGGAAGATGGGAGGTAAGGACATTCAAGATGGGAGCAACATAAACAAGGTCATAAGAAAATAATATATTGTGGTCTTTCAGGAAGGAACCACTTGGACCTCATGTGTCCTGTTTTGGAGCCTCACTTTTACTCTATAAGTAAGAGGTTTTCCAAGTGTGTTCAGAGTATCCCTAGTGTTTTTCAGAGAAGCTTTAGGGGCTTATGTGACAGGGGTGGTGGAGCAGGACTGAAAGTTGGTCCAGGCTCTGGGCCCCACCCCTGTCATAACCCAAGTTTCCTGGGAAGTTTCACTTAGAACATCATTTAACAGAAGGGTTTCACTGCTGAAAAGAAAGCTTGAAAAACCTTGGTGGGGAGCCACAGAAGATCTTTAAGCAAAGGAGTGATCAGAACAGAGGTACATTTCAAGTAGGTTACTTTGTGGTTTTGCAGAGGATATTTTACAGAGTTTATTTATACCTGGAAACAACCTAAATGTCCAACAATAAGAATGTGATAAAACAATAATAACATTAAATAGCTACCATTTATTGAATGCTTACTGTGTGGGGACACTATCATGTAAATTTGACAGAAACTTCATGAGATGAGTATTATCAATATTTTGCAGATATGAGGGCTGAGGCTTAATGAAGGCAAATAGCTGGTGTTGTGTCACCCAGCTATTGAGGGGTGAAGATGGAATTCCATCTCAACTCTGACTCTTAAAGACATGCCATTCTGCCACCTGAGCTATGATAAATCCACATGGAGAAATATTATGCTGCCCTTTGAATATGCTTTCAAAGACTATTTAATGATATGTGGAAAATGCCTCTAGAATAATAGCAAATGAAAAGAATCAAGTACAAAAATGTACATGGAAAAAAATATATACATGGAATCATCCCAATTTTATTAAACACACTAAAATGTTAAAATATATATCTTTATCACTGAGTGATATCACTGAGTGAAAGGATTATAGGTAATTTTGGTTTGTTTTTTTTTTCTTATACTTTTTCTCCAAAGTTTTCTAGAATAGGCATGTGTTCCTTTAATCGTTGAAGGCTCAAAAAAAATGTTATTTTTAAAAAACATTCAAGGTGAAATGCTGTCATCAGTCATTCTCACCCTAGACTCAAGAGGAAAGATCAGTTCTTTAACACGTCTTTCTAAATAACAGGGCAAATGGTCATGTGTGCAGGATGGAAGGGAAACCGTCTGTGCTAATTACTAGCCACATAACCTTGAAGTGAACTATTCTGGATCTCAGTTTCTTTGCCTATTAAATGAGGAAGTTAAGTTAAGTAGTTCTTACGATTCATAAGACAATAAATTTTATAGTTTTTTTTTTATTATTACAAAGAAATCAGGCAGGGGGCATAAAAATATAGTAAATTCTTCTTGCTTTAGTTACGTGTTGATGAGCATTTAAGGCGGATTCTTTGATTAGATCATCGCTCTCTGATAATAATGCGTGGATGCATTCAACATCGAGTACTGCTAGGTGCTTTCACGTGTATTTTTTTCATCTCATCTTCACAAAAACCTTTTGAAGTGAGCGTTATTAACCCCATTTTTGCTGATGTAGATCACAGGGGTAGATGTAGATCACAAAAGGTCCCTCATGACATGTTGCAGCCAGATTCAAATCCAAATGCTTCTTTGTGGATTCCTAGAATATTGTCAGATTAGACGTGGTATTATTTGTTTGCTCAATGATTTTAACTTCCTACTATTTGAGTTATAAAAAGCACAATCCCTGTCCTCAAACATTTTGTATTCTAAGGAAGACAAGATTCTCATAAAGAAACAACTCTGAAATGAAAATTAAGAGTGATATGTAACGGGGACAAATAGAGGCTTTCAGCAATGTCTCTGTATCCTTTAGTGAGATGCAAACAAAAGAACGTTATTCTAAAATTGTAAATGGGGCCAGAAACAGTCACTTGTCATTAGTGTCAGAGACATTTTAATGAAAATTAACCCCAGAAATGCTTGAATAGGCAGTGGAAGCCGAGGCCCCATTTGTCTGACAGAACAAGGGCAGTTAAATCTTTCCTACCTGTATATGTGCTTAAGAGAATAAATCAGTCCAAATCCACTGGCCATGCTAATTGCTCTAATTACTGCTGCAGGAGACACTAGATAATACCTGTGAGATATCAAAAGATAGCCACAGCCCAGAATAATCTAGTAACAAAATAATTCCAAGAGGAATATTTAGATACTGCTCACAAAACCTGGCCCATGCAATTGGGTAATAAAGCATAAAAATACATAGTTTGGCAGAGAGGATGGATTCTATGACATAGAGTGCAGTCTCCAGCTGCGGATAACCATGATCAGTGGAAATATAACTCCCGTAGAAAGAAATCAGGCAGGCATCTCCCAGGGCCACTACTGGCAGCTCAGAGACACTTTGCCCCTGAAGATTGTTGCTTGGTGTGTGTGTGTGTGTGTGTGTGTGTGTGTGTTCACACGCATGCATACTTGCACCATATGTGCCTTCAGGTAAAAGAATAAAATGTATTGATTTGTTAATCTGCAGTTCAGCCTTATCCTTGAAAAGTGTCTAATAAACTAGCATTTATGGGTTGTGCAATGAGGCTCATGTCTAAATAAGAGCTTCTAGGATTTTGTGAGGCGCTATAGGCTTCTTTTTTTTTTTTTAAAGTAAGCTCATTTTATTACACCTATGGTGAGCATACTGCAACCTTCTTAATGTCAACGAAATGTTAAAACGTATTCTCTAATTAAGATAATGATTCAGGGAAACAGATGTGGCTCAAGAGGTTCGGCGTCCGTCTACCATATGGAGAGACCGGGGTTCGATCCCCGGTACCTCCCGGTAAATAAAAAAAAAAAAGATAATGATTCATATAGAGATAAAATATCATTCTTCTAAGCATCTCTTGTAGTGTACATTGAGTAAATTTAGGAAAAGGATGGAAATGACGCTGTGACTAACTGATTAACCAGAACAGGCCATTTGGTGGGAGGATGGGTTCATTCTGGCTTGACTGTGCTGCTGTAAGTCCACAGGGACACGGGGTTAGAAAAGAACACTGGGCCTGGATCTGCCCTGCACAGCTCTTTTTTTTTTTTTTTTTTTTATAATTTATTGAAGTATTCATCCATGAACATACATAAACTATAAGTGTTCAGTAAACATCGTGAACTTACAAAACAAACATGTATAATATCATACAGGGCTCCCACACATCACCCACACACACACAAACACCCCGCACTGTTGTGAAACATCTGTTAACAAATCGTGAAAGAGCATCGTCAAAGTATTACTACTAACTATAGTCTGTATCTTCCTCTCCCATATATTTTTTTAAGGATTTATTTAGTTAGTTAGTTAGTTTTATCCATTTTTACCCCCCACCCCCACCCATTTTTGCTTTTTCAGTGTCCATTCACTGGGCAACTCTCTGTGTCTCTTTCCTGCCCTTTCTTCTCATCCTTCTCCTCCTGACTTCACTGGGATTCAATCCTCGAAACCTCCGATGTGGGAGAGAAGCATCCTACCGCCTGCACCACTTTAGTTCCTGGTTTTTCGGTCCATCTCATCTTGGCTCTCCCTTGTGTCACTCTCCTATTATGTCATCATCTTGCTGCATGGGCCTGGCGGCTCACCCGCTCGTGGGGCCTGGCAGCGCACCTGCGCATGGGGCATGGTGACCCACACTCATTCTATATTTTCCTTTTTATATTTTTACCGGGAGGTCCCAGGGATCGAACCCAGGTCCCTCCATAAGGGAGATGGATGCCCAACCACCTGAGCCACATCCGTCCCTCTGCTATATCTCTTAAGGTTGACCAAAGATACTCAAAGTTACAGTCTTTTCCCATACAGGATGGTCATATAACAAATCAGTCTTAGTTTATCACCAGCATTCTAAAAACCAGACCTAGGGAGAAAAACTAGGTCTGGGGACACATGCATGGTTTCTAATATAGTGAATGCTTAGCTTACCCTGATTATCACAAAATCAGGACAGCGAGAATATTCACATGCTATTGACTTCTTAAATTCCTTGCTGCTCTATGAAATAAGTTAAGGGTAGTAAGTTTGATCTCAGAGACTGAGTGGAAACCAGGGGATTTATAGATGGTCAGCACTGATTTACCATTCATGAATCATCTGGGGATGGTTTGTCCTGGGCAGACATGGTTTCTCCAGTAGGCTATCTTCTACTTACAAAGTAAACAACTTACAAAGCACTTTAGTTCTTTGAGGAATGCAGTGTGTGGATAAAGAGTGACGGATTAAAGAGCAATGGACCAGAAGCTGAAAAGATGGTCTTGGTTCCACCACTGCATCCCTCAAGGAAATTAATCTTCCTTGCCATTATTTCCCCATTGTAATTTTTGTTTGTTCATATATGCAAGCCAGAGCAAATGGAATAATGTGTCAAAGAACTTAAGTTTCATTGTAAGCAAAATATAAGAAAATTTAAGGAGCCCTTAGTATGCACAAGATAGTCACCATGAGGGCACAAACAACTCATGGTGCACATCTTCAGGAAGTTTGGAATCTAATGAGGTGACAGGCCAAAACAAGGGATTGTAAGAGATATTGCAATAATTGCTGTGAGCAAGTTTATTCGGTCATTCAACAAGTACTGGCAGGCACGGTGCAAACTCAATAAAGTAAGTCGCTTATCCTGGGTTTGGGAGGTGAAGTGGCGGAGTCATAGAAACCAATGGAAACAAAATGAGTGTTTGGACTGGAGTTTGAAGTATAGACTGAAATTTGTCGGGCAGAGATAAAGGGGCAGGTCTGACAAAGGTAATGGGGGAGTCAAAGGCATGGGACAGGTACAGAGTATGCTTAGGAAACAGTGAGTTGTCTGGTTGGGCAAGATTCAAAAATGAGTGATTAGAAAAGGAGGAGGTAGTGAGAAATATGCCTGAAATGGTAAGTTGTGGCCAGATGCAAGGTGGCAACACTGAGACGTCGCAACTTTAATCTGTAGATATCAAAGGCTTGGGAGAGGAGTGACATGATTACACCTGTGCTCTAAGGGAACAAGTCTGTTAATGGAGTAAAGAAGGAGAGACTGGAGGAAAGGAAACTCCTCAGGAGGGCTTTGCAAGAACCCAAACTCACTCGGTCAGACAGGGATGGAAAAGACAGATGGATGCAGAAGGAATGGTGGTCATGGAATACACAGATCATGGTGCTTTCTTGGCCTGGGGCCAAGGAGAGGACAGACTTGAAGGTGATACTTCTCAGGTGTTCTCATTAGCAGCCTGGCCCCTAGCAAAATTTTGAGAAGGTTTGGCTTTATTTTTGCTGCTTCTGAGAGCTCAGTGCAGCACTCTTCTTCTGCTGTCCGGGGACCATATGAGCTTGCTCCCTTCCCAGTCTCAAAGTGTATCACCTGGAAAGGGTGTAAAGTTCACCTGGTCTGGTGAGAACACTGTTACCCTTTCCAGGTATTTGCTCTTCAACAGATTTTGAGCTTTCAGTTAAAGATAAGAACCTTTAAGAAGGAAATCTCTAGCGTTAGGCAATGGGAGTAGAATTTGAGAGGGCAGCAGATCTTCCCCAAACCCCTAGAATCACCCAATCATAATAGTATATAATAAGCCAACTTGTAATCTTGAACATTTTGTAATCACTCAATCTAAAAGCTAATAATTTTCCAATGTGTTTCTCTTCTTATACTGTATTCCTTTCCAAATAAGCTCTGAAGTTTCAGGAGGTAGTGCCTGTAGCCCCATCCTCTGATAGATTCCGAGGGCCTATGATCATTCAACAGCCTCCCTTGTCATTTCCCTGTAGACTTACTATTTTCAGTCCTTTTTCTGTCCAGGATACTCACCAGATCCAGCTTGTTGGCCCTCACGTAAGATTTCACACCAGATCCAACTTGTTGGCCCTCATGTAAGATTTCGGCAGGTGACCTACTAATTAAGGAGTATTTTATTCTCAATTTTCATAGATTTCAAAGTTTGCCTTAAGCCAATCTTTTTTATTGGCGGCAGTGTAATATTCAAAATGCTGAGTTACTGATTACATCACCGTCACTGACTCGTCATGGGGAATGGCAGCTGTAAACAACAGATAGGGCCATATCAGAACATCGGCTGAGCATCAGCTTCGATGTTGGCATCTTCTGGGTTATTACAGCCTTGCAAATCAGGACAGGCCAGCAGACTTGTAGTCAAGAATTACACCCAGTTTGTAAGAAACTAGATTAAAACAGAATGAAAACTGAAATGCAATCCACCGCACTGTCACTGAATTTCCAAAAGCCACTGGTACCTGCTCCACTAACTACTGATCCACAACTGTTTGCTAGCCAAGGTAGACAAGAGTCATGAAAATTCAGTGAAAGGATTCATTTTCTGAATTGTGACCTTTCTCCCTTGTGCACAGAGTTTCCCCCCTGTACCTTTGAGAAACCCTGGAGAAGCAGCAAAGCTGCCACCTGTTCCTTGTTCTGCTACACCTGCTCCCCTTCCCAGCCCAGAGCAGCAGACACTTGGACCAATGAGGCAGTGTGTCATGACAAGCTGACCTGCCTGTTATTAATGCCCAAGCTTATCCATCCCCACTTTATTTGAAAGATCCAAATAATTTTAAATACCACCCATAAGGTTGCAGCTGTCCCCAGAAAAAGAGCTCTAATTAAATTCCTATGGCTCTTTTAAGAGCCAATTTAAATGTCACCTCTAAATAATAACTGCTGACATTTACTCAGTGCTTACTCTGAGCCAGGCACTCTGCTAAGGGCTTCTCATGGATTTTCTCATTTCATCCTCAAAATTAACCTCCGAGGTATTAGTATCATCCCCATTATACAGATGTGGAAACTGAGAGGTTAAAAACCCTCTAGCCAGGTCTCATAGCTAGTAAGTAGGAAAGCCAGGAGTCCAATCTCTGGGTCCTCAGTTCTGGTACATAGTAGTTGTTCAATAAATGACCACAATGATGGACACATTGTGTCTCTCTGCACTGCATACTGAGCTTGTCCTTCACAGCAGCTTAAATTTGCAATGACTTTTCCAGTGCCTGACTTGCCGAACTCAACAAAGGCCACCATTATATCCCCCGGACCTGGTACCATGCCTGGCGTGTTGGAGGAGTGCCATTAATACTTGTGGAAGGAAGAGATAAGGGAGGGAGGAAGGGAAGGGAAAAGGTCTTTCTTGTTGGAGATTTTAAAAATACAGTGACCCAATCGTACTTTTGGATGAGAGGATACTATCTATGGCACTGAGATTTGCACTGGTCTTAGATTTAAAACACCGGTGTTGAAATCCCAACTTTGCCGTTTACTAGCCATGTGACTCCGACACATTGCGCTTTACTTGACATCTCAGTTTCCACATCTTGTGAAATGACTTTCTTCCTGGAGCTATGAAAATTAACTGAGATCACTCTCATGAGTGGGCCTAGCAATGGGCCTGCTACTCAATGTGTTGGCTGGCTGTTTGTGGAATAAGAGATACAGTGAAGGAGTTGGCATATTTTGAATCATGGAGGATACGTAGTCATCACCAATATATGACATATTGCTGGAGACCGGTAACTGTTTTGAGTGCTTAGGCTAAACGGTTGTATATCTAAATATTAAAATAGAATAAATACAAGTATCATCAAGAACATCTATTTTATGTCTCAGTACCATCTTTACTGAGATGTGTATCTGTTTATACTTGTAATGCGAATGTATTAGCTATTCCTGGTCAGAATAGCTCAAAGGCTGTTCTTCCTCCCCCCACCCCTCTCCCCTCCTGCCCGTGGATCCTTCCCCAGGCTCTCCCTCCAACAACTTTCAGCAGCCTGTCACTTCACAAAGACAAGCTCCTCAGAATGAGATCTCTGCTTTCTTTGTTTTCCTGGTTTCCATTTTGTATCCTAAAATATTCACTCCAAGTTTCGCTTGACAGACGTCCCTAATCTAATCTCCACGTCTGCTTTCTAATTTTCACAGTCAGGATAAAACAAATAGGTTGGAGTTAATTGCCGAAGCAGCGGGCCGGAGCTCTGAGCTGTGATTTATGAGCTGAGGGCAGGCGCTCTGCAGCACATTTTTCTTAATTTATTTTTAATGAGTCTCTCAATTAATTTTCTTGGAAACATCTTAATGATGTTGGAGGCGGGTGTTAATGAGGTCTGCACCAGCTCCTAATTTTGCATATTTTAAAGTGCCTAATGTCATCTTGCACCCTTTCTTTCCATTTTAAGAAGAGAGGGAGGAGAAGCTTATTGTTGAATGGGGAATTTTCACTCTTCATGCCTCAGTCTTTGCTTAACCGTTGAGACTTTATGAGCTTACGGGGTGTCTCAGAGCATCCCATGCTCCCTGTTCCCTTCCCCCACCCCAGCCTCACGCTCTCTGGGCTGAGTCTGCAAAGGTGCATCAGCAGAGGGAGGGAAAAGACCCAATCCCTAGGAAACTGAGAGTTTGGGGAACAGACAGTGGCCTGTCCACAGAGGCTTGTGCTAGGTAATCTAAATCTTTCCTAAAGCAGGAGAAAGTACAAGTGGAAGAAACAACTCAAGGTGTGTTACAACCTTCTGCCCATTTGCTCGGAGCCCCAGGGCTCCAGAATGTCTCGGCAGAGTCTGGGCTCCAGTTCCAGGAGTTACAACTGTCCACATCCTGCAAGCCCCAGAGGAAATTCCCCTAGTTCAGTTCTTGAGCCCTCTCTGATACCTTTTAATTCCAACGACAGTCTCCACTAAGTCCTCATCGGTCTTCACCCCTTATTTGTTATTTAGAGCTTTTTTTCCTAATTAAAGAGTAATTAAATGCTTATTATAGAACTTTAGGGAATCACAAAGTATAGGTCAAAAACCAAGTTCTATTGTTTAAAGACAGTCACTATTAAAATTGTGTATGTTTCCTTCTAGCCTTTTTTCTTTTCTGTGCATGGGCTTTTGGCTTTATTTTATGTATTTGTGATACTAAGCATCATTTTTTTTTCATTTAATATTATAACATAAATATGTTATTACAAGCTTCTTTCAAATATCATTTTTAATGGCTGTTTAATATTCCATCTAGCAGATTTATCATAATTTACTAAATCATTCATTCCACTATAATTGGCATCTGAGCCAATTCTCATTTTGTCATTATGAATACTATTGTGATGAACATCTTTCTACAGGCTTTTTTCTGAATTAGGGATTATTTCCTTTGGAATAGGCTTGAGGAATTACTGATTTTCAAGAACTCTTCAATCTGAGAAAAAAAATGTTTTCCCAAGGCATTTTTGTTTTCTAGTAAACACCATTGGCTTCTTGCTGTGCATGTCTTAATTCCCATTAAAGAACCTTTTAAATTCCTTTCCCACTGACCCCTTGTGCTTAGTGTATGTGTTGTTAGGATATTCCCTGAGAAAAGACCACATATCCTAGCTCTAGGGAATAATTAGCTCAGATAGGATTCTGCACCCAGACTTGGACCTTAACATCTAGTGGTCTTACAGTTAAAACAGAATCTTTCAAGTATTATCTTAAAGCAGAAAGATGATCTTGAAGCCTTCTGACCAACAGGAACAGTTCCCCCAGAAGTGTGTTGACCCCAAACATATGCCAAGTAAGTTAATAAACTGCAAGTGATTCTCTGACATCAGAGGAATCGTTTATGAGATACTTTTAAGGCCTGGATTTACACAGGGAAAGAAAAGAGGTCACCAGTGGATGAAAGCCAAGAGGGAAAGGCAAGGGCAATATCAATAGCATTAGATATGATATGGAAAATGGCTGGCTCTGAATATGTCACATAACATGAGTATTGCCCTAATGCTATTCTTAACTCCCTCGTTGTATTTTTGTTAAATTTTCTAGCAAAGTATATTAGCTACGACACGTTTTGCAATAACAAACAACATCAAATTTCAGACTTAACCCAACAAAAGTTTATTTCTTGCTCACATAAACTTTAAGGTGAGAATTTTAACTAGGATGGCAATTCTGGGTATCTCCCTGGTGACTCGGGGATCTAGGAACTCTTGTAGATCCTCTGCACCAGGCTGGCCGATTAGTGAAGAGAGAGGATGTGAAGGGTTATGCTGGACATTTTAAAGGCCAAGCCTGGAAGTGGCATATCACATCTCAGTGGCTCATTACCACTCACAAGAGCCTCTGATTAAAGTTTTAGAAATTTTGCAAACTGGTTGTTAAACCCAGGCATTATTAAAAATTGAATTATTTAAACGTTCAAATTAATGATATGAAAAACAACAGTAATAAATACTCAAAATTTGTCACTTCCTAGAAGATTACTAGATTTTTTAATTGCATTTGCTCTTGAGATTACTACTTATATCTCTGGTATCTGTGAATGGGAAATACTATATAATGGTGTTTATTGTGAATCTTTTCCTGATTCCTCATTCAGTGACAACATGTTAGTTTGACTTCAACTATGGTAGGAGTATTTACACCATGGAAACTGGCAAACACTAAAAGTAGGGTTTGATATATTGTTTCGTTGATTGTCTAGTGACTTACAAAAGTGATAGAGAAAATATTAATAATCCAGATTAATTTTTAAATTGTGTTTTGTCTGTAGCCATTATGAATAGCACAAAAAATTGAGGAAATATTCTTCTAGTATTTGAAAACTGCTATCTGATGCAGCAAAGAAGTTGCCCTCATTTTTGATGAATGAGTGAATTCTGACGTACATCTTCATTGCTTTGTTTTATTCATTAATGTAAAAGAAAATATAAACCAATATTCATGTCAGAACTACACTCATTCTTCATTGCAACCATCGGTTGGCTATAATACAAGGCTTTAGCAAAAATCAACAAAAGCGTTCTATGAGAATCAATTGGCTCTATGGACCTTACAATAAAGAGTATTGTGTATCTTATTATCAATTGTAAATAATGTGCTACACATCCTTTCTATTCAACAAAATTTATAATAAACTTAAGTATACATACATATCTATACATGCATATGTTGTTTTTCGGAGAGCCGATTGTTAAACACCTACCAGCACACTACTGCTCTGTCTATACTCTGTTGGCCAGGACTCAGTCATGGTTTCACCTAGATGCATACGTGGCTGAGTAATCATTTTAGCTGTGTGTCCAGGAAGGAGAGAGCTGGATGTATGTGAACACTAGCAGCCTCTTCCACAGTCCACCCTTCTGGTCACCAAATATCAGCTGCTTTCTTCTTCCTATATGTAGAATACACTCACAAAGTCCCATCCAGTTACTGCATTCCAGCTCAAAGTCCAGGGTCTCTGGGTGATGCAGAGACTCCTCTATCAGGTCAGATGTGACTCTTCTTGGCATGATAATTGATAAACTAAAAGAAGTTATCTTTTCTTCCCCACCCACCACCCAATTTACTATAGTGAAACAGAGACAAGATAACTGCAATAATTTCCATTTTAAAAGTCCCTTTCAGAAAAGGAAAGTAAAAGGAGCACAGTACAGTCGCTCATTCTCATAGAATGCCAGAATCTGATGGGGAAGGCATTGTAAAGACCTCCTACCCTGACTAGGACCTGATTCTCCTCTTTGGGAAGGACTCCCTTTGCCCATAGAGATGAAATAGGTGATGGGAAGTTCGCCCTCCTTGGGGAGCTGTTTAGTTTAACAGCATGCAGCTCACTTTCTACCTATGCAAGGGAATCTAAAGGTGTTTTATATCTCATAGTCACAAGTTTCTTTGATCAAGACTCAAGGTTTCTTTAGCTGTACAGTTCCCTCAAAAACTGGTTAGGTTTCTGGTCTATTTGCTTCAATGGCCAATCACTACAACCAAAGTTATTTCCTAGACTTAACTTCATTTCTCTGCTGCTTCGCCCTCATGTGATCTCTCTCAATTCACTGGCAACTGGCTGGAGGCCATCTGGAACCATCGATGAGAAGGTCATACCCTCAATGTGATCTTTGACAGAGGCCAGGTCATATTATTCACCCGAGAGGTTTCACTGGGCCTTCATCACTTATCCTCTACCTTTCAGGGTATGGAAGCAATGAGCTTTTTCAACCTTTGACTCAAAATTTCTCAACTCTTGTATTCCTATTCATTTCTGCTTATAAGCCTTCTAATTCTCTCCTGAGTTCATCTCTTTATAATATTTTAGCAAATGAAGCCAAGAAAACCAACATTTGTACTAATACTCTGCTTTTAAGAATCTTCCTCTAGAGCTGCTGGCTTGGGAGGCAGACTTAGGACTACTGAGTTCCCATAGATGACAGCTTTACCAAATGTTTTACTACTGCATACCATGGACCTCATCTAGCTACAAGAGAGCTTATGTGCTTGAGTTGTAAACCTAGGAAGAAGAGGGAAAAAAAAAAAAAAAAACAGATATTGGTGAACCATAGCATCTATACATACCTGAAGTTAATTATATCTTTATCATCTTCCAGAACAACACAAAGATCTTAAAATGCCTTAACTTTCCTCCTAATTCCCTATACCCATCTTCCCTGTTAAGACTTTGTAGTATTTTAGTTTCACCATCATTTTTTAAAAAGAGAACCAAAAAAAATTTTTTTGGTTGGTTGTAAAATATTTTTTTACAGTTTTTATGTAGTTGGTGAAACCAACGTTTCACCTTTTTTTCCTCGCTGTTGCTTTCTGCATCCTTGTCTCTTCTAGTTTAATTTGCCTCCTTGATAAATTATTTTCTCTCTTCTTTCTTTCAGCAAGGTCTAAGAGAAATAAACACTTAATTTTTCCATGTCTGGATAAACACTTAATTTTTCCATGTCTGGATAAACACTTAATTTTTCCATATCTGGAAATGTCTTTATATCACCTCACTTTTTGAATGTTAATTTAGCTGGGTAGAAAATTCAAGATTGTCAGTTATTTTCCCTGAGCATATTAAGGTTGCTCTATTATCTTCTGGCATTGTTATTCTGACAGAAATTAGCTGTCAGACTTAAGGCTGTTCTTTTTGTAGACAGCCTGTTTTTCTCCCCTGGAAGGTTTTATTACCTTAATATGCTTTGGCGTCACTATTCTGTGTCTAGGTTTGTATTTGTTTTTCTTTGGTTTGTCCTGCTCAGGACTCTATGCTTCTTTAATCTAAGGACCCAGGTGTTTCTTCAATTTTGCAACTTCTATATGTTAAGTGATATGAATGGCTATGAAGAAAAATAAGGCAAAGTATGGAAAGTTAGTGATAGAGTGCTGTTTTTCAGGGTGATCAGAGAGAGTATCTCAGATTCGTATCTCAGATCTATCTCACTTGAGCAGAAACCTGAATGGCGTTCTTTTCTTATGCCATTACCACAGACAAATGCTTAACCTTTAGAAGCCCTGGAAAATTTATAATTATGAGCTAACCAAACCTACACCCAAAGTAACTATACTGTACTTAGTAAGAGCTTTTAAATGTCAGTTATTCCATGTTCTGTTCTTACGACTAAGGTTGTCATGATTTGAGGATTCATATATGTCATTCTCTTCTGCTTTTAGCCCATATGATTTCAGTTTTTCTATTCACATTAATAATTGTAATTTCCTGACATAGATTGACTGTTTCATCCAAAGAAATCAACATGCTTAAATTGATTATCTGCCACCTAGGAGGATTAGCCATTATTATCTTTTTGCATTTGAAGAAACTGAAGCACAGAGACCTAAAAGTACACAGTAAATCACTGGTGGAGCCACAAACAAACTTAAGCCCCCTAATTCCAAATCTAGTCTGTTTCACAATACCTGAGTCATAGTATCATTGTGGGGATGGAACAAGGCAACCTCTGTGAAGAGATCTCAAAGCCTTCTAAACACGTTGCAGAATTTCTTTTCCTTCAGAATCCTTTTGTGAAAAGATTTTTAACAGTTTTATTGAGCTATAATTCACATACCATACAATTCACTCATTTAAAATGTACAATTCAATGGATTTTATTACAGAGTTGTGCATCCATCACCACAATCAATTTTAGAACATTTTCATTACCTCTAAAAGAAACCCCACATACCTTAGCAATAACCTCTTAATCCCACATACACACACCCAGTCCTTGGCAACCATCAATCTACTTTCTGTCTCTATTAATTTCACTATTCTGGGTATTTCATATCAATGGGATCATACAATATTTGGTCTTTTGTGACTAGCTTCTTTCACTTAGCATAATGTGTTCTAGGTTCATCCACTTTGTAGCATGTATCAGTATTTCATTTATTTTTATTGCCAAACAATATTCCATTTTCTGGATATACCACATTTTATTTATCCCATGAGAATTTTTTTTTAATAAAGGGGAAAAAAAGGAAAATGATGTATCAAAGAAAAAGAATGTAAATATGTAAATATTCTGCTAGGATCTCACTTGAAATACTGAAATAGCCAGCTGCTCACACTTCAACACAGACTAACCAGAGTGAAACAACTACAAGTGCAAAGTGATCCAGGATGTAGTATCGCAGTAGAAGTGGAGTTGCTCCTGATGTCATGGTTTTCAAAAATGATGAACAACTCCTGGTAACATTTAGAATGAAACAAAGTACAATCTTCTCTCTCTTTTTTTTTTTTCCCTTGGAATTTAACTTTATTTATTTATTTATTTATTTATTTGTTTGTTTGTTTATTTTTTAAAGATACTTAGATTACATAAAATGTTACATAAAAAAAATATAAGGGATTCCCATACTCCCCACTTCCCACACCTCCCACTTTTCCCCACATTAACAACTTCTTTCATTAGTGTGGTACCTTCATTGCAATTGATGAACACATTTTGGAGCATTGCCACTAAGCATGGATTATAGTTTACATTGTAGTTTACGTTCTCCCCAATCAATTCTTTAGGTTATGGCAAGATATATAATGGCCTATATCTGTCATTGCAATGTCACTCAGGTCAATTCCAAGTCCTGAAAATGCCCCCATATTGCACCTCTTTTTCCCTATCCCTGACTACAGCCCCTCCAGTGGCCACTGTCTCCACATCAATGATATAATTTCTTCCATTGCTAGAATCACAATAAGTCTGTAGTAGAATACCAGTAAGTCTACTCTAGTGCATATTTTATTCCCCAATCCTGAGGACAATCTTCTCTTGATTGACCAGTAGTTGCATATCTGAACATGTCCATAATTCCTAAAACTGTGCAAAAAAAATTACTTGGTATTTATATGTATCATGGAGTTTGGTACCTTGCTCAGAGATTTTAAAACAGGGTTTCTTAAAAATAATTTATTTATTTATTTTTAATTATGGTAAATATATATAATATAAAAATCATTTTAATCTTTTTAACTGGACAATTCTTTGGCCTTGAGTACATTGACAATACAGAATAACTTTCACCATTTATCTATTTCTGGACTATTTTCATCATCCCAAACCAAGACTCATAATCATTTAGCAATAACTCCCCATTGTTTTCTCCCACAACACATGGTGACCACTATTCTGTTTTCTGTGTCTATGAATTTGCATTCTAGTCTTTAACATAACAAAAACATTTGTCCATTTGTGTCTGGCTTATATCAGTCAACATGATGTCTTCAGGTTCATCCATGTGGCATGTACCAGCATCCCACTTTTTCTACAGCTGAATAATATTCCATTGTACAGATATACCACATTTTGTTTTCCATTCATCTGTTGATGGACACTTGGGTTGCTTTCACCTTTTGACTATTGTGAATAATGCTGCAATGAACAGTGATATACAAATATATGTCCAGTCTCTGCTTTGAATTATTTTAAGTATATACCAAGGAGTGAGTGGAATTGCTGGTCATATGGTAATTCCATGTTTAATTTTTTGAGGAATTACCAGACAGTTTTCCACACTGGCTGCACTATTTTATATTCCTACCAACAATGTACAAGTGTTCCTATTTCTCTATCCTCACCAACACTTGTTATTTGCAGTATTTTTAATAATAGTCATCCTAATGGATGTGAAGGGATACCTCATTGTAGTTTTAATTTGCATTTCTTTAATAGCTAATGACTTTGAGCATCTTTTCATTTACTTATTGGCCATTTGAATATATTCTTTGAAGAAATGTCTATTCATATCCTTGGTCTATTTTTAAATTTGGTTGTTTGTCATTTTATTGTTGAGTTGTAGGTGTTCTTTATATTTTCTGGATACTAAACCTTCATCAGATGTATGGTTTCCAAATATTTTCTCCCATTCTGTAGTTGAAAAATTGTCAAGTTGTCTTTTCAACTTTCTTGATAATATCCTTTGATGCATGAGAGTTTTTAATTTTGATGGAGTTCATTTTATCTATTTTTACTTCTGTTGCTTGTAATCTTTATGTAAAATCTAAAAATCTAGTGCTTGTGCGAATATTCTCACTGTCCTGATTCTGTGATAATCAGGGTGGGCTAAACATTCGCTATATTAGAAACCATGCATGTGTCCCCAGACCTCGTTTTCCTCCCTAGGTCTGGTTTTTAGAATGCTGGTGATAAACTAAGCCTGATTTATTATATGTCCATCCTGTATGGGAAAAGACTGTAACTCTAGGTATCTCTGGTCAACCTTAAGAGATATAGCAGGGGGCTATATCTGGTTGGTGTCCATCTCCCATATGGAGGGACCTGGGTTCAATCCCCGGGACCTCCTGGTAAAAATTTAAAAAATATATAGAAGGTGCGTGGGCCGCCAGGCCCTGTGCGCGGGCGCACCACCAGTTCCCGCGAGCCACACAGCAAGATGATGACATAATAGGAGAGTGACACAAGGGAGAGGCAAGATGAGACGCACCGAAAAACCAGCAACTAAGGTTGCGCGGGCAGGATGCCTCTCTCCTACATCAGAGATTCCAAGGATTGAATCCCAGTGAAGACAGGAGGAGAAGGATGAGAAGAGAGGGCAGAAAATGGACACAGAGTTGCCCAGCGAATGGACACAGAAACAGCAAAAACGGGGGGGGGAGGGGGAAGGGGTGTAAAAATGGATAAAAGTAAATAAATAAATAAATCCTTAAAAAAATAAAATAAAATAAAATAAAAATAAAAATAAAAATCTAGTGCTTACTACAAGGTCCTAAAGATATTTCCCTATGTTTTCTTGTAACAGTTTTAGAGTATTGGCTCTTATGGTTAGGTCATTGATCAATTTTGAATTAATTTTTGTATATGGTGAGAGATAGGGGCACATATTCATTCTTTTGTATGTGGATTTCCATTTGTCCAGTTGTTTTTGTTAAAAACACTATTCTTTCCCCATTGAATGGACTTGGCACCCTTGTCAAAAATCAACTAGCCATAGATGTGTGGATTTATCTCTGGACTTTAAATTCTATTCCCTTGGTCTATATGTCTGTCCTTATGGCAGTACCACACTGTTTTAATTACTGTAGCTTCATAGTAAATTTTGAAATCAGGAAGTATGAGTACTCCAACTTTGTTCTTCTTTTTCAAGAGTGTTTGGCTATTCAAGGCCCTTTGCAATTCCATGTGAATTTGAAGATTAACTTTTCCATTTATGCAAAAAAGTGCTGGAATTTTGATAGGGATTACATTGAATTTATAGATTGCTTTAGGCAGTATTGACATCTTAATGATATTAAATCTTCCAATCCATGAACATGGGATGTCCTTCCATATATTTAGGTCTTCTTTAATTTTTTTCAGCAATGCTTTGTACTTTCCAGTGTACAAGTCTTTCACCTCTTTGGTTAAATTTATTCCTAGCTGCTATTGTAAATGGAATTGTTTTCTTGATTTCCTTTTCAGATTGTTCATTACTGGTGTATAGAAACCCAACTGACTTCTGCATGTTTATCTTGTATCTGGCAACATTGATAAATTTATTTATTAGTTCTAGTAGTTCTCCTGTATATTCTTGGGATTTTATATACATATGATCATGTCATCTGTGAATAGGGATAATTTTACTTCTTCCTTTCTAATATGGATGCTTTTTTTTTTTTTTTTTCTTTCTCTTGCCTGATTACTCTGGATGGAACTTCCAGTACAGTGTTGAACAGTGGTGACAGCAAGCATACTTGTCTTGTTCCTGATCTTAGGGAGAAAACTTTCAGTCTTTCACCATTGAGTATTATATTTGCTGTAGGTTTATCATAAATGCCCTTCATTGTGTTAAGAACATTCCCTTCTGTTCCTAGTTTTCTCAGTGCTTTTATCATGAAACATGTTGGATTTTGTCAAATGCTTTTTATGCATCAATTGAGATGATCATACAGGGTTTTTTTGGGTTTTTTGGGGTTTTTTTTGCCTTCATTCTATTATTTTGTGTATTGCACTGATTGGTTTTTCTTTATTGACGCCTCCTTGCATTCCTGGTGTTGGGAATTTTTGCATCTATATTCATAAAGATATGGTCTGTAATTTTTCCTGTGCTGTCTTTATCTGGCTTTGGTATCAGGGTAATGCTGGCTTCATAGAATAAGTTAGGAAGTAATCCCTCCTCTATTTTTCAAAGAGTTTGAGAAGAGTTGGTGTTAAATCTTCTTTAAATGTTTGGTAGAATTCTCTAGTGAAGTCATCCTCTCCTGGACTTGCCTTTGTTGGGAGTTTTTAATTACTTGCTTAATCTCTGCACTTGTTATAAGTCTATAGAGATTTTCTATTTCTTGTGTCAGATTAGGTAATTTGTATGATTATAGGAATTTGTTTATTTCATCTAGGTTTTCTAATTTGTTGGCATACAATTGTTCATAATATCCTCTTTTTATTTCTGTAAGGTCAGTAGCAATGTCTCCACTTTCATTCCTGATTTTAGTTATTTGAGTCCTGTCTCTCTCTCTCTCTCTCTCTCTCTCTCTCTCTCTCTCTCTCTCTCTCTCTTTTTGTCATTGTAGCTAAAGGTTGGTCAATTTTTTTTGATCTTTCAAAAACACCAACCTTCAGTTTTGTTGATTCTATTGTTTTTCTATTCTCTATTTCATTTATTTCTGCTCTAATCTTTATTTCTTTTCCTTTATTAACTTTAGGTTTAATTTGCTCCTCTTGTTCTAGTTTCTTAAGGAGTGAAGATATGTTATTGATTTTTTATCTTTTTTCTTTTTTAATGTAGGCATTGACAGCTATAAATTTTCCTCTGAGCACTGCCTTTCTTTCATCCCATAAATTCTGGTATGTTGTGTTTTCATTTTTGTTCATCTCAATATGTTTCCTAATTTCACTTGTGATTCTTCTTTGACCCATTGGTTGTTTAATAGTGTGTTGTTTTAATTCCACATATTTGTACATTTGTCCATTTCCCTTCTGTTATTGATTTATAGCTTTATTACACTGTGGTCCAAGAAGATACTTTGTATGATTTCAATATTTTTTAATTTATTAAGATTTGATTTGTGGCCTAACATATGGTATATCCTGGAAAATTTTCCATGTGCACTTGAGAAGAATGTGTATTCTGCTATTGTTGGGTGGAGTGTTATATATATGTCCATTAGGCCTAATGGTTAATAGTGTAAATAGTCCTCTATTTCCTTATTGATCTTCTGTTTAGATGTTCTATCAATTACTGAAAGTGATATATTGAAGTCTCCAACTGTTATTGTAGAGCTATCTATTTCTCCCTTCATGTCTGTCAAGTTTTGCTTCATATATTTTGGGACTCTGTGGTGAGGTGCATATATGTTTATAATCATCATTATATCTTTTTACTGGGTTGAATCTTTTTTCAATATATGATATCCTTCTTTGTCTCTTGTAGTCTTTCTTGACTTAAAGTCTATTTTGTCTGACAATAATAGAGCCACTCAGATTCTCTGTTGTTTTTTTTCTTCTTATCTTTTAGGTAAACAAACTTTAATATGAATGAGGTAATAAAAATAACAAAGAAAAAATGGAATGGTAGAAATCAAAGAAAGAGAAAAATACAAGAACCAACTTAAAACTCTTGCATAAATAAACGTGTAAAAAGGTATTAATTTTGGTAAATACCAATGAGTTTTTATGGCTAAGAGACTTCAAAGTGAGTCAAGAGGTCATTCCAGAGGTTATGCTTATGTAAGTCTCAGCAGGATCTCATTGACTGCCACAGCAAACAGTGCCTCAAATGGCGGGGCCCCTGAGGGCTCTAGAGACATCCAGAAACTATAAGCAGGACAGTCAGCTCAGGAATTTGGCACCCTATCAGTGGGCTTTACTTTGGAATTTATGCTCCCCAGTGTAACAGAGTTAGACTCATTTATAAATTCTCTACACATGGTTCTTCTGCCCCTTTTACTTGAACCTATAATTAGCACTATACTTGATAAATAGATGTCCCAAAGACTTAAATCTTTGAAATGTCCATGTGCCAGTTGAGCCCTGAATTTCAGCAGAGTTGCTCTTCTACCCCTTTTATTTGAACCCATAATTAGCACTGTAATCCATAGATTGTAGCAATGCTTCAATATGTGTTCATCAATTATAACAAATGTACCACTCTAATGAGGGATGTTATTGACAGGGAAAAGTGTGGGATGGGGAGGTAGTGGGGCAAATGGGAATCCCTTATATTTTTATGTAACATTTTTGTAATCTAAAGCTTCTTTGAAAATAAAATTTTAAAAATTAATTGAAAAAAAAAAGATTTAGGAACTGTTTTGGACGTTCTTTAAGCTGATACAAATTAGCAGACTATTTTGGGATAATATTAAATTTCAAGTTCGTAAAAATATATATATATTAATTTAAAGTCCGCCTTTCTAACCCAAATTAAAGACATAACCACTCAGACTGCATTCTCTCCCTCTCACTACCCCAAAATGGGAGAGAAGAACAATCATCAATGGCAGTAGACAGTTGCAAAAAAGCAACGCCTAGAGTCACCTTCAGGCTCAGGAGAAAACGCTGTGCCTCCACCTGGAGGTTTTCGGTACCCAGCATGCTCAGAAAACCTTCTCTAGTAACAAGTTAAAGAAATGATCCCTGAAAGTATAGTCTTGACTCACCTCCCACCACCTCTGCTTGGTGTCCATAAGCTGTGCACATTACACCAATTGCATTCAAGTTTTAGCATTTCTGTGTCCCCAGCCGCGTTAAATTAGCATAACACAGAAATCAGCCGATCACAACCCACGTCTTGAAAGCTTTGGAGGCAGTGACATGACTGTGGGTGGCAGGGGGAGTACTGGGTGCCTGAACAGTCTCTGGCAGCCAGGCGGGTGGGGTGGGGTGGGGTGAGAAGCACCCGCTCACCTATTTGTCTCCTGGCCATGGCTCACCAAATGACCCCGGAAAGTGTTGGATTCCTCTAGGTTCTTGGTTATGTTGCATAAAAGAATTTAAGAACATGCCAGTTTAGTTAAGCCAGTGAAAAGAGTTTATTGGGAAATGGGGGGAAAGAACAGAGCTTGCTGAGAAATGGGAGAGGACAGAAATTCGCACCGAAATTTGGTGTGGGCTCCTCTAGGCAGAGAGAGCTCAGGTTCTCTTTTGATTACTGCTTTCAAGAAATATCTTTTACACCATTTTACTTTCAACCTCTTTGTGTCTTTGTACCTAAAGTGAGTCTCTTTAGATAGCATATAGATGGATCATGCTGTTTCATCCGATCTGCCAATCTCTGCCTATTAATAGGAAAATTTAATTCATTTGCATTTCAGAACTAAGAAGAAAATTTACTTCTGCCATTTAGCTATTTGTTTTCTGTCTGTCTTGAATGTTTTTTTATGCCTGTTATTTCATTACTGCCTTTTTTGTATTTGATTGCTCTTTTTGCAGTGTACTATTTTGAGTCCCTATTTCCTTTTCTCTATGTTTTTTTAGTGGTTACCTTTGTAATTACAATGAAATCTTTACTAACAACCTAGTTTGACTAGTACCAACCTAGTTTCAGTAGTTAACACTTTCTATTCCTACATGTCTTTCCACCCCCCTTTATATCGTTATTTGTCTCTGATTACATCTTTAGACATTGTATACCTGTTAACATAGCTTTATAATGTTATTTTACACATTTACCTGTTAAGTCACATGGCAGGAAAAGCAGTTACAAAACAAAAGTTTCATTTCAATTACTGTACTTTGCAGGACCAAAATTTCTGTTTGGTTCCTTTATAAAATTTCCATCTCTTTATTTTATTCAGTCAACATTTTGCTAATTTCCTTTGGTTCTTTGTATGTGGATTCCTTTACCTCACTGAACATGTTTAAGACAGTCGACTTAAAGTGTTTGATCATTCCAATGTATGAGCTTCCTCAAGGAAGTTTTCTGGCATTCTCTCCTATGAATGGGCCATACTTTCCTGTTTCTTTGTATGTTTTTTAAGTTTGTCTTGAGAACTGGACATTCTGAGCATTATGATGTTTTAACTCTGGAGATCTAGCTCTCCCACTCCTCTAGGATTTTTAGATTTGGGAGGGGGGTGTGTGCGTGTGGTGGTGGTGATGGTGGTGGAGCCATCAAATTTGTGACTTTTCCAAACAATTTTTGCTCCCAAATGGGGAATGAAAAGACACAAGAGGAAAAACTAGGTACTTCCTCTTTAAACCTCCTCAGCTGGAACAATGGTTGCACTCAGAGTCCCCACCCCCAGTGATGGAAGGTAGCTCACCAAAAGCAGGGATCAAAAATCAGACCGAACCCACCCAGATTTTGAAGGACAAAGCTGCTCCAGGAGCTCAGCCTTCAGTCTCCACTGCTGCCTGCCATGTGGTGGAGAGATGGGGGCATGGAAGCCACTGCACAGAAAATGAAACTCACCAACATTTACATACACCAGCCTCTTCCGCCAGCTCTTCCCTGGGAGCACACGATGCTCCACTAGATTCCAGAGTTTCAAGATAGTTGGTTCAGACCAGCCAATAGCTGTTTTGGTAGAGGGTCTAATTCCTGGAAATTCCTACTTTGCCATCTTTTGCAATCCCAGGTGGTTATGCTCTTTTTTTTACTTTTTATTTTGAAATGCTTTCAAACTTATAGGACAGTTACAAAAATAACGAAAACCCCATACAAAGAACTCCAACATATCCCTAGTCCCAGCCCAATACCCAAATGCACCAATTTTAGCATTTACTATATTTGCCATATCATTCTTTCTTTACATCTATCCATCTACTCTATCTCTCTATTTCTCAATCCAGTTTCTGAACACCTCAGTGTAGGTTGTATGCATCATGCTCCTTGAACACTTCATGCTGCCATCCATGGACATTTCCTAAGACTATTCATTTACGTAAGCCCCCTTAAGTTCAGTTACCAAGTTCAAGAAATTTAACGTTACTACAAAGCTTACATTCTATATTCCAACTTTTTTACATGTCCCAATAATGTCCTTTTGAGCCTTTTCTCCTCTCTTGCTAGATCCCATACAGGGTCACATATTGCATTTAATTGTCATTGTCTCTTTAGTTGTTCTTTCTTTTTTTATGTGGGAACATATATATACAACATAACTTTTCCCATCTCAGCCACTCCCATGAAAACTATTCAATGGGCTTGATCACAAACACATTTTTTTAAAGGTTTATTTCTTTCTTTCTCCCCAGCACTCCTGCACAGGCCAGCACTCCGCACAGGCCAGCTCTCTGCATGGGCCAGCTCGCCTTCACCAGGAGGCCCCGGGGATCGAACTCTGGACCTCCCATATGGTAGACAGGAGCCCACTCGCTTGAGCCACATCCACTTCCCACAGACACATTATTGTAGTACCCCCATCACCTTCCATTACTGAAAATTTCCCATCTTCCCAAACAGAAACCCTACAGCCATTATGTGCCAACTCCCCATTCCTCCTGCCCCGCAACCCTTGGCAAACTGTACTCTAATTTCTGTCTCTATTAGCTTGCATATTCTCTGATATTTTCTTTGTAGTTATCATGAGGTTTAAATTTCATATCCTAAATCTATAACAATCTCATTTGCTTTGATACCAACTTACTTTCAATAGTATATACAAACTGTGATTCCATACCACTCCTTGCCCCCACCTTTATGCATTCCTTGTCAAAAATTACATGTTTATACTTTATGAGTCCAAAACCACTGATTTATCATTACATTCTATGCATTTGCCTTTTAGATCCTTGAAGAAGTAAATGTGGAATTCCAGACCAAAAATACAATAAGACTGGCATTTATATTTACCCATCTTATTACTCTCACTGGAGATCTTTGTTTCTTCATGCAGCTTTGATATATTGCCTATTGTCCTTTCCAAACTTTCCTTAGCATCTCATTTAGGTTCAGTCTAATGCTGACGAACTACCTCAGCTTTTATCTGGGAAGGTCTTAATTGTTCCCTCATTTTTTAAAGACAGTTTACCAGATATAGAACTCTTGGTTGGCAGTTTCTTGCTTTGAGCACTTTAAATATGTCGTCCCACTTTCTTCTTCTGTGATTTTCAGTGAGAAATCAGGGTTTCATCTTATTGAGGCTTGTACGTAATATACTGTTTCTCTCTTGTGGCTTGCAGAAATCTCTCTTTATCTTTGGCACTCAGTTTGATTCTAATATCCCATGGTGTGGGTCTATTAGGGTTTATCCTGTTTTGAGTTCATTGGGTGTCTTTGGTATGTATAATCATGTCTTTTGTTGAATTTGGGAAAGTTTCAGTCATTATTTCTTTGGATATTCTCTTTGCCCCTTTCTCTCTTTTTTCTCCTTCTGGGGCTCCCTCAGTGCAAATATTATTACATTTGATGGTGTCTCACAGGTTGGTCAGGCTCTGTTCACTTTTCTTCATTCTTTCTTCATTTCTTTCTCCTCAGACTGGATTATTTGAATTGCCCTATGCTCAAATTTACTGATTCTTTCTTCTGCCAGCTCCAAACTACGATTAAACACCTCTAGGGAATTTTTTACATATGTTACTGTCATCTTGAACTCTGTTTGGTTCCTTTTCATAATTTCCATCTCTCCATTGATATTCTCTTTGTGTTCATCTATTGTTTTCCTGATTTCCTTTAGTTATGTGTCCATGTTTTCCTTTAGCTCTTGAGCATAATTAGGACCATTTATTTTTAAGTCTTTGTCTGGTATGTCCCAGGTTTAGTCCTCCTCATTGATAATTTCTAATGCTTTGATCTTCTTTGCTTGGGCTATTACTTCCTGTTTCTTTGTATATTTTGTAATGTTTTGTTGAGAAATCTGGACATTTTGACATTTTAATGTATTATTGCTGGATTTAGACTCTGAGAAGTCTGCTTCTTTAGCTTGTGTCCAGTTGTATTACAACAGAGCTTTCTTTGAGTACCAAGAGCTAACAAAAAGAAAAAGGAGGAAAGAAAAGTCCTTTCTAGTCTTTGCGAGTGATCTGTACCATTGGTCATCAGAGCTTATCCACACAATGAGTTTAGAGACTAGATTGAGGTCAAAGTACAGCAGCCTCCCAGGTCCTTTCTACACATGTCTTACCTTGGGCATGCTTGTATAGTCCTAGGAATTCCCCATTTACACATATACAAATATCCCTTCTTTCCTAGGAAACACTTTCTTCATAATCCTGGGCACTGCACTGTATATCATTCAGCCAGGAATCCCTTGCTCCAGCAGCCACTTGACTCCTCTCCCACAATGTTATGTAGGAGAGTCCTTTGAACTGCAGGGCACATTCTGGGGCAGCAAGTCCCTTAGGCCACCACCAGACAGACTGGGCCAGTCATACGTGCTCCTAGTATGTACATAATGGTTACTCTGCTCACTCTGGAACTGGGGTCAGGAATCCACACTGGGAGTGTGAGCCGGCTCCACCCCAAGCTGGCAAGGAGATGAGGGAGTGGTCAGTCAGGGCACCATGAGATCCTGCCACTTTTAAGTAGGCTTGTTCTTTATTTGGTACTCACCCTGTTACTGCCATCCTTTAACCATTTTCTGGAGCTTTGAGAAAGATGTTTCTGCCAGTTCTTTCTTGTTCAAATTTTCTGCGGGGGAACAGAACCCTGAAGTATCTCACTCTGCCATCTTGTTTGAGGTGGTCCTTCGGCATCCTTTTACTAATAAATGGTTCCCAGGGTGATAAAGCCATCCCTGCCACCACTTACTACCTGGGGAAAATCTTACCTGGCAAAGGACCCACTCCGCAGTCATTTTCTTCCTCCTTGTTTCTGGCTCCTTTCAGTATTTGGTAGTTTAATAGGTATCTTGATAATCACGGGCACTGAGAAGAGTTGGGTACTGGATCACTTTAGTGACAATGTCCATGAGACTACCTTAATGTGTCCTTTGTCCTGTGAACTCCAGGATCGATAGCATTGCTCCTGCTGTAGTCAGAAAGACTTCACCTTCTCGACACTGTTTGCTTTGCTTGAATCAATGATTGGGACACCCAGTAGCTATGGGAGTAAAATTGCTTCTGGTTTCCTCACAGCCTGTCAGTCTTTGTTATATCAGAGAGGGCTGAAAAAATGATTTCCTTTTCGTCCCAGTCCTAACATGGCTGCTGTTTAATTTCAATTAGCAAAGCTTGAAAAAGAATATTATGCCAGGAGTAATGAAAGCAGGAGGGGTCTCCTTACTCACCTCCACTCCTCCTAATTGAGGATCTGCAATATCCCCCAGCAGGACTGTGAAGTTTGGATTCTGGGGAATTCGGGTGCCTGGGGCTTTGATGTAGCTCTCCTTTCAAACAAGTGACAGAACAGGAACCACAAGCCTCCAGGAAGGATTAATTTAACTTTTTAAAGTCTAAAAATTAGCTGTACAGATCAGACTTGTCTACACCAAATCGTCAACTTGTTCACGTCAAGCCCTGGCTTTCTCCTCTCTGTAAGTAGTCAAGCTGCTTTAAAAGCTCCTGCTCTTCGCCTGCTGGGAAAGCCAACCCCTTTCTCCTACATCAAACAAATATTTGTTCTGGTTGACACATTATAATCTCTACCAACAAGCAATGCAACCTCCTCCCTACAACTTCTTAAATTTCATTGTATCCATCAGGGTCCCAGCAGGAAAAAGAATTCACCCCCAAATGGCACAGAAGAAGAGAATTTAAGGAAGGGGCTACTTACAGAGGAGCAGACAGGGTTAAGGGAACAAACAAGGAAAGGTGAGACACCCAGAGACTAGCAACAGCAGGAAGCTGTTACAACCCTTAAGCTAAAAGGAACAATGGAAAGAAATAGCCTTACCAGAGCCCGTGGCAATTGGGGGAATGGCCCAGCAGAAGCTGTCATTGTGGAAAGATGGGACCTTTGCCAGAGAGGTTACATAAGGGTAAGACCAGAAAAGAAATATCCTCCTGCCTCCCAGTTCCCTGCATATGCCTCCCATTGCCAATCCCAGCCAGAAGAGTAAAATATGGATAAGTATAATTAGAATGGAAAGTTATGCATTAAATTTGATAACCTCCTATAGCAGTTTGGTATTATTTATGAATTCCAAAAATAGATATTAGATTATGTTTGTGAAGTGGTATGTTCCTCTGGGCATATTAGATTGTATTGGATTCAGAGATTTCACTGTTACTTGATTAAATTATGATTAAGGCCTTGATTGGGCCACATCAGTAGGACGTTGAGTCCCTGCCCCAGAGAAAACGACACAGCAGAGGAGTTAGTTGGAGTTTTGGAGCTGGAGCCCCGGGAAGTGAACATGCAGGAGAAGAGCACAGAGGAATAGAGATGGCTCCATAGACACGGCAGAGGCCCCAGGAAAAGAGAGCCTGAGAGTCTATAGCTGACCTTGTGGAGAGAACAGAGCAGCTAAACGCAGAGAGAGACAAGACTTATCCCAGCCTACAGCTGATATTGGAAGAAGCTGGGACCATTGAGCCTTAAGAGGAAGAGGAAGGCTGGACCCTTGCAGACGTCGGCAGCCATCTTGCTCCAACACATAGCAACAGACTTTGGTGAGGGAAGTAACTTAAGCTTTATGGCCTGGTAACTATAGGCTTCTATCCCAAATAAATACCCTTTATAAATGCTAGCAGATTTCTGGTACTTTGCATCAGCACCCCTTTGTCTGACTAATACACCTCCTTCTGAGAAAAAATATTAAAGAATGAATGTCCAAATGGATTGGCAAAGAAAAGTCAAGTCAAAAGCTCTCCTCTATCGTTCAAAGAAATGTCAGTCAACTCTGCTCCCCCTTAAGCTTAGTATGTGATTTTTCTCTTTCTTTTTGCTGCCAAACTCCTCAAGTAGGTGGTGTATGTCTTCCTGCCCCCTTTTCCCTACCACACATCCCTTCTTTAGCCCTCAGCAAGCTGACTTAATGGCTTTATTAAAACTATCCTGTGCAACGTCACCAGTGATCTTGCTGCCAGTTTCTGTGAGCTAGCCGGTTTCCACCTCAGCGCGTTGGCTCTGGTGCTCAGCTCCACCCCCCTCAAGGGCTCCTCCTTCCTCCTCCTGACTGAGCATTCTCCCCATCTCTTGGTCCTCAGTCCTCCTCTCATGACCATCTCCAGTGCTCCCAGCTGCAGTTCTGACTTATGTGATCACAATCCAGAGTTCTCTACGCTGCAGCGCAGTAGCTCTTACTTCCTGTGAGCCTTTGCTCCACGGTGCCATCCAAAATCCTAGTGCCTCTCGCTCGAAGTCATGTCTTCCTCTTAATGTTCTTATTTGTGACTGAAAATTTCAGGGTCCACTCCCCCATCCCAGTATCCAGTTAATCACCAAGCACTGTTGATTTTCCTTTTCATTTCTAGGCCCTCCTTTCCTCTCACTCTCTAGGCCTCAACCCTAGACCAGACCCTGGTCTCCACATGCAGCAGCCTTCTAACTGGTCTCCTTGCCTTCCATCTCTTTCCTCCCCACCACCCTGCACACCACTGCCAGACTGCTTGTAGCAGGACATCATTTAATCACATTAGTCCCCTCTTCAAAAACCTCTGTTGATTACACAGCAAAGCTCAAACTCCTTAGCTGGGTCTCTAAGTCTCTCCACCATCTGAACCAATACTCCAGGCTGGCTGTCAGGACAAAGTGGAGCTCCAGGTAAATGGCGTTGTGTTGCATATGGCAAACTGCCTTCCTCACACCTTGTATTCCTTCCAACACTGAAAAATACTGAAATGTAAAGAACTTATATTTTTCTAAATCAAAATCCCCTTCTTACTGCATTTTTAAATGTTGAAATCATACATAATAGTTGGTGAAAATATGATTCCCATAATCAATATTTTGCCATTCTTGTTTCATTCATCCCCCTCCAATTTTTCTTTCTGCTGGAGTTTTTTAATGAGCAAATCCAAGTCATCATATCATTTCTCCTGTAAATACTTCAGTAGCTAATCCTAATAGATAAGAACTTTAAAAATACTATTGTCATGCCTAACAAATTAGCAAAAATTCCTTAATAACTATAATCAACATTTAAATAGGAGGTCCACAATTTTTTTGTAAGTAAAAATTGTTATCTGGCCCCTTTTTGGGGGGCAATTTGACAGCAGATTTCACAATTTAAAATGCACATACCCTCTGACTTTGCATTCCACACATAGAAATTTATCTTAGCAGGCAATATATCCACTAAACTATGTAAACATGGCATAATTTATGATAGGGGATTTAGGAGGGGAAGAGAACCATAGAAGAAAGTGGAGAAAGAAGGAGGAAGGAAAGGGGTTGCTGGGCCTCATTTTCCTGCCTTCTCTCCAGGTGAACCACACAGAAGCCTGTGAGACTGAGCTCTCACTGGAGAGAAGGTACACTGTAGGGGCAAGGGGGAGAGAAGAGCCGGCGTGGGCAGAGAGAAGCGGGGAGGTAAGTTCCCCAACTGAGTGTGCAGCTACTTCCTTGGTGAAGCCCTTTAGCGTGACCAAGAAGTACATGACTTCAGGTCCAGAAAACCAGCTTCAAGCCTCTACCTAAGCTTCTACCCAGGTATGCTCTCTCTTTCCAGTAGGCCACCAAAATTGTTTGGAGATCAACTAGGATTAAACGAGTATTTGTATGATTTCCCCTAGTGCTATTAAATTCTCGATTTACAAGTTGTGACGTGGATGTATGATTTGTGTCTGTATGTAAATCGATGTGCCCAGCAGGAAAAAAAATAATTGTGTATGTGAGAGAATTCAGAAAAAGAAAACCCTATTTTGTAGGTAAGAATATTAGCAATTAGCACAAGGAACCAAGGTGTGATTGGTGATTATGTCCTCCTCTGGCAAGTTCATTGAAGAACTGACTAAATCCGAGGACCATCCTCCCTTAGGATCTGAAATGCTGATCTCTAAGAATCTATGAAGGAGCTCACTATAAATATAAGGGCCTGGCACATCGCTCTCAGAGTGCGTGAGAGGAGGTCGCTCCACAGCCAGGTGATGGCACATGGTGCAGAGTGTATGTACTGTACTCTGTGTTTGCATCATTGGCCCCAGTCACAAATGTCATCAAGTGCCTATTCTTGGAAGGCCCTCTCAGGCACTGAGACGCTCAACAACTGCCAAACGACTCAGCCTCTACTCCTGCTCTTAAAAGAGTTGCAATTCAGTTCAGGAGATAAGAAATGCACATAAATCACAATAACAGAGTAGAACGTGATCATTTAATAAGGGAAATGTGCTGAGTGCTCATGCAACTCAGAGAAGGAAAAACCATGACCAGCCATGACCAGCTCAGGAAATAAGTCACTGCCAAGGCGGGGCTAGGGCATGGGTGCGTGGAAATGGGAGAGAAGGTGGCCCCAAGCAGAGGCAACGGCAGAAGCAAAGGCCCAGAGGTGGACAGTTTCTTCCCTGGCAGAGTATTGGTTGTCCTCCTCCAGAGCATGCTCTGCGTGGGCCCCCTGCCGGCTGACGGATTACCTCCCTGACCCCTGCACGGTGGAGGGTTAGTGTCCTAGCCCAATTGCCCTCTGTTTTGTTTAAGGTCTCATCGTGAGGAGAAAATTCACTCCAGCAAGTTAAAGCCAGGTATTAAATGACTTACGAAATTGCCAGGAAAGCTAAAGAAGCAGACTCTAGGTTGCACTTTCAGGAGCAGCTCTGAGAACCGTGCCACCAAGGGAGCTGCTGCTGCTTTTGTGATCAGGAAGTTGCTGTGATTAGGAAGAGGTACAATCAGGAAGTGGCCACCATCAGTGTTGCCACAGAAAATCCAGACACAGCCTTGATGGTGCAGCCAGAAAAAAACAGCAACCCCCAAAAGCATGGACTCCGCCTCATATTTTATCTTCCACATTCACACAGGTCATCTAACTGGCAGAACTTAAATGACATCCAGATCCCTAAGTGCAAAAGCATCTGTAAAATAAAAGAGGGTCTGGGAAATAATGGTTGTTAGCTTTCCAGGCTCCATGGGACGGGAAGGAATGTTGGAAGAAGTAGGAATCCATTCCTCCTCCAACCCACCACACCCTCATATCCACCAATGATAAGGGACTAGGTGGCCCACACTGAGAACTTTGGAAAGACTGCTTAAAGCAGAAAGCAGGAGACAACACTCGTCACATTAGATAAGAAATAAAAGCCTGGAAAAACATTTGAGACTGGGTGTCCTTTATGAGTCAAGGGTTCTCAAACTCCTCTTTTTGATGTCTTCTTTTTGATGCTGCCACTTATGATTCCTGGGTTTTTGCAAAGAACTGCAGGAGCTGGTGGGGTTGTATGGCAATGTTAGCAGGCTTTGATTGTCAACTGAACAATTTGCTTAGGATTTGGAAACAAAGGAAGGAGAGTGTCAAGAGCCAGAAGAGCAGGAGACAGGCAGCATGCCTCTGTGCTCCCAGCAGCAGAGGGAGAATGCATGAGAGAGAGATTGACACCGGAGGTGGTGCACTTTGGGGGAGTGACAGCCTCCTATGGGGAGGTAATGGGATCTCTGCACAAAGTGCCAGCTCCCTATCACAATAAACCCTTGATGTGGCTAAAGACCACATTCCTGGCAAAGGATTCTAACAGGTGTCAGGATGGGCCTGAGGGGAGAAAGAATGTTCAGTTATTAGCATGGTTAAGGAGAAACAGCAAGGAGTCCATGAAGGAGACCAACCAGAATAACTGATAGTTTATAGTAACTGATTTATTACAGAGAAGTGTCTGAACCTACCTGTCCTTGAAGATCCAGCTTGTCTCATATCAACTAATTCATTCATTCATCCATTCAAGGATATCTGCCCAACACCTTCATGTGTTCAACATGTACAAGGTGCTATGCTTGTCACAGTGTCACTAGGAAAATGAGTGAGGGAGACAATCTTCTCTCAAGCAACTTCTCTCTGATAGAGACTTAAGACATGAATAAATAATTCTAGCACAAAGTAGCAGGTGAAATAAAGTGAGGTGAAAATTCCAGGATGGGAGAGTTACTTTAATTTCATGGAGGGAAGTGAGGAGAAGGATCTGGGAAACCTTCCTGGAGCACCCCATCCTTAGGAATACAGCCCATCTGAACAACCACAGTGCTCTCACTCAGCCGGCTCCTGCCATAAGCTGCCTTGTGGAGTTAGCTGTCTTTTAATACATCTGATCTTCTCATTTATATTGGACCTAAATAATGAACACTGGGAGTTTTTAATGAATTGAGATCAAGTATGTAAATAAGTGTGTTTACCCATATAGCAGGTAAATAAAAAATATTTGTCTTTCTGTGGGATGGAAATGGACCAAGAGAGAAATTTAAATGTTACCAGTGAATATAAACTAGAAATACAGTACAATCCTTTGACCAAGTTCACTGGGAAAGGATTGCTATCTGCAGGTTTGCTTGAATTCTTTTTTTTTTTTTTTTTTTTTTTTTACAAATCTGTGTTTTGTTTTTATTTATTTATTTATTTATTTATTTATTCCCCCTTTGCTGCTTGTGCTTGCTGCGTCTATTTGCTTTGCGGTTTTTTTTTTCTAGGTGTCTGCTTGTCTCCCTTTTTGTTGCATCATCTTGCTGCGCCAGCTCACCGTGCTGCACAGGCCATCAGCTCACCAAACCGCGTGGCCAGCTTGCCTTCACCAGGAGGCCCCGGGAATCGAACCCAGGGCCTCCCATATGGTAAACGGGAGCCCAACCAATTGAGCCACAGCCGCTTCCCTTGAATTCTTTATTATTATTTGTTTTACAGCCAGGCCCTTCTGTATTCTCACAATCATGTTAGGAAGTGTTTTAGTTTGCCAAAGGCTGCTGGGAACAATGTACCACAAATGTGTTGACTTTTATAATGAGAAATTATTAGGTTAAGAGCTTTCAGTTCTGAGACCATGAAAGTGTCAAATCAAGGCATCATCAGAGATGCTTTCTCACTGAAGTTCGGCTGCTGGCGAACCTGGGTTCCTTCCATGTGGAGAGGCACATGGAGGCATCTGAATGTCTGGGTCTCTGCCTTCTCCTAAAGGCTTACTTTCTCCCTGAGCTCAGCTGTGGATGATCAGGCATATGGCCCTCTCCTCCAGGCCTCCTCTCTTTGAGACTCTTGAGAGACTCTTTCTGAGCCTCTGTGCTCTGCTTATTCCATCCTCCGGCCTCCAGGACCTCTCTCTCAGTCTCTAGGGGTTTCTCTATCTCTGCCACCTTTTCTGTGTGTCTGCTGCTTTCAATCCTACATTTATTTTAAAAATTCTAGCAAGAGGACCAAAACCCACCCTGAGTCACATCTCACTAAAGTAATCCAATCAAAGGCCCCCCCACTGTATCTAATACAATCAAAGGATCCCACACCCACAGGAACTGATTGGCATCAATAACATGATCTTATCTGGGATCCACAAAAAGCTTCAAACTGTTACAGGGAGAATTCCTCTGGAAATAGCTGTTTGTTTCTTACTATGAAATGCAGTCGGGAAGCAGCTGTGGCTCAATCAGTAGGGCTCCCGTTTACCATATGGGAGGCCCCAGGTTTGGTTCCCGGGGCCTCCTGGTGAAGGCAAGCCCGCCCGCACGGCGTGGTTAGCTGACCCAGCGAGCACAAGCAGCAAGGGGGGGATAAATGAATAAATAAATAAATAAATCTTTAAAAAAAAAAAAAGAAATGCAGTGAAGGCATACATGATTTTAGCTGCATTTCAAACCATGTGTAATGTGACAGGTGGTGAAGGTCTTCCTGACAACTGTTGGGAATGAGAGTATCCGTAATGAAAATGTAGGCATAGTTCCTATAGCTTTACTACTCTAACTCCAATTTAAATTTAAATCCAAAATGCACTGTTCTAAGAATAATTGTTCAATGTCCAACATGAAATTATGAACTCAAATTAGCACCTCATCACCCTCTCAAGGAAAAGCCTGAAAACTGAGGACATGAAGCCCGTTTTTTTACTTTCCTGTCAGATACTTCCAGGTCAGTGCTGAAGCATGAGTGTGGGGAGAGGAAGAGTGCTGGCATCTAGTGAGCAGAGGTCAGAGCTGCTGCTAAACATCCTACAGTATACAAGGCAGCCCCACAGAAACCCCGGCCTAGATGCATCATGCACCCATTTCTCTCTGAGGTCTTGCCACTAACTTTGAGGTACTGTCAGATCTCAGGCCACAAGTCCCCTGTGCAGTCAGGACTCCCAGCCTTTTCTCTACTCTTCCCTTTTACCCTTTTCCTCTTCCCCTTTCCTCCTCCCAGTTTTTGGGGAATCTCTTTTATGTCCTGGGAAATCCTTCCACATTCATGTTTCTTCAAGATACTAGGTCTGTGCCCCCAAATCCTCATTTCCAAGTTGGGGGAGGGTACCATAGGCATTTAGGGCAGGACAGTTCTTGGATGGTGCAGGACTGTCCATTATTGTTGGGTGTTTGGCATCCTCAGCCCCTGGAGAACCAAATGCCAATAGTACCTTCCATTCATTGGAACCACCACTAAAACCCACAGCATCCTTTTGGGGGTGATAATACCCCATTGGAACCACTGTCCTAAGAGCTTAGGCTTTAGTAATGAAAACTCAGAAAGACTTTCGCCTGCCCTGCTACATGCCTCCCCAAAAGCAATGACCAATCAAACTACCTGCTAGTAGGAAGAGAAGGAAAAGTGGAAAACAGGGAAGGGGAAAATATGTTGATATATCTAAATAGTATCTGGCCACATTCCACTTGCTTTCTGCAGTAAACATTTAATGCAAAGATCCATAGAAACTTGGAGCAACACAGGTTGTTTTTCTATTAAACAGTCATTAAAGCTGAGTCTTTTCATGGGGCCATTTCCATGCAGACTTTTTGACATGGCCTCATTCCAAGAGCCAGCATTAAAACTCTGTTTTTTGTTACCAGGTAATGTGTCTACCAGACATCTCTGACTCTCAACCCATCCCTGTACCTCTAAGGAAGGGGTAGAGGAGAGTGTCTGGAAGGAAGGAAGCACAGGAAAGGGTATTAATGTCTATTTCTTCCATTACTTAGTAGCTGAAAATACAATGGTTTGCGTTTTGGCAGAGTCAGAGTGACTACACCAAAAACTCAAATGCCACATTCACTCTGAATTCCTCTGCTTCTGAGGCAGGTTTGTACAGCAGGCTTCTTGTAAAGAGAAAACAGTCCTGGTCTCAAATGACCAGCCTTCTTATTTGCCACCAGGATTCACACTTCCCAAAAGAGAAAATTGGCTTGGGTTGGTCTGTCTCTATTCAGCCTGGAGAATTCTACTGAGCACAGTCAACGTCAAATCTGCTCAAAGGCAATTGGCCCCTCATGCTCAACCCACAGAATGGATGGGCCAGTTTGCCAAACACAGGACAATAGCAAATTGTTCAGAGAGGAAACTCTTTGGGCCATTTTCCTCAGAAAAATGTAAATGGCAGGCATTCTAGCCCTCAGCCTGTCCAGTACACTATGGGGTGTAGAAAGAGCACTGGACCAGGAGTCCTTACTCTGTGTCATTTTGTTCTAACCTCTACTTTTCTAGATCTTAATTTTTGCACTGGTAAAATGCATCGTGCCTACATCATGGGGTTGTTGTGCAGTTTAAATAAGGTAATGGTTATGAAAGTACTTTGAAAATCTGTGAGCCTATTTGATTATAAGGAATTATAATGTTATTCCTTGATTATAGATTAACAACCATAATAAAATTGCTATTGCAAGTTTTAGCATAATAGCACAGATTGTCCTTCCCTTTAATGATACTCATCAGGGTTAAAATACCCAAGCTTTTCCCTCATATTCTCCCAGCATCTTTCTTCTGCATGAGGCCATGAGGCTCAGGGGCCCCCAGGCATATTCCTTTACATAGGAAAGGTTCCAGAAGGCCACTCTGTTTAAAGGAACATTGCTTAGATATGGATTAGACAGCCTCCTGGAACCTTCCAAGCACTAGCTGCCTGACCATCTCTAGCAACTGGATCAGCAAAAGGAAGTGTGGGAATGATGTTCCAGTAGAAATCAGACAATTTCAATTAGTAAACATATTCTGCTTAGTAGCTGGATAACTTGCCGGTTCCAAGGGCAGCCCTTCCCCATCCCAGTCAGAAGGAGATTGCCCTGGTTTAAAGGCCCTGAAAGGGGCTGGACAGCTAGCTCTAACTCAAGGCAGCTTGCCACGCTGTTCTGCAGAGAGACAGATGTGAGGCGAGACAGTTCCGCAGAGGCCTTCCAGAGGCCCCATCGCAGCAGGGTGGGCATGGAGCCGCATGTGCTACCCACAGCGTGGCGTGGGGTCTTTCTCCTTCCAGACCCAAATGGCGCTCTGCTGATATAAAATTCATTGCAACACTTCTTTTCATTTCCTCTCTGGCTGCTTTGCTTTCTCCGGCTCCATGAAGATTTCCATAGTTACCAATCTCTCTGTGTAGAGTCAGCGCCGACCACCAGCGGTCTGCCCTAATTCCACTGCCATCCTCTCTCTTCGTGACTTCTCCCCACATTGCTTATTCCAGCAGAGCATTAGAACAAGGGCTCGGATCTAGCTGAGTAAGTGATTTGCAACTACATTTTCCCCCTTATTAGAGGAACCTACTCACTAAAAGAAGCCACTGCAGAAACTACGATTTGTCCACCCCCCCCGCAAAAGACCTCTCCAATAATCCCCCTATATTTCTTAAGTTTCCTTTTGCTTGATCTTCAACTTGGATTTTGTGAGGGCTGGATCTGCCTTGTCTCTTTTCAGCTATTAAAGCAGGTTTTACGTCTTTTTTTAAAGTGACATTCATAAAGGGAGGAGGTCATCGGAGGGCTAGCCCCCCGCAGACTGTCGGCAAGGGAGGACTCTGCCTCCTGCCAGAGGAACACAGGCAGACTGCTGACAACACCTCAGCCGAAGGGGAGCGGTGACCTTGGGCTGGAAACAAAGGGCCAGTCCCCGGACCGTGCGTCCTAATTCCCTGCAACAACACAGCAACTCACTCTGGGAAGAGCAGAGAGCAGAAAACAAAGGCTCATTTGGCATCTCTGATATCATCTTTGAGAGTGAATAAGACAAATAACTTAAAAGGGGCGAGGGAGATCAATGAAGCTGCTAAGCTGAGACTGCCCTTATGAGGGGCTCTGATTTATCAGCCTTCATAAGAGGTGATAAGCTCTCGAAGTGAGTGTGCTGTGATGGGCGGCTGTACCTCCTGGTGTGTGTGTGTGTGTGTGTGTGTGTGGCACGCATGCACACACACACATGTGAAGGGGGAAGTGACTGTGACAGGGACTGAAAATAAACACTTTGATTCCATTATTCACTGATCCATGGGTTTGCCTTACTATGATGAGGCTGTTAATTGGGGCATTCCAAGGTACAACTCAAAGCTGAGGAGAATCACATTTCAGAATGGGCTGGAAAGTAGAAAACTATTGCTGAAAGCGGAGCCCTGTCCTTTTCGCTGGTATTATTATGAAAGCTGTGCTCCTTGTCTTAGCAGAGCAGAGTCAGAGAAACTGTGCCTCCATTCTAAATGGAGGAGGGCAGTTCTGCCCAGGGCAGGGGACGTACAAGATCCAGCAGGGGGAGGGAAGCTATTATTGAAAATAAGAATAAGAAAATAGAGCTGTAAAGTGGGTGAGTAGCCGGGCTGAATATTGGTGCTGAACAGTGTCTGAGCACTAACTGGTCTGCCTGAGTAAGATTAAAATCTGCAGGGAAATTTTGTTCCTTAGCACTGGCAGAAATTAGGAATAAATTCAATTGCATTCTGCACAATAGCTGGAAGCGATTGAGGTTAAGTGGCCTCGCTCTCTGATGTGTTAGTATTACTGAGCACTCTCTGCTCATGTGACTCGGTGCAATCTGCTCTTGGAACATGTCGCCATGGCAACTGATGATTTCTATTACAGAACATTCAAGTTCACATTCTAGGCCTGTCATACACTTGGAAATTTCCAGTTAAAATATTTACTTATGAAAAAGGTAAAAAAAAAAAAAAAAAAAAAAGCCACCCTCAGACTCTTTCAAGGATAGAAAACAAAAAGATGCCCCTGATGCAGTGAGATTTATCTGCAGACAAGAACAGACTGTTGCATTTTCCCTTAGCTGTTGCCACCAAACAAAAATTTCCCATGAGATAGCCAACTTTGTTGGGGAGGGAGGAGAAAGTTGGAATCTTACCTGCTATAGTTTGCTGTGCAGGTGCGATGTGGGTCTGAGTGTGATGACAGAGTGTCTGAAAAACCTACAGATCCGAGTTTCCATTCGACTCTCTGAGGCACAGGGTTCCAATTTCAGCTTTCCACTAAAGATCTGCACCAGTTTATTTTAGCCAAGCCTAAGCTGGGAAAGAGCCGTGCTTACCTCTTCAGCCACGAGGAAGGGGGAGGGCTCTCCGTCTGGTTGGGTACTATTCTGGAGTCCCCAGGGAATATGAAGATCAGCCCCTGCAGAGGAGTAGGGCAGTCGGGGACAGGACATGGCAGGCTGCTCTCTCGTGGAAGCCATATCCTGTTGTGTGACAGAAGTGCTGCCCCTGGGGCCCCAGGGACCCCTTCCCAGCCTTTTCAGGAAGGCTTCTTTTTAGGCTTGTATAAACTCACTGGCTTCTCCCTGGAGAAAGACAGTCAAGGGTTAAGCTGAACCTTTCCTGAGAAAGAAAGCACTATTTCTCAGCCAGGCACTACACGGGGAGGGATTGCTAAGGAGGCATCTTGGCTTCATGCACTTTTTCCCCTTAGTCAAGCACTTTAAGTATGTTAATAAAAGAGTCCCCAAAGCTTTTGCCATCAGAAGGTTTCAGGAGGCTCCAACAACCCTAGATGTGCAATCACCTGGTGAGGGCACCCGAGGACTCACAGATAGTTCTCTCTCTAGTTATTAAAATCTCTATGATCTTTTTTTGGCACTGTGGTTTCTGCAGAGTCTAATTGGAATCATATTCCAGTTTGTAGCTAGAACCCACTTTGTTTAGCAGGGCAGTGTTTCCTGAGCTTGCCTAATCAGAGAGTCACTGGGCTGTGTGTTTAAAATACCTATTCCCAAGCCCACCCCAGACCTACTGAGTCAGAATCTCCAGAGCCTGGGAGTATGTACTTTTACAATCAAGAAAATCCGAGAAGCAGTGCACTTGGATTGAGAAGCCTATCAGCAAAATTAGGGCTGTCTGCTTCTTCGGAAATTATCCCAATGTCCCTACATTAGGCATGGCAAGAACATACTCCCAATGTCCCTACATTAAGCACGGCGAGATTTCTAACCATTATTGATACAGAATGAGACAAAAAATATTGGGCAAAATTAAAGAAATGTAAAGAGTGTATTGATGGTTGTGGCTCTGGAGATTCCCCAGTGGAGGCATGAGTGAATTCAGTCCTGTTAATATGAGTGTATTTTCTATGCAACAAAATAGTGATCCCATGGGTAAGAAAACAACTTCTTAAAAACTCGGATTAACCAATGTGCCAACTGCAAGAAAGGAGTATTGTGCACTTAGAACTACCAGGCCCAGCTGACTGGGGGTGGGGAAGAATTGCAGGGTTAAATTTTCAGTCTCACTCAGCGGCTTTGTCTATGAGGATTTACAAGACAGGTGGTATATTTACAGATTGCTGAGTGTGCGTTTGCGAAGGTGGGGGGGTGGCAGCATAAAAGATGGCTGCAATAAAGCCACAAACCTTGCTAGGAAGGCACCTGCTCCATATTGAGCAGAGAAGACACCAAGCACAGAAGAAACCCTTACACCCTGGGCTTGGCATCTCCAGTACCCAAAACAAGTGATTGTCACCTGGATGTGCAACTATGTCGGAGAACTCTAGATAAAGACTTCGGTGCCAATACCACTCAGACTGATCTTTCTCCCCTACCTGGGGGGAGGAAGTGGAGGTAGGTGAACTTTCAGTCATTCTGTTGATCCAAAAGGGTGCGTGGTCACATAAGGCGGTCTGGCGAGCACTTAGAGAAATTAATTCAGGAGTCCTCAAGAACTCCTCTCACACACACACATACACACACACGCACACACACACACACGCATGACTCTCTAGCTCTTGGAGAGAGAGAGAGACACAGAGTGAGAGACAGAGGGAAATTGGCTTAACGTGCTCTTCTAGAACCAGAAATCACGAGTCCAGAAATCTCTTTTTTGGATTCTGGAGCCTTACAAGTTTATGGACCCTCTCCAGCCAAGGAAACGGGAGACCCCAGAACTGGGACGGCTCTGGCCCAGCCCAGCCCAGGCTGCCGCCTTTGTGTGGGGCAGCAGTGTCACCTAGTGATGCTACGGTTAAGTACAAGCTGCTTTCCTGGGAACCATCCAATCTGATCAAACTGTAATAAGATCAATAATTCATAGTAATGAGGAGGGGGAGGAGTATATATAATCCCAAACTGGCAATAACCCCAAAAATCAGTTTTTGTTGAGGCTGAACTGCATTCTGTGACTATATAGTATTTGGGGTTTCCACAAGATTACATAAAAGAGTGCATTCCTGAGCTCATGCCAGTCAGGGTGGAAAGGGAAGGCAAGAGAGTGAGCAAGGTTAAAAGGGTACTGGGTCCCCGTGTTAGTCCAGATCCTCCAAGAAGCAGATGCTGAGATGCAGTTAGAAGTGGAAGAGCTTTATTAGGGTTAACACCTGTGAAAGGCAGAGGAGCGCGGGAGCAAGAAGAGGCAAGGAAAACCTTCAGACTACCCCTGCAGGACTGACACCTGTGAAAAGGAAGGAAGCTGGGGTAGGAAGAGCTTTGGACTGAGCAAAGCTCTGAAAATGGCTTGGCAAGCCCAATGGGGCAATCTAGTGCAAAGACCATCTCTAGAGGAATCCTGCACTGGACGGAAAAAGTGGCCCTTGCACCCCCACTGTGTTCCATCATTGGCTGGGTGCCACCTGGGGGTGTGCCCATGGCTGCACTCCTGGCAGCAGATTCTCTCTGGAAGGGAGACCTGAGCAGCATACTTCCCTGGCTGCCACAGACTAGAAAGGAAGCTGTTCTGAGCTCACTTATTTACCTACAGATCCCCATGTCCACACATGGAGTCTATCAAAAATAGAGAATGAAAGAACACTGTGATTGATGCATCTGAATTGAGTCTAAAACCTAGCACTTGTTCTCATTCCATTAACTAATGTAAACTACAAAGAGGAACTCTTTCTCGGCATTTATTAATCTCACCTTTCTAAACTGCAAGCTGCCTGCCATCCCTTGTGCGTCTTCTGCCCAGGAAACCAAGTTCAATGCCCAATCCTGGAATACCAACAGCACTTAGGGTCTTTCTTGAGATGGATTTGGGTTCTGAAAATGTCTCTATCCTGCCGAAGGCATGAACAATGACCTCACATGTGTGCCCACTTCTCTCCACCCAGTAACGGTCTTTGATGCTGTTGACCATGAGATGCCACTGTCCTGGTGATAGGACCTGATCCCTGTATTTAAAAACATTCAGGAACTTGCTCAGAGGACAGAGGAAGTCAAAGATTTTCAGAAATCCAATCTGGGTGAAGAAACCCAGATAGTATTGCAGGTAAGGACGCAAATTTTTCAAATCACAGTTAAGCCACAATGGCTGTGTTGAACAAGAAATGCAAGGAGCCACTTGCATTGAAACAGTCTAAGGGTAGCACTGTGTTCCACTGTGGGAACAGAGAAAGAATGAGGCTGAGCCAAAAAGAAAAAAACAAATGAACACACAAACTCTTTCTAAAGCTTGTCGAGGAAAGACAAGAGCAGCAGTGAAGGCAGAGTGAGTTAACACCGCCAGAGAGGTTAGAGATTAGGAAAGCGGTCTAGAGAGGAGGAGGCATTGGCAATAAAGTGGCTGGACTAATAAATGAGAAGGGGAGTGAAATTAATGATGACTCTGAGTGGCAGAGATACTGAGCTGCTCTTTTAAATTGGTCTTTAACAAGAAAAAGAAAGGGAGCATAGATAATTAGGAAGTAATGAAGACCTTTAAATATAGATGTTGAAATAAACCATTTAAGGGAATATTTGAAAACATGGCACAATATGTAAATCAGCAGGTCCGGATAATGTGCATTCCACAACCTCGAGGGAATTAGTTAATGAACTTGCTGAATTACTGGCCATTATTCTCAACACCTCCAAGAGACCAGAGATTATAAAATGGAAATACTTGACCAGTCTTTTACCCATTTTTTTTTTTAAAAGTAGCCTTGATAATTACTCTACCTGCCACTGTACACTCTTTCCATCTCATAGGGATGTTGTAATGACAAATGAAGTTAGAGATGTTAAACCGCCTGGAAGAAAGCACGGGGGCAGCATGCTGGTGGTGGCATGCGTGCTCCGTACTGATGGACCAGAGCTGGGGTATATGTGACCCAAACCAGAGATAATCAGATGTTTTGGTTGTTGTGCATTAGAAAGCATTTGGGAGTTGTATCATTATATTTCTGATTTTCAGGCTAACATAAAATCAATTCACATCCCCAGCAAGCACAGCAAGGGAGAGAAAATCCTCATAGTAGGTGTCAATCTATGATGTTACAGGGATGATCCACTGATGGATAATGGAGTGCAGGCAGTATCAAAAATCTCCAAGCTTTCTCTTTAATAGAGTGCAACAAGTTATTCTTTATTTTAATCGAAATAAGCAATACATTGTTCCTGCAGAAAAACAGAAAATACAGAAAAGCAAAGGTAATAGTAAAAATAATCACCTGAAATCCTGCCCTTGCTTATAAAATTTGATGTATTTGCATCCATAATTTTTCCCATGAAAATAAATGCAAAGAAATTTATTTTTATTGAAACTGGATAATCCTATTCATAGTACAGCTCATATATGTATAGTATATAACTTTTTCCACTCACAAACACATCTTTCCATCACTTTAAATTGCTGGTAGTTATTTAACCAATAACTTTTGAAAATTTAGATTTCTGCTTTTTTTTTTTTTTTTTGCTATCATCGGTAACTCTGCAGCCACCATCCTTAAACAAACAGCATTGTATACTTATCCTATTCTTCCCTTAGAATAAAATCCTATAAGGGAAATTTTCAAGACAATTGTACTTTTTTAGGATTTTTGTTCCATATTGCTAAATAACTTTCAAGAAAGAAGGCAATTAACACCCCACAAATAATAAATGAAACTGTTTCCTCATATGCACAACTAATCTTTCAATTCAATAACGTTTTTAACATCCAATAATAGCTAGATTTGGATGGTTACATACAATAAAACACCTGAAGAAATTGCTGTACTTTCTACTGGCCTTTAACTATTTGGGGAGCCCTTCTTTCCTTCCTTCCTTCCTTTTTGAAATGTTGCTGCATTGACATATTTTTCATAAAGTTCAGTAACAAATTCAAACAGCACTAATGAGAAAGACTCATAAAATTAAGCGTTCACAAGCCTATAAAACAGGCATACACGTTGGAGAGACACTTGCACAGGAGACTCACAAGAATGCTCCAGAATGTACATGGCAGCCCTGTACATCAGAGCTAAGGGACTGCAAACAACATAATTGTACATCTGCAGGAAAATGGGTAAATAAACTGTCATATTCCCACAGTGGAATATCATACAGCAGTGAAATGAATGAACCACAGCTAAATGCAAGCACATCAATGAATCTTAGAAATAATGTTGAATGAGATTACATACAATAATCACAATTTTTATGAATTCCTAAAAGCAAGCAAACTTAAATATTATATTGCGTTGGGATACATACATATGTGATAAAGGTAGTTTTTAATCAGATGACTACAGGGTGGTTATTACCTCTGGGGGAAGGGGACAGTGGTCAGAAGAGTGGGACAAGGAGACACATTTAGATGTCACAGTATCGGTAATGTTTCAGCTCTGGTGGAGGGATCACCAGTGTTCATTTCACTGTTGTCCTTTATAACTAACATATATGTCAGAAGTAGTCGTATGTAAAACTGTTACATGTTTAAAAATATGAAAAACACTACCGGCCAGAGCCTACCGAAGAGATTATGTATTGCATGCTCAGTATTTGGCAAATTTCATTTTCCAACACATCAAATAGTGCTCTAATGTCCCCAAAGAATGCAAGCCATTTTTCACTGCTAAAACCGGGCCTACCACTGAGAATGCAGTATAGAGCTTCTCCCGAGGAGTCCACAATTCCCCAGAGAAGTGGCTGTGCCCTCGTCTCTCAAGTGAAGAATCAGAAAGGGAGAAAAAATGAACTAGAAACTAACAGGCACAGCTTCTGGAAGAATTCCCTAAAGGCTCTGGGCTATGACCTTATCCATTCTCATATACTCTCCTAAAAATAGATCCCCAATTCTGGTAAACTGTTAGAGGAAAACAGCCTCTTTTTAAAGGAGCGGCCCTAAATAGCTAAATCATTTTGCTTAAGCAATGAGCCAAGTCACTTCTAATGAGGATGTTGCATTACTGGAAATAAGAGATATATTTAAATAAATAGTCCTTACATTATCCCAATAAATCACTTGAAAAATATTCTCAAATGTCCTAAATGTATTTGTAGTGGCATATGCCTGACCTTTCTGGAAGAAGAAAGATAATGCTGGAATATTCTGAGAATATACATTTATCCAAATTAGTAGCCAGGACACTAGTAAAATTATTTTACATTTTCCTGACAACTTTAACTATACCCTATGCTTCAGAAACAATTTATGTTTCCTACCTTTAATAAAATACAGGCTCTGTCTATAAATGAGCAGGGATATGGGAGCAAACACTTTTTTGATGACCCTATGGGAAATCCTGTAACAGTCCTATGACCTCAAAGGCCTTGGATAAGATGGATATATGTATTTGCAATATTTCATAAAATGACTTGCTGACCATAAAAATTTTAGATTTTTATGACTGTATTTCCAAGTGTTTTAAAATCAGTGCAATGTTCTCTTCCCTAATATTCACAATAAAAATGTAAATGAGACCCACTTATTCATTCAACAAACACATAGAACCTACTCCATGCCCAGCACTTTGCTAGAGAAATGCAGATCCAGCCCTCAAATCACTCATAGTTTCAAATGTCTTATAAAAGCACCTGAATTAAATCTGCATCTAAACCTTCTTGTATTATGCTCTACTGCCTGGGGAAAAAATTATTATTATGTGGTCCTCCAGAGAAGGCTGGAGGTTAAGGGTGCTCCAGGGAGAAGTACCCTCCCTTTGCTCACTAAGATCAGCAGTGATTTCCTAATTCCTGACATAACAGCCTGGGTTTCCTCATTTTACTCAGATTTCTGCAGCATTTAACACTGTGGACCCCACCATAATTTTTCTGCCTTCTCTGCTTTGGAGAGGCACCTCTGCTGGCTTTATGTGGGCTCCTTCTCAGACCCCTTGGCCAGCTCCCCTTTCTCTGCCTATCCCTCCAGGACTGGCACTCACACCCCAAACCATACCCTCTCTGATCCCACTGCTCTGACCACTCAGAGTCTCCTCAGGTGCCACATGTAGGCACACACCATTGCTCTTGGGCAAGCTTGCCTCTTTGCCCGAAAAGCCCTCTTAACCTCTGCATCCCACCCATTTGCCTTTTCTCCAAAAGCCAAAATCCCTCTCAACTTCCAGAGACTGGCTTAAAGGGAAGGCAGCATGTAATGGATGGGAGTGTGGGCTCTGGAGCCAGAAACCTTGGGTTCAAAACCTAACTCTGCATTGATGAGCTGTGTGACCTTGGGCAGGTTACTTAACCTCTCTGTATAGTTTCCTCAACTGATAAATGAAGAATAATGATAGTATCTATCACCTAGGATTGTTAGGAGAATTAAATGAGTCAATATCTATAAAGTTTTTAGAGTGGTACCTGGCACATCGAAAGGACCATGTGTGTTTAAGGAAAAAAAAAAAAAAATCAGCTCTAAAAGTATTTTCCAAAAGCCCAAACTTTTAATCACCCCTTGTATCCCACTTATCACCATGTGTTTATATATATATATATATATATATATATCTCCCCCAGCATACTCTGGGCTCCACGGGGTTCCTGATTCAGTCAACTTATATCCCAGTTTGGCAAATGGCAGCTCTCAGTCAATGTTTGTTGAATAGTTGGGAGGTTGTAAGTGATGACTCATGGCCGCCCAATCTTAATGGCAAATTAGAGAACACAGGCTTAGAAATTCCTTGGAGGTTTTGGCAGGGGATGAGGTAGGAATATCATCAGGTACCAACACTTCCCATTCCCACAGCTTCTTCAGCCCAAGAAGCTGATCAGGTGACAGGAGGCTTAACGGTGCCACGAGCAATTGATCCAACCCAGACTGGCACACACAGTGTCTTTCTGTATCACATCAGTTGAGTTTTATTTTCCGTCCTTCATACCATTCCTTTTCTGTGCATAGTTAACAAGCTTTACATTTAAAATGTGAAAAAAAACAATAAAACATGAAAGTCACAAATCAAGGATATCCTACCTAATTAAAAACATTCTCAATTTAATGCACTCAATTCACCCATACAGGTGCCAGGTAGCACCAAAAGAATGTAAGAGAGAAAAGCTGTGCTTCCTTCCCTTGGGGGATTCAAAATGACATATATGATTGGAATACACCATTCCCCTCCTAGGCAAGCATCTTCAGAAAGCAAAGATGTTCCCATAACCCACTAATGCATCTGTACCTTTAATTAGCCCAGTCGAGCATATAACTCAGTAAAGCCTCTCACCTTTTTTGCTCCTTTCAACTAATTTCTGAACATTTCATTTTCTAGCAAGCTTTCACTGCGTAATAAGTGGTAATGAAATGACCGATATTAACCCATTGTTAAATTAAACAAAGTACATCATTGGCTGATAGCATTCTATATTATTGGGATTTGAAATGGGCCCTATCCTAGGATGAAAACATTTGGTATTTGCCTAATGAGACCATTATTGTACCTACAAAGGAAAAAGGATGTATTAAAACATTTCATGTTAACGAAGGGCATGTTCAGCACTTTGGGCTCACAGCCACATCTGTGGGTGAGGCAGGCTCTCTACCTAAATGCTGCAGTCGGGAGGTATTCCTACTGAGATGTCTGATTGGCTACTCCCCAAATATAACTTAACTTGGCTTAAAATAGAACAATCACGTGATGACCCGGTAGCATTAGCAACTCTATTAACAGCCAATTTCACATCCACACCAGAGGGAGTAAAAGGTAATTTGCTCATTATCAACACCCTCCGGCAGTGGAAGGAAATGACTGTTCATCAAAAAGTATTTTCTAACATAACAATAGCAGCACTTATATGTAACCACCTCACTCTCCCTTCACAACTTGATCACTGACGAACAGCTATGGGGAAAAACTTTAACTCTAAATGGGTTTGATATAAGTAGTCACTCACCCTCCCCCACCCCACCCACCCAACACACACGCCAAAGTCAACCCTACCTTCATCTCACCTCAACCCTTTAGAGTTACCAAGACAATACTTGGCAAGTAATCCTGCAGGGTCCAGTTTCAATCTCATTATATCAGAGACTGTTTAGACCAAACAGGTTTCCAAGGCCTGACTGCCCACTTCTCAGACTATTTCAGCACAAGCAGTTGCACATGGACAGTTCTTGGAGCCCACTGTAACCAAATCTAGTGATCAAAGAAAATGAACCAATCAAATATATAGTATTGGCCCAATCGGGTAGTTTTAAAACTTACTAACCAGCCGTCTTCATTTAGAAAATATTTCTTTAGAAAGGAAGTTCTTTTGTTTGCTTGCTTTTAATCAATGCCTAATTAACTTCTGTTTGAAGTGTTCATATATTGGGATACACTATTATACTACTATAGTGGCAAATTAAAGAAACAGATTCTTTATCTACCGTTAGCGCTCTGGGCATTCTCTTCTTCCTACTTCAGTCCACCCTGTCTCCTACACACAGAAGCCAGACCAAGCAAGTTGCTCAAGCAACTCTAGATAGGTCACTTCCTAGCTCAAAAACCTTCAGAGTCCCTATTTCCTTTAGATAAGTTACTAACTGCATTCCAGCGTTTGGACTTTTTGCAATCCTGTCTCTCCTACTATTCCAGCTATAACTGGAAACTCTCATTGCTCCCCAGAATCCTAGAATATAGCCTATCTTGACCTATCAAAATCAAAGGGCTGATCTAATGCAACCATCTCCATAAAATTTTCCTTGATTACTCCAACCAAAAATGATCCACTGCTGCAGTCCTTTGGGATACTCTACCACTTCACAGCTGTGGATTACGGGAAGAGAAAAAGGTTAAGAGAGAAAGGATGTTCTGGGAGAGTGCAACCATCCCCAGAGTCACCTTAGAGACCAAACAGCTCTTAGGTCTGCAAAAGCTGTCTGGACCAGAGTAGCCCAGATAAGGGAAAAGCTTATCGATCTGAGGGATGACTGCTCTGCCATTGATACAGAGAGGAGGAAACAGATAGTCACAGGGGGACATGATGTCTCGACCCCTCCCAGCAGCATCCAGGAGAGAGGGAGCTTTGGCTAATAAACACATACCATCAGCCCCATTGGTTAAAAACTTTTGCTATTTGAGATAGTTACATGATGCTCTCCTAGCCAGTTGCCATTAAACATTGAATTCTTTGTGTCACTTAGTTCTGATTCTCTGTCACCCAAAATACTCTGGTTCCCCATATTGGGCTACCTATATAGAGACAGTATGCTGGTCATAAGGACTCAGAATGCTCCAGTTCTTGTGACAGTGATTTCTCACTATTAATAGTCCACTGACTCTTAGATCTTTAAGTAAATATTATTGATCATCTACTATGTGCTAGGTACTTGGCTACTCGCTTAAGATAAGATGATGAGCAAGAAAAACACAGTCCCTTGATTCATGGAGTTTAAAGTCTGGAGGGAGATACAAACAAGTAACCCCACAATTCTAATATAGTGTGATAACTTCCCTGGTAGGGCTGTGCACAGGAGAAGGGTAAGAGCTCATGCTTGGAGGAAGATCTCAAGCTTGGAAAAACAGAGAAGACTTTGTGCAGGAAATGATATTTCCACTGAGTCCTGGGAAATCAGCTGGAGTTAGCCAAGAGATCACAGGAGGAGGGAAATGGAGTGATTTTATGTAGCACAAATAGCATGGGAAAAAGCCTAGGAGTATATCTGAGAAATTGAATATAGTTCAGTATAGTTGTGGGCAATGTGAAGAAGATGAGGTAGATGGGTCAGGAAAGCAGGACACAGATCGTTTAAGTTACCATAAACCATTTTATCATGAGAACACTGGAGAATTATTGAAAGGTTTTAAGCAAGCAAATGACCTGATACCTCTGACTATTAGATAAATGGACAGTGAATGAAGTAAAGGGGGCCAATGAGATTTATTGTATGATAGGCAGGACTTAGTGTGTGATGAGATAAAGTGAGTAAGAAAGAGAAAGAGAAAAGAATCAAGATGATACTCAGATTTCTGGGCTTGAACAAAACAAGTGAGTGGTGTAGTCACTCACTGGAACAGCACACTGAGTCCAGAGATGGGCTACCTGGGTTTGAATTCCTGCTTTACCACTTACCACTGTGTGGTACTGAAGAAGTTACTAAACCTCTCTGTGCCTCAGTTTCTTGATTTATAAAGAAGATAATCAGAGTACCTATATTACAGAGTTGTTATACAGATTAAATTAGTTAATAGTGGATTGCAGAGATCTGTGGGTCAATCAAGTAAAGCTGTTTAGAAGGCAGTTGTGTATCTAAATATGGTGCTCCCTGGGAAGCGGCTGTGGCTCAATCAGTAGGGCTCCCGTTTACCATATGGGAGGCCCCGGGTTCGGTTCCTGGGGCCTCCTGGTGAAGGCAAGCCCGCCCACATGACGTGGTTAGCTGACCCAGTGAGCACAAGCAGCAAGGGGGCGATAAATGAATAAATAAATAAAATCCTTAAAAAAAAAAAAATATGGTGCTCCATGTGGAGATCCATGCTGGAGATTTTGATTTGGGAGCAATCCTCAGATGAATGGCAACTGGAAACCAGGACGCTGGGCTGAATGGACCAGAGAGGGTGTAAACTGGGAAAGGGGAGGACAAGACAAGAGAGAGCCTTGGCACCATTGCAGGAATGGACAGAAGAAGCACATGCCAAGGAAACTGAGGAGCAGTCAGAAAAGCAGGAGGAAAACCTAAGGCCAAGGACAAAGGATTGTGGGAAGATCACAGAGTAAGAAGTTCCAGGAATCAGTCCTTCCAACAAAATAACTATTGAACTTGCAGTAACTGTCTGAATCAACTATTTTGAAATTCTAGCATCTAATGGAACACTGCAGCATCCAGGGAGGAGTGGTAGGAAAAGACTGGTAGATTGAGATCAAGACCAGTGAGTTTCACCCTCTCTGAAGTGGCCACCACTCTCTTTCCCCCGGTCTAGTAGCAGGCAGTAGTCGGGACTGGAGCTCCAGCTCCTGGAAGAGCTTCCTGGTGCCGGGCTAGGACATAAAGAACTAATCCTCCCAACTTGAGAGGTGTGGGGTCTGATCCCAGATCTCTACCTTTGATCAGCTACTTCAGATCACTGGGCGCCAGCTCTGAGGACAGCCATTGTTCCAACTCCCCTGAGCAACGGCAGCAGAGGAATCTTAAAGACAGTAACATTCCTCAAAACTACAGAAAACAGTTAAAGGGCTGCATTAACCAAGCAAGTGCTGAATCAAGAAAATGCAGCTTCAAAAGCCATAGAAGTTGCTGGCACCCTTGCTGGCCCCTGTCCCATCCCCTCTATAATATGAGGTAGAGTCAGCTTGTGCTTGCATTGTGGGTCACTGGCCCTCTGTGCATCCGCGGTGCATGTATGTCAGTGCCAGTTTATCTAGGGGAAGTCTGAGAGACTGGGCCAGGAACTTGACTGGGCTCACCCTCCCAGAGTTTTTCCTGAGGACAGAGAAGTGGCTTGCAGACAGCCAGGACAGCTGAGAAACAATTAAGTAGAAGCAGCCTAGGGCAAAGGACTACCTGTATTAAGTAACTCAAGAGAGCACCAAGAGTGAGAGGAGGTCAATTTCAAGGACAGTAGAGGGGGGCATTCACTCAAACTCCTGTAAACTATAAACAGGGAATTGCTGAGGCCTCTAGTAAGCACAAACCCTAAAAAAAAAAAGAAGCAGGCTCCACGTTTCTAGCTCCACACAGGCTTAGATAAGACAGTGAGGACCCTGCACTTCCCTTTTGCCTCAGGCTAATCTGCTTGATAGGAGGGATAAGCTCTGAAGGAGACCACCAGCCAAAGCAGAGGCAGTTAGCAAAGAGAGTGAAAGTTGCTTTTTGACTTGGTTTGATTCTTTTGATTAGCTCCTGTCATTAAAGAAAATCTCTGTCATATCACCAGCTGGATACAAACTTAAAGAATAGACAGTTCAAGGTCTAAATCCCAGAGTTAACACTTTAAAATATTAAAATGTACAGTGTGCAACAAAAGATTACAAGACAGATAAAGAAACAGGAAATTATGGCCCATCCAAGGGAACAAGATAAAAATCTAGAAACCATCGACAAAGAAGACCAGAATTTGGACTTACCAGACAGAGACATTAAAATATGATCCTCACTATTCTCAAGGAGATAAAGGAAAACACAGAGAAAGAACTAAAGGATATGAGGAAAACACATCAAAAGAATTATACACCATGATCAAGTAGGATTTATCCTAGGAGTGCAAGGATAGTTCAACAGAAAAAAAATCAATAAATATAATACACCACACTAACAGATCAAAGGGAAAAGACATGATCATCTAAATTGATACAGAAAAGACACCTGAGAAAATCCAGCACTGCTTCTTGATAAAAACACTTAGGAAACTAGGAATAGAAGGAAACTTCCTCAACATGATAAAGAACATATATGAAAAACCCACAGCTAACATCATACTCAGTGGTGAAAGACTGAAAACATTCCCTTAAAATCAGGAATGTGACAAGGATGCCCACTGTTACCATTGTACTGGAAGTTCTAGCCAGAACAATTAGATAAGGAAAAAGAAAAGGCATACAATTTGGAAATGAAGAAGTGAAACTTTCACTATTTTTAGATGGTATAACCCTATATACAGAAAATCCTGAAAAATCCATAACAAATCTACTGAAAATAATAAATGAATTCAGCAAAGTGGCAGGGTACAAATCAAAACATAAAAATTAGTAGTGTTTCTATATACAACCAATGAACAATCTAAAAAAGAAAGCAAGAAAAAAAAACTCCATTTACAATAGCAACTAAAAGAATCAAATATCTAGGAATAAATCTAACCAAGAATGTAAAGGAATTCTACACAGAAAACTACAAATATTGCTAAAAGAAATCATGAAGACCTAATAAATGGAAGGACATTCTGTGTTCATAGATTGTGTAGCAGTTTGGCAGTTTGATATAATTATGAATTCCAAAAATAGATACTAGATTGTGCTTGTAAACTGGTCTGTTAATCTGGGCATGATTAAGTTATGATTAGGGTGTTAACTGGGCTCCACCCCTCAGTGGGTAGGAAATCAAATATAAAATGCATGGAAAGGAACAGAGTCGGAGCAGTTTTTGATGTTGGAGTTCTGGTGAGGAAGGAGAAAAGGCCCCGGGATAGAGACGAGCCATTCGACTGATAGTCTACAGCTGACTTGTGGAGGAAACAGGAGCCGAGCTTGGAGAGAAACAGAGCCCCGGGAAGAGAGGAACCCAAGAAGCCTGAACCCTGGCAAACGTCAGCAGCTGTCTTGCTCCAACATGTAGCAATGGACTTTGGTGAGGGAAGAAATTTATGCTTTTTGGCCTGGTAACTGTAAGCTTCTACCCCAGATAAATACCCTTTATAAAGACCAACAGAGTTCTGGTATTTTGCATCAGTACCCCTTTGGCTGACTAATATAGATTAGAAGACTAAATATTGTTCAGATGTCAATTCTACCCAAAATGATTTACAAATTCAATATAATCCCAATCCAGATTCCAACAGTCTTCTTTACAGAGATGGAAAAGCCAATCATCAAATTTATATGGAAGGGTAAGGGGGCCTGAATAGCCAAAACCATCTTGAAAAAGAAGAATGAAGTTGGAAGACTCACACTTCCTGATCTTAAAACTTATTACAGATGCAAGAAAAAGAGACACAGAGGAGAGACAATAAGAGACGCAGCAGACAAAGGAGCTGAGGTGGCACAAGAGATTGAGCACCTCTCTCCCACTCTAGAAGGCCCCAGGATCAGTTCCTGGTGCTGCCTAAAGAGAAGACAAGACAAACAGACACAGAAGAACACACAGCAAAATGGACACAGAGAGCAGACAACAAGGTGGGGGGGGTGGGGGGAGTGGAGAGAAATAAATAAATAAATCTTTAAACAAAAAACTTATTACAAATCCACAGCGATCAAAGCACCATATTACCGGTACAAGGAAAGATGTATAGTACAATGGAATTGAAATGAGAGTTCAGATATCAACCCTCGCATTTATGGCCAATTAGTTTTTTACAGGGGTGCCAAGTCCACTCAAAGGGAAAGAATAGCCTCTTCACCAAGTGGTACTGGGGAAACAGGATGTCCATATGCAAAAGTATGAACTTGGAGCCCTACTTCACACCATATGGAAAAATCAACTCAAAGTGGATCAAATACCTAAATATAAGAACAAGAACTATAACACTCGTGGAAGAGAACGTAGGGAAGAATTTTCAGGACCTTGTGTTCGGCAAAGTTTTCTTCGACTTTACACCCAAAGTACAAGCAACAAAAGAAAAAATAAATGGGGCTTCATCAAAATTTAAAACTTTTGTGCATCAAAGGACTTTATCATGAAAGTAAAAAGACAATCTACATAATGGGAGAAAATATTTGGAAACTATATATCCAATAAGGGTTTGATATCCAGAAAATCCTACAACTCAACAATAAAAGAAAAGCAATTGAATTTAAAAAATAGGCAAAAGACTTGAATAGACATCTCTCCAAAGAAGATATACAAATAACCAAAAATCGCATGAAATGATACTCCAAATCATTAGCCATTAGGGAAAAGCAAATCAAAAACACAATGAGATACCACTGCACATCCACTAGAATGTATACTATTTTTTTATAAATGGAAAATGACAAGTATTAGAAAGGATGTAGAGAAACAGGAACACTTGTTCCTTGTTGGTAGTAATTAAATGGAGCCACCACTATGGAAGATAGTTTGGCTATTCCTCAGAAAATTAAGTACAGAATTACCATATGATGCTGTAATCCCACTTCTAGGTACATACCCAAAAGAAATTGAAAGCAGGGACTTGAACAGATATTTGCAAAGTGATGTTCATAGCAGTATTATTCACAATTGCCAATAAATGGAAGCAACCCAAGTGTCCATCAACCAATGAATGGATAAACAAAATGTGGTATATACACCCAGTGGAATATTATTCAGCCCTAAAAAAGAATGAAGTTCTGATACAACATGGATGAACCTTGAAGACATCATGTTGAATGAGATATGTCAGGCACTAAATGACAAATATCGTATGATCTCACTGATGTAAATAGTTAGAATAAGCAAATTCATGAAGGCAGAAACTAGAATATAGGTTATCAGCGGCTGAGGTGGGGGTAGCAAATGGGCAGTTAATGCTTAAGTTGTACAGAGTTTCTTCGTGGTTGAAGAAAAAGTTTTGGTGATGGATGGTGGTGATGGTAGCACAACATTGTGACTGTAATTAACAGCACTGAATTATATATTTCAATGTTGTTAAAAGGGGAAATTTAGGTTGGTGTGTATATATATAGATAGAATAAAATTTAAATATATATATATATATAGGACTGTACAATATAGTGAGAGCCCTATTGTAAATGATGGACTATAATTGTAAATAATTGTTAGTAGTACAATTATAAAAATTTTCTTCCATGAATTGTAGCAAATGTACCATACTAACCCAGGGTCTTAATAGGGTGGTATATGGAACTCTATATTTTATGCATGATTTTTCTATAAATCTATAATTTCTCTAATTAAAAAGAAAAAATGAAGAAAAAAAGACCGAGGGCCATGAATTTTTCAAGGAGGAAATAGCCAATGCTGCCAATCTGTGAACTACAGTAAGGACCAAAAAGAGCCCATTGGACCTGACAACAACAAAAGGTTGACCTTGACCAACTGGAGTTGCTGCTGGGGTAAGGATGGTGAGTTATAAGTGGGGGAAGGGCTGTGGAGGAAATGTTTTTTAAAAAAAACAGCAAACGGGAAGCGGCTGTGGCTCAATCAGTAGGGCTCCCGTTTACCATATGGGAGGCCCCAGGTTCGGTTCCCGGGGCCTCCTGGTGAAGGCAAGCCCGCCCGCACGGCGTGGTTAGCTGACCCAGCGAGCACAAGCAGCAAGGGGGGGATAAATGAATAAATAAATAAAATCTTTAAAAAAAAAAAAAACAGCAAATGAAAACAACTCACTCATGGACTGGTGAGGAGGGGGAGAGAGAGAGACGGTCAGAAGAGGGATTTTTTTTTTTAATATAATGAAAGACATTTAAGCATGTTTAACTGCTAACGGGACTTTTCCCCATATACCTGATTAGTCAGGGTCCTCGCAGGAAGTAGATGGCAAGTTCAAACTGGGTAATTTGCAGAGTATTTCATGAAAGGACTAGGTATAAAGGTGTGGGCAAGATGCAAGGAGGCTACAAGGCATGGTGCAGGGTCCAGGTGGTCAGAGTGGGTCTGGACCACCATTCCCTCCTCCTGAAGGGCTCGAGGAGGGTCTTCGTGGCAGAAGAGCTGCATAGAGAGACATCCGACATCTCAGTCCCTCCTGGGGACCCTGCAGGGCACGATTGAGGGAACACATACAAATATGGCAAGCCCTCCCTGCCTCTGCTCTCCTGCTGACGCTCTGCATTGCCAGACCCAACAGGGAGCACACAGGGCGAGGGAGCCAGTGGCTGTACAGGGCACAGGGAAGAGCAGGGAGAGTGGACCGAGCCCAGTGCCTTTTTACAAGTTTGAACCACGTGACTATATGACATATTCAAATGTCTAAATTTTTTAAATGCTAATAAGAAGAACCATCAGGGAGGAAGAGGTCGCAGTTACCAGGTAGCTGATCCCTGAGGCTGCCTGCAGGGAGAAGTGAGCTATTGTAAGGCACCAGTATTCTAGTAGTTATGTTTCTCATTGTACATTTCTGCTCCAACTAATGCATAATAGGTTTTCAGCCCTTGTTCAATTAATGAATAAGTTAATATTAATGGTCTCTATTCCTCTTCTTTCTTCTTAGGAATCATTCATTGAGAAACTTTTTTCTATCACCTAACCTCTTGACTACTTGAAATGAGTAAGATCTCTCTTCTCCTAGGATACTTGAGGGAGATGCCAGTGACCATAAGGAGAAGAGATCTGATTTAAAGTATCGACTTATAAAGAGCAGGGTGTGGCTACGTGAGAAGCGTCTGGCACATTTGGTAAGAACCACTTCCATTTATGATTAAAAACATTTAACTAAACCTACTACAAAGCTATATAATCAGAGCTAATTCACGTTGAACATGCTATCATTTTATGTGTCTATACTAAATTTAGCCCATGCTCTGTTGCAAATATAATCTTAATTAATTACAGAAATCAGCACAATAATCATTAACAAAAATAATAATTATTTTATTACGTTTGCATGTTCATAGCAGTTTACCTTTGCATTTGGCGACCTGATTTCATTTTTTAAACCCACAAAACAGGACCACTTATGTGATAGTCTTTTGAGTTCTTGGGTTGACTTTTCCATGTAAAATTAAGGAATTGTTTTATGACAGTCCATCGCAGCGATCTTCAGCTTCTCTTCCTATAATCAGGGCTGCAATCCCTTAGTTCCCCAGTTCTTGAAACAGAATGACAGAAGTTAGAAGTCAGTCTAACCTGTGTGAATTAGTTACATTGTATTACTTAACTCCAGTGGAAAAAAAGAGACATAATAAAACACGGAAACTTTCATAATGGCAGGAGGAGATTGCTCATGGGTAAACCATTTGAGGAGAATCAGAATTGAGCTTTGACAATTTCTCTTTCATGTGAAGGAAGGGATTTAGAGGAGGAGATGAAACGGGCCTCAGAGAACATCCGTGGTGGCAAAGGAGAACAATAGGGGAGTCGGAGAAATTAATGTGCTGAGGTGACAGGTAACCCAGAAATGTAGGGTTCAGAAGCTCTCTAAGACTAGAAGATGTTTGAGATGTGGATAGCACTGTGGATGGATAGCTATAGGTAGCTAAGAACTTTAAAAAAAAAAAACAAAAGACAAACTTGAGAGGAAGTGTGGAATACCCATGGCCCAAGGTGTCTTCCAAAAAAAAAAAAAATGCACTTCCATGAACACTTGGGGATCCTTACTGAGTAATTCTAATTTTTTTTCTTAAAATCACTCCCATATACTGCAATGCATGGGAATTTTTTTCCTTTCTTCCATGCACTTTGAAGGCTCCTCGTTATCCCAGCCGTGGGATGCGGGGCTTCACCCGGGGGCCTCTCGGTGCTCATCCCCCCTCGTGCGCCTGCTGTGCTCTTACTTACAAAGCAGCGGACCGCGGCTGCCTTCAGTCAGTCCGTTCAGCCGAAGGCCTCTGATTTGTTCACATTTACCACAACACATGCAGAGGGCTGGAGGATTTTTTTTTCCCACTATTGATCTGGTGCTTTAAGAGGGAAAAAATCTCCTTGGCTGTCTAAACACTATCGATCCCTGCTTGGGAGTCGCAGCAGAAGTGTAGAAAGGGCGTGGATGAATTGAAATTTCATTTCCGACAACTTGTTCCTGTTATTTTTACCCTTTTGGACGGGGAGAAACACGTTGCTGCGGCTTCAGTCAATGTGGTCGATAGCTCCGCTGAGAAACTCAACACGGCTCTTGCCAGGGGTTTGGCGATGAGACATGATGTTGGATTTGAGTGTGAGAAACTGAAGGATGCCGGGGAAAGCCGCGAGGTCTTAGCCCCGACCAGAGGCGGGACCAGCGGCTTTGGGGGAAAGGATTGCGGAGACTCAGAACCCTCCTGTTTCGGACTGGCCCTGAGGATTCGCGCTAGAAGCTTCTCCGTGTCGTGGGTGCCTTGCTTCTGGCTCTTGGCTGGAGAGATCCTAAGTCGAAGCTAAATTCCAGGCCTCAAAGAAGAGCAGTATGTTGAGCTGTTACAGAAGGTGCCCATGAACTGGAAGAGGATCAGTGTGGAGCCTGGAGCTAGTGGGCCACACTGGGCGCACACCGGGGGCACCTGCAGCCAGGGCCTTCTGACGGCCCCTGCCTCTTAGGCCCGCCGCAATGCGGGCATGCTTTGGTGTGGTTTGGTGCCAACAGCACCAGCTTTGTTCTTACTTTTATTAGATGTTCAACGAATACATGAGAGAACCAAGCTTCCTCGTACTAATGGCAACATCTGGCATTTATGTCCCTGCGCACCTGAGACCCTCGAGGGTCCCAAAGCACTTTACAGCCTGCTCTAGTGCCATAGCATCGACCTTCCAGTAAATGGGACCAAATTCTCCCCACACTGGTCCCCCCTTCTCAAGGTTTGCACAGTGCAAAACAGTTCTCCCTCCTGGAAGGAAAGAATCCTGTTTGGGTCCCAAACACCCATTTTGTTAGTCATTTTTGCAAAGTTTATTCGGTACTGCCTTCTTTTTTTTTTTTTTTTTTTCCACAAAAGTATTTCATAGCCATTCTTAATAAACAATACTTCATCTACATATTCAATTATTTTATAAGCCCATTTCATTCCCTAGTCCCTTTCCATTCCAAAGAAAGATGGAAATGTTCTTTTCTCCTGGGAACCAAGAATCTGCATTGCGGATGAGGTTGCAAATTCAGACACAATAAACAGAATTAAGAAAAACTGAGCTGGCATTTGACAGAAATTGTAAAATGATACTAAGAAATGTTGCTATTGTGGAAATTACTGATATTAAAATATAAATCAGTGTCTTCTGTTTCCCGTAGCACCAGAGGCTCTCTTAGGTTATGTAGCTTGATTGCTAAGCTGAACCTCAGAGACTTGACAGTTCACTGCTGAAGTTATCACAAAATATTTAACTCTTACCCTGCTAAAGAACAGGCACCTCAACAAATGCCACTTGATAATATTGCCTCCAAAAATGCTTGACTTTTTTACTGAATCCTTTGTGGCCTGGAAGAAGGTGGAGAGGTGCTAAGGCAAGAGAGAGGAGATAGAGGAATTTAAACAATCCTTTCTCAAAACAACATCTTGTTGCATAGCACCAGGCAAATGGCAGCTGAGGGAAACCCAAGAAGTAGATTCTATGATGGAGAGGGCAAAGAAGAAAAGCCCATTAAAATATTTTAAGTGGGAAATGGGTGTGCTCAAGTGATTGAGCTCCCGCCTACCAGAGCTTTGGATCCCGGTACCTCCTAAAGAAGATGAGCAAGACAGCGAGCTTATGTGACGGGCAAGCACAGCGAGCTGACACAACAAGATGACACAACAAGAGATACAAGGAGGAAGACATAATGAGAGACACAACAAAGCAGGGAGTGGAGGTTCCCGGTGCCTGCTAAAGAAGACAAGATAGCCTGATGTGACGGGCAGGCATAGTGAGCTGACACAACAAGATGACACAACAAGAGATACAAGGAGGAAAAACATAATGAGAGACCCAATAGAGCAGGGAGCAGAGGTAACTCAAGCAACTAGCTGCCTCCCTCCCTCATGGGAGGTCCTGGGTTTAGTTCCTGGTGCCTCCTAAAAAAAAAGAAGACCAGCACACAACAGAACAGACACAGCAAAATGCAAAGCAACAAGGAGGTGGGGAGAAATAAATAAATAAAATGAATCTTAAAAATATATAGAGATATTTTAAGTATTACTCCTGTTACACACGTTTATGTATTTAATCCCATAACAATGCTGCAAGGTAGGTATTGTTATTCCCACTTTTTCAAGTGAGGAAACTGAGACTCAGAGGAGTTAACTTTCCCAAGGTCACATGACTTGAGTCAAATCTGAGCCCTGTCAATGAACACATGAAAAGGTGCTCAACATTATTAGCCATTAGGGAAATACCAATTAAAGCCTGATGAGATACCACTTCACAACCACACAGACAGCTATAATCAAAAACTGGAAAATAACAAGTGTTGCCTGAGATATGGAGAAATTAGAGCCTTCATACATTGCTAGAGGGAATGTAAAATTGTGCAGCCACTGGGGCATATAGTTTGGAGGTTCCTCAAAAATTTAAACTTAGAATTTCCATAAGACCCGGCAATACCATTCCTAGGTATATATACCCCAAAGGATTGAAACAGGTATGCAAACAAAAACTTGTCCATGCATGTGCATAGCAGCACCATTCACAAGTGCCAAAATGGTGAAACAACCCAAATGTCCATCAACTGATGAATGAAAAAACAAAATGTGATATGTCCATAAATTAAATATTATTTAGCCGCAAAAAGGAATGAAATTTTGATACATGCTACAACATGGATGAACCTTGAAAACATTTTGTGAAGCGAAAGAAGACAGATAAAAAAAAGCCATATATTATATGATTCCATTTATATGAAATATTCAGAATAGGCAAATCCACAGAAACAGAAAGCAGATTAGTGGTTTCCAGGGGCTAAAGAGAGGGAGGAATAGGAAATGCTTGCTTAATGGGAATGGGTTTCCTTTAGAGTGATGAAAACATTCTGGACCTAAATAGTGGTGATGGCTGCACAACATTGCAAATATACTAGATGCCACTTTAAAATGGTTGAAATGATAAATTTTATGTTATGTGTATTTTACCAAAAATGAAAAATGAAAAAGTGTCCTAGCTTCTTGGAGAATTGGTTGGAACAGGGAAAATACAAGATGAACCTGGAGGACCTTGAGGTGCCAGAAGGTAAGGAAGTGCTCAAAAAAAGATGAGGGCTTTTCAAAAAGGCACAGAAGTCAACTTGAAAAAGCTTCCAATGACCAACACTGGAACAACTTGTACAATAAAATAAATAATAATGCCATTAGATTGTAACCCATAGAATAAAATAAATATCCATACATTCGTATTGATATAAATAAACAGCTCTTCCTTAAAGAATTTCAATAAAAAATAGGTAAAAGGAATAAGGGAAACAGAAAGTCCCCACTAGAACACCACAGTAATAATTGTTGCAAGATCTACCTTGCTAAAAATAGTTTTTCCTCAAAGTTTGAGGAAAAATGGGTTATTTGTACACTCTCAAAGGATTTCCCCATTCAGTACAATGGGGAAAATAGTAACTCTACGGGAGATAAACTCACATAACCAAGTGCCCGAGGTTAGCATCATCAGTAATAAGATTACTGACATCATGTACTCCCTCATCTATGATATGAGTGATATGTCAATGTGGACATATCACTTCTGTGGTATTCTTGCCAAAAATGCATATTCTCAGTCTATGCAAGTGAAAACATCAGACACATCCAAACTGAGGGACATTCTACAAAACAACTGATCAGTACTCTTCAAAAGGTTCAAGGTCACGAAAGACAGAAAAAAAGACCAAGCAAATGTCGCAGATTAGAGGAGTCTGAGGAGACTTGACAGCGCAATGCAATGTGGGTTCCTGGATTGGATCCAGAAACATGAAAAAGACATTAGTGGAAAAACTGGTGACATTCAAATAAAGCCTGTACATTTGTTACTGATATGTACCCATGTTGATTTCTTAGTTTTGATAACTGTGTTATCGTTAAGGGAAGCTGGGGGAACTCTCTGTACTATTTTTGCAACTTTGCTGGAAGTCTAAAACTATTTCAGAAAAGTCTATATATTCCTTTCCTTTCACTAGACTAGACCACTGCTACCTTTGAAGAAAGACAAAGCAAATCACAAACAAACATAATAAAAGGAAAATAGATTATTGTGTTAGAAGAGGTATATATAAAAGAATACACACACACTCAAAAGAAAATAAAAGAGGTATAAAGGGCTATAAGAGTTCACCAAGAGAGACTTCGCCTATCTGGCAAGGTCATAAGGATTAACTATGTGATTTTATGTGTAGAATAGTGTCTGGCGTACAGCAGGGGCTGTACAAGTGTTAGTTAGTGTTATATGTAGTTGGAGGGAAGACGATAGAAATGGCAATTAAGTTGGGTCTAGACAGTTGTGATTTTTGATAAGGAGAAAGGATATATCTGATAAAGAAAAGAAAGACATATAGCAGTCAGGTGGGAGAGTTTTCTCTATGTCAATCAATGATGATGGCAACCAAGATAAGATGTAGTAAGTACTTCAAAAAAGGAGATTTTACTAAATAGTACAGGAATTATAACAGCGGCAGTAGGAGGACAGAGTATGTTACCTTCTTCGCCAACCCACCCCCTCCCTCTCCGTACATCAACCAGAGAAGGAGGAAGAGTGAAAGCAAAGAACCGATGTATCAAGAGAAAACTAAGTCAAGTCAAGAAATGGAAGGACATTTGAGAAAAATGTCTTTGGGGGTCAAAGAGTTGGTCCACAATGAAACCGTTATCTCCAAAGTGTACATTGAAAGCAGATAGTGGAGGTACTAGAAATAAGGGAAATAGATTGTGGAGAGGTCCCTCTCAAGAAAACATAAATGAGGATAATTTATCCATTTGCATTTACCCATTTGTACCAGGTTCAGCTGCATGAAACAGAAAAATCCAAAATAACAATGGCTTCAACAAGATAGAAATTGCTCTCTGTCCAGAACTGGCATGGCAGTTCCATATCATCAGGGACCTAGGCTCCTTTTGTCTCTATGATCATTCCCTCATGCTCCAAAAGGTTGCTGGACCACCAGCCATTAAGTCAGAATTGCAAGAAATTAGGAAGGAGGAAGGAACAAAAGAGGCATACTGCTTCTCTTTAGGATTTCCTGAAGTTTCCCACAATACTTCTTTCTTCTCACTGACTAAAACTTAGACTGCAGCTATACTTAGCTTCAAGAGAGGCTGGGAGGTCTAGTCTTTTAGATAGTGCCTTAGTTTGCCAGGACTGCTATGACAAATGCCACATACTGTTTGGCTTAAACAATAGGAATTTACTGGCTCACAGTTTTGGAGGCTCCAAGTCCAAAATCAAGGTGCCAACAAGACTATGCTTTCTCCAGAATCTGTAGAGTTCTGGTGATGGCTTTCCACCAATCCCGCCACATGGCAATCTGTTTCTTCCTTTTTCTCCTCCTCTGGTTCTGACTTCCATGTCAATTTCCTTATCTTAGAGGGCTTCGGCCATATTGGATAAAGGCTAATCCTCATTCAAGTTGGCTACACCTTAACGAATATTACATCTTCAAATGAGTTCACACCCACAGGACCAGGGGTTAGAACTTGAGCATGTCTTCAGTCCCCCAACTGATGGGTACTTGGATACCTCCCCATCAAAAAAATGGGGGTTATATTACTAAGGAAGATGAAGAGCATGGATATTGGAATAGACAATTAGCAGCCTCTGTAAAAGTACCAAAGAAGATCATTATGGGGAGAGATTTTCACCTGGGAAGTGAGTCTGATAAATCATAAGACCCTTTCTTTTGCTCCTCTTGACTTCTCATTTCTTCTGCTATTCTAAAGTCTCCTACGTGGGAGATCCAACTGTCCCTACTTTCTCTCCTGAAGATCCTCAGTCCTGGGGTTGGACTATGACCCAGTTGGTGACCTTGGTATCAGATAGTCTTTCCCTAAATTACTGTGCAGAGCCCCAAGCCATAGAAAACCATCTCCAGCATCTTCTTCCCCTACCACCCACCCCATCAGATATGCCCTACACGACCAGGATTTTTCTCTTTTAGAGCTGGGTTTGGATTCTCTCCATACCAGTCCTCTACACACTGTGGCTATTTCCATGCATTCTGAGTAGAAAGAATTTATTGTACAAAGAACAACCCTGTCCATTCATGATGCTCACATATTTTTTTAAAATACAGGAAATGTTGAACTCTGCTAACATCCTCTCATCATTTCAATAGTTAAGAGCCCTAGGATTCTTCACACAATTTTCTTGGTATGAGGTGGAACATTGAAGAAAAATCTAAAACCCAGCATGAGTAAAGGAAAGATTTATGGCTCAGCATAGGTAAACCTAAGATAGTTTTGATTAACCCACAAGGATAGATTTTACTTCAAAGTGAATAGCATCTTTTTCCCAGAAAAACCAGAAACATGTTTAGATTCTTGATATTCTTCCATCCAGGTCATGAAGGAAAAGGAATAGACAGTATTTCTCAAAGGTCCATAGTCCATCCATAACCCCAGATGGAAGGAGCCAATGTCAGCAATCTATTATTGCGGCATGTGTGAAACCTAATGTGGATGGATGGAAGATGAAGTATTAACTAATGTGTTTCCCCACCCTGCCCAACCTGTGTTTCATTGAATTTATTCACTTCTACCCTTTTTCCTTCTCTTCCCAAAACTAGAACCCTCTCAATTAGGAAAGGGGCAGGAGAGGAGAACTGGCACATAAGCAAGAGAATTAGACCTTGGTGGGATCTATGTTATGGGGCCAAAGTATGGGGAAACAATAGAAATCCTCAGATATATTTAGCAAACCAGGGCCAGAAGGGACTTTTGATCGATACTGGAGTTGGGAGTGCAGGAAAGTAAGCAAAATCCTAGTATCCTGTCCCCTTCCTCTCAAGACCTTGCCAGGCAAAACATAGAGCAGTGCTCGAGCAAGACTAAGAAGCAAGGGCTTGGGACCGCTCTCAAGTGTCTCTCTCTCTATCAGGAATATGAAAGAACATCCTCAAAAGATGAGAGAGAACCAGCAGAGCCAAAGCCCACAGGATGAGGAAAGCACAGGGTCCTATTGATCAGGATAGACACCTCCACATACTCCTGCCAAGAGGTGTCCATAACTATGGACCAGAAACTACCCCCAATACCAGAGTCCAACCTAGCACTTCAGGTATACCCTGGAGAGACTTAAGGCGGTAGAAAGAATCATAAACTAATTGCTTTGTAACTAAAAAAAAAATGGGTGTAGCAGTTTGATAACTTAATGAATTCCGAAAAAGAAGGATTATGTTTGTAAACTGGTCTGTTCCTCTGGGTGTGCTCCCCTTTGATTGTGTTAGATTCACCTGAGATGTCTTTGATTAAATTACCTGTTAAGATTAGGGCTTTGATTTGACCACGTCAGTAAGGCATGACTCAGGGTTGAGTCCCCGGCCCCTTTTTGGGCTGATATAAATAGACACTCACTCAAGAGGAGACACAGGGAGAAAGAGAGCTCCATAGATGACATATGAGAGAAGGCTCAAACAGCTAAAGCCTGGGGAGAGATGAGCCATTCACCTGATAGTTCACAACTGAAGAGAACAGAGCAGCTGGGCCCAGAAAGTAACAAGCCCTATGTCAGCCTACAGCTGAGATTGGAAGAAGCTGGACCCACGGAGCCTTAAGAGGAAGGAAAAAGGAGAGACCAGGCCGAGATCACCTGCCATCTTGCTTCAACACATGGCAACAGACTTTGGTGAGAAAACAGCCTTGAGTTGGACTCTTTAGGACCTTGTAACTGTAAGCTTTTACCCCAAATGAGTACCCTTTATAAAAGCCAACAGATTTCTGGTACTTTACATCAGCACCCCTTTCGCTGACTAATACAATGGGTTTTCTCAGAAATAACTAATATTAGGCTTTCTGCCATGTGGCAGAAATGGGGCTCAATAAAGAGACTGAGTTAAAGAAAAAAAAGTTACTTTTTCTTTGCACAGTTGTGTTCGTACCTGCCATACTAGTCACGCATGTGAAGTGCAGTGTTTGATGTTTCTTGGGAATCTGTAACACCTTACAGATTCAGTGAGCTGGGGCCAACTCAGGAGGCACAAAACATCACCAGATGCTCTGTCTGAGATTTTTATTTCACTACAATCATTATTTTCTGGGTACAGCTGTCACCAAAGGGAAAGCCTGCTGGAAAAGCAGAAGATGGGACTTATGAACACAAGAAAGCAGTTGCCTGGGCATGTGTGGCAGAATCAACAATGCCCATGGAGGAAATGCTGCATAAGGAAATAACAGTTTCAACAGTGACCCTCGGGGCAGCACAGAGGCCATAAGAATAGCGGTTTGAGAAGAGGGAAGACATTAAAGATGTGCTGGGCCCAGAAAATCAGTTTTCAGGGATCAGGTAAGAGGCTCCCTCCCTCTGTGATGAGTTTCCTCCTCTACGTGGCTGGCCACGCTCCTCAGAGAGCATTGTGAAGGTCCATGGGATCTTTTCATAAAGATTTTGAGACTCCCTTAAAGCACTCTTCCTTATCCATCTGGTAAACATCACTGTCAAGTGCATCTAAACATCCATTCCCTTCCATTTTTTTTTTTTTACATCATAAGCACTTCCAAATTGCTGCTGTTAATGATTCATAGGATTCCTGTGTCTCCTTTGTGGACAAAATTCAACTCTATTTTTCCACTGACTTATTTTACTTAGTAAAGTTCAATATATTTTTGTGTAAATATCAAAGCCTATAGTTTCCACTAGTTTCTGTCCAGTGTCTACAACTGCAACCAATATAGTTCTGTCCATCTGCCCCATGGGATCTAAGCCCTTCTCAATTAGAGTGAGCATCACCGTCCCAAAATCCTCAAGATTGGAGAATCTTGACTAAAATGGACTAAAGTAGACTTATTGTTATTCTATTATAGACTTATTATTCTAGCAATGGAAGAACTTTTTATCATTGATATAAAGGCAGTGACCACTAGAGGTTCTGAGGGGGGGAGGGAAAAATAGGTATAACGTGGGGACATTTTCGGAACCTTGGAATTGTCCTGCATGATACAGGCCATTATACATTTTGTCATAGCCTATAAAATTGTGCAGGGCAGAGTGTAAATTATAATGTAAACTATAGTCCATGGTTAGTAGCAATGCTTCAATATGTATTTATCAATTATAACAAATGTACCACACTAATGAAAGATGTTGTTAAAGTGGGAAAGTGTAGAAGGGAGATGGGGTGGGGCATGTGGGAATCCTCTACATTTTTTATGTAACATTTATGTAATCTAAAACTTCTTTAGAAATAAAAAAAAAATTTTTTTAAGACTACCTTCTTTCCCAATGCTAATGGACCTTGCATCACTAGCTATATAATTACATCGTAAATAAAACTTTATAATCTAGAAAATCATTTTTCTGACTTTTTTGACAAGATTTCATTTGATTTAAGAATCATCTCCTGACCATCCAGTGGGTCTGCCTTTAGATAAATATTATTCTTAAGGATATATTTATTCCATTCCACCATTGTGTGCTGCTGGGACAAGTTCATTGTTCCTATGAAAGGAAGATGTCCATCATGATAGAACATTTAGTTGTAAACCTTAGAGCTAGGAAAGACAGCAAAGATCATTTAGGACAAGCCTCTCAGTTTACAGAGGCAGAAACAAAGGCTCAGGGAGATGAGTGCCTTCCCAAAAGCCACTCCTTGAATTAGGTGTCAAACCATGCATAGATTAGCCATGTTTAGTGTTCTTCGATGTCATAGTACTTTTCAGTCTTCTCTCTTGCCTGTGGTGGAGGTCATTTGTGATGTTCACCAATATTTCCACAGGGCTACCAAGAAAGAAGTTAAGGATGACCCTGTGACTTGTGAGCAGAAGTGAAGTGTGCCACTTACACTTTAAGAACCAGTATGTGATTCGCCAAGAATCCTTTCCACTGCCATGACAACGGCAACATACTAGATGACAGAGACTCCACCAGCTGAGGACAATGTGGAGTAGAGCCCCAGCTGATTCATACACAACATGTAGCGTGGATGGGAAGCAAATCTTCATGGTTGTAAGCCACTGAGATCTGTGGATTTTTTTTGTTACTGCAGCATAACCTAGCCTGTCCCTTAATGAGTGAGCACAAGCTACCTCATGTTCCCATGATGCATCTCTGTGCAGGAAGCTTTAAGAGGGTAAACAATGCTGTAAATTAGAATACAACCCCATAAAACATTCCAAATTCCGAGTATCACCAACGTTCTTTCTTCCTCTTGGCTTATATTAAGGGTGAGGCATGTTGTCCATTACAAAGAATGAGTGTTTTGATAGCTGCTCAGTCTTGGAACTACTCTGCTGGTAAGTGCCTGGAGGAAATTTCCTCTAGTTTTAGAGTTAAAAATATAATTAATTAGATTAATTGAATATGTTCAGTGCAATATAGCCTCCAATGCATAATTCTATACTCAGACACACAAGCCTGTGCAAAAATCTTTGGTTTTCTTTGAGACTTTTTATCTAGGCAAGTCTCAGCACTTTAGAAGTTTCCTGATTTTACAACCATGTTATTATGGGAAGTTGCTGCTTCAAAAACATATCACCAGATCATTATAAATTAATGGAAATGCCTCACAAAGTAGAAGAAACTCCTCTTTTTATGGAAACTCCTTACAAAGAGAGTCTGTGTGACCTTAGGTGACTCACTTAGCCTCTCTGGGCCTCAGTTTCCCCTTCTGTAAAATGAGCATAGTAACAGTAACTACCTCACAGGATTATTGTGAAGATGAAGAGGAGTCATGTACATAGAATGGTTAACACAATGTCTGGTTTATAATTCGTTTGTAATATTTACTATATTTGAGCCATAGAATACTTAGAAATCTAGAAAGTATGCTCAGTTCAGACCTTTCACTTTCCAAGAAGGGTAAATTCAGAAACTATTTAGTCCACTAAGTTAAGAGTTTTCTGGAAAATATATAAAACCATGACCCTGTCTTGCTGATAAAGATTTTTTTTTTTTATTTTGTTTTGTTTTGTTTTGTTTTTTTAACTTTATTTTGTACATTTAATAATTGAAAACATAAGCAATTAAAAACTAAAAAGTAAACACAGATGAATAAATATATATATTTCTCAATTAAATGTAATGGATACATGTACATTTTTTTGTTGTTATTTTGTTTTTTGTTTGTTTTTTTTTGTTATTTTTTTGTGAATCAAACAATATGTTACACAATATATTTGGTTCATAGTAATGCATTCATACACTATTTGTCCTTTTGTGTCTGGCTTGCTTCACTCAACATAATGTCCTCCAGGTTCATCCATGTTGCCATATGCTTTATGACTTCATTTCTTCTTACAGCTGCATAATATTCCATCGTGTGAATAGACCACAGTTTGTTTATCCATTCATCTGTTGATGGACACCTGGGTTGTTTCCAACTTTTGGCAATGGTGAATAATGTGGCTATGAACATCGGTGTGCAGATGTCTGTTCGCATCACTGCTCTCAGTTCTTCTGGGTATATACCCAGTAGTGATAGTGCAGGGTCACGTGGCAAGTCTATATTCAACTTCTGATAAAGATTTTAACACATTTTTGAAAACACAAACAGATGAGTAGTCAAATCAGTATTTCTAACAGTTTAGGAAAACCTTCCAAACCCCTTGCTGAGAGAACACATCCAGATGGGAAAGGCTTTAATAAGCCTAACTCGTTTATAGTCTTCCCATCTTAAAAACTTGGACTTTTTCAGGATTATAACAAAGCTCAGCAAATGCTAAGGCTTAAAGACTCGAGAGCTGCCAAGGAAGTAAAAGATGAGGTAAGGGTCCTAACTCTGCTACATGAATGGAGTTGGACCTTTGTTACAAGTAACTTTTTCTCAGTGTCATGATGCAAAATTCCAGTAATCACATCAGAAAATATTACTGAGTCAGGCAAGTCTGGGTCCAAATCCAATAGAAGAATGATATTGGGTACATTACTTACTCTCTTTCAAATGCCTTTGCCTTATCTAGAAACTAATAATGAACACTTATTTCAAAGGCTCAGTGTGAGAACTAAATGAGATACTGCAAGTAAATTGCTTGTGCTTGACGCTTAGGAAGCACTTAATAAATATTAGCTATTATTGCCAACATTCTCTCTTACCTAGAATGATATAGAAATGGAGTGTTCTGATTAGTCTAATATTATGGTCAAAATGAATTTGTGTATTCCCTATCCTGTTCCTGAAAGGATTTATGGTGGCTGTTTTGGTTAGTATAAGTTTGCCTATATGACATATACTTTTTTTTTTTTTTTTTTTTTTAAAGATTTTTTTAAATTTATTTATTCATTTTTCCCCCCCTTGCTGCTTGTGCTCGCCGGGTCAGCCAACCACGCCGTGCGGGCGGGCCCGCCCCCACCAGGAGGCCCCGGGAACCGAACCCGGGGCCTCCCATATGGTAAACGGGAGCCCTACTGATTGAGCCACAGCCGCTTCCCTATACTTTTTTTTAATAATTAATTTTTTTTAAAGAAGCTTTAGATTACACAAATGTTACATAAAAATTATAAGGGATTTCCATATGCCCCACTTCCTCCCCCTCCCATACTCTCCCATTACCAGACTCCTGGAGGGAGCCAGTTCTACGGGGAACAAGGAACTGTTATGGGTTTTCTAGAAGGCCATTCCTTCATTCAACAGATATTTTTGGACCACCTTCACCGTACCAGATATTGTTCTCAGGGCTGTAGGCAAAGCAGTGAGGAAAACAGATAAAGATCCCTGCTCTCATGGAGCTTAGCTTTAATGGAATAAATTCTCCAAGGAGGTGAGGGAGAAGGCATATGACATCTGTCCAAGTGTCAATAAAAACTGGCCTGCCTTCCATAGGGGCTAACCACTGCCATATGCCATGTGTATTCCCAAACCATCTAATTATATCATGTGCCAATTTTAGTACACAATAAAATACACTCGTTCTTTACTATATGAGCATAACTGGTTCCAGGATTTTTGCTCACAGGCAAAACCTTCTATAAATGCCCATTAATTCCCATCATAAGTAATGTAAAAACTACAATGTTCCTATAAATGGAAATGTAAACTCAGAAATCAAGTTAGTAATATCAATAATAATGCTTGAAAATACTGTAGATAACTGTAAACCTTATTATTACAAGTGAAATATAAAAATTCCTGAAGCAGCATTTATTTTTAAGGTTTCATGCTTTTTAAAGCATAACTTTCACCTTAAATTGATAATTACTGAGTGGTTAAAGTGGTTAAAATTAGGTTTCCATTGTTTATTGAAGATTTGTCCTCAGAGAAAACAGAGAATTTCCCAAAGATGAAGACCTTTATGGCACTATAGGTTGACTCCAAAATAACTCTGGAAACTGTGATCCAGGCTTTCTTGATCAAGTCCCAAATCACCAGACATGTTGCCATTTTTAATCTTTTTAATGCTCTTGGGATCTGAGAGTACTGCTGAATCACAAGCTGTAATTTAACCTCAGCTTCCAAATTACTCCCAAAAAGAAGGGCAAGATCATCTTTCAACACTTTGAAGCTCAGAGCAAAATTTCTTCCTCTCTTTTGAAATGTGTGTTCTAGAAGGCATGCTCTTTGAAGAAAGACAAAATTTAATTAGTACAGAAAATTTGCTTCAGTAAATAACCCATTTTCCAGTAATTATTATGAGTATGACAGCAACTGCACTATCAGCACCCACCATTTTGCCTGTGGGTTGGTGGCTGTTGATGATGCCAAATGCTTCCAGATGGTGACCAGGCTCTAATCTCATATATGCAAAACCGGGTGTTTAAGTACATGGTTATAAATGAAAAACCACATTGCCACACAGGCTGGTGATTGCAACATCAGGCTGGTGATTTCAGCCATTTTTAATGACTTGCAATCCAGGACAGGATTGGATGGCACCTGAGGATCAGCTTTATGACTCTCACTTTGTCTCAAGTCCCAGTACTAGCAATAGAGTGAGGACTGATGAAATGTCATATTAAATCAATTCCTACTGCATATGGATGCTCAAAAGGCATCTGCCTGGAATTTAGCCTTCATCAAGTAAATAGGATTCGAAACAGTTTATTTTGACCTCTGCGCAAGATATTAGCAAGAAATTCAGTTTACTGGGATCCCAGAAGCGCTTGCCTTTCTGAGGTTCTGAAGTGAACTCAAGCCTCTTCTTAACAGCTACCCACAGTCAAAAATGGTATGTGGTTCATGGAAATCACCTTACTGCTTTCCCAGGGTTTTCACTGCTGTTCTGGTGAATCAAAATCCCTTATGATTTGGACTGTGGGAGTGAATGGTCAGATTTTGGCCTCAAAAACAAATTTCATTTGACATTCAACAAAACCCTTTGGCATTCAACTAGTTTAGGGAATTCTAAAAGAAAGATTATTTAGTCCAAAACTCTTGTTTAACGAACAAAGAACTTGCCTCTAGAGACTCTCAGCCAATGCTAATGTCCAAATTAGATGAGGTCATTTACATTAAAGAGCCAAATCTGAAATCCTGGTGGTGCAACAGAATTGAACAGAATTCAACTTCCCCTCAGAAGACAGGCAAAACGGTTGGGAGGAGTTTTCTATTGACACGAAAGACAAAGTGCATTTAACTTTGAATCTAGAGAGGCCCACGTTTATATCACTAGTTACTTTGTGAGTCCACAGTGAGCTAAGTTCCACATGGTCCGTGGTCCTCACCTTAAGTTGCATATACTCAGGATCAAGGCCAGGGTATAGGACATCCATAGAGCAGACACTACGTTGTCACCTAAGCTGCTTGTAGATGCAAAGGAAAGATAGTTGTCTAGTGCGAATGGAGGGATCTAGGCTCCTGCTGCCCACCAAGGCTCCATACCCTAGTCCCAGAATAGCAATCACTAGGGAAATCCTTCAAAGCACTAGAATTGAACTGCTGTTCCTTGTAAAGTCAAGGATTTTGTTTTCAAGTCAGAAAACTTTACACCATTTCTTTAGCTGTTCTACACATATTTGCTTAAGAGAGTCCCTGGTAATTGTCTTAATGGTAATTACATGCTTGGGGCAGTTGACATCCACTGTTATTTTTCTGGAAGTGAGGAACAAGGGAAGGGAGCAAGAAAGGAGGAGGGAGAGTTGTGAGATAATGAAATCCTTTTAATGAGAGAACCATGCCGTTAACCTAATTAAACTGTAAAGTGGTATATAAAAAAAGAAAAATCCAGGTACTAAATGGAAATGAAGAAATATCTCAGCTGAGACAGCAGCACTTCTGGGAAATCTTCTGAATTCCGAATACTCTGACATTGCAGTGTCCGATTCTCGCAGTTATCCTTTGTCCCCGACTCGGCCTTGCGCAGAGGTTTCTTAAACTGACCTGCCCAGTAAGGCTTGAAATATAGTGTCCACATCAGGCCTCCAGGAAGCCTGGAATGTATCCTGTCTGCTGAAGAAGCCAGGCCAGTCAGAGGGCTGTGATGGGCAAGCCCTGGCCATGGGCTCAGGAAGACTGTTCTCTCCTGGCCCTGCTGCCAACAGCTACGACCTGCCGCCCTGTGTGGCCTTGTGGCTCAACCCCTTTACCATTTCTGCGGACCCATCTCCTGACTCCTGCATGCTTTCGTACCCTCTTAGGAGGACTGGCCTTGGGCTATTGGAAATGCTTTGGTCAGAGCTTGAAAGTACTTGGGAGCTTAAATCCCATGGGACAGCCCTTAGCCACTGACTGACAGATGCACAGGAGTTTGACAGCCCAGCTTTCATTGGCTCCATCAGAGCAGACTCTGAGGTGCAGCTTATGCTCCGAGTCTCCAGCAGGAGGATAAGGTCCAAGCTACTGCCAACAGGACTTTGTCTAAAGTTGTACCTTTGCTTGGTTTCTTCCCCTTCCGTGTTTTGCTTCCCCCACTTCTTTACTGGGTTCTCTTGGGAGCCTTTCTTTAACAGATGCCTCTCCTCGGAGCCTGCTCCTGGGTCATCTAACCTAAGATAGGAACCTACCATCAAAGCACTGGGCTCAGTTCCAAGATCCAAAACTTAGTGGTAAAAGCCTGTCCTAGCAAGTGTTATTGAAAGCCAGCCCAGTGATAGGACTGAGACACTGTGCAGGTACATAGAGGGCTTCTATCTGATTTCTTTTTTTTTTTTTTTTTACTTTATTTCAACTTCAAAAAACAAAATGACAGATTAAAGGAAGTTTAACAAATTATGGAATCATTACTTTAAAAAATTCTGTCCAGGCACATTTATCTTATTTAATCCTAAAATCAAACTCAATTGTTTCTCCAGTGTTTCAAAAGATGAATAAATGAACACAGATTAGTTTAATGACATGACCAAGGTCTCCTTGTTAGAGAAGAAAATGAAAGAAAAAAAAAATGCTTGATCATATTCACATCTCATAAAACTAAATCCCATATTCTTTTTTTTTTACCTTTAGCATTGATATAGTACCTTCTTTGCCTTTGTTACAAAAATATTACAATAGTATTATTAACTATAGTTATAAGTTACATTAGTTGTATTTTTCCCATGTTTCACCATATTCTTAATACCTGGTAATAGAAGAACACTCTTGTATTTGTATTATTAACCACAATCCTCATCTACCACCAAAATCACTATATTATACAGTCCCTAGATTATCCTCTAGCTGTCTTTCAATTAACATTAACCTCCCTAGACTACCCCCTTCAGCCACGACCACATTTATAAATCAGGAGTGTTAGTTACACTCATTATAATGTGTTACCATCAACTCTATCCATTTCCATATATTTACAATCAACCTTAGTAAACATTCTATATACATTCAATATCAGCTCCCCCTTTTCAACCTACATTCTGTCTCCTATTAACCTTTACTCTTTAGTTTAATTCCATAAGTTTACTCATCTTATTTAGTTCATATCAGTGAGACCATACAATATTTGTCCTTTTGTGTCTGACTTTTTCACTCAACATAATATCCTCAAGGTTCATCCATGTTGTCATATGCATCCCCAGGTTCATTTCTTCTTACAGCTGAACAGTATTCTACCGTATGTATACGCTACATTTTGTTTCTCCATTCATTGGTTGATGGGCACTTAGGTTGTTTCCATCTTTTAGCAATTGTGAATAACACCACTATGAACATCAGTGTGCAAATATCTATTCACATACTTGCTTTCAGTTCTTCTGAATATATTCCTAGTAGCAGGATAGCCAGAGCATACGGCAGTTCTATATTTAGTTTCCTGAGGAATCAACAAACTATCTTCCACAGAGGCTGAACCATTTTACATTCCCACCAACAGTGAAGGAGTGTTTCTATTTCTCCACATCCTCTCCAGCATTGCTGTTTTCTGTTTTGTTAATAATTCCCATTCTGTAAGGCATGAAATCATATCTCATTGTAGTTTTGATCTGCATATCCCTAATAGCTATTGATATTGAGCATCTTTTCATGTACTTTTTGGCCATTTATTTGTTTTTGTTTTTGTTTTTGATTTTAATGTATGGATCTCATATGTGGGAAGCCAGCGCTCAACCACTAAGCCAAGCCGGCGCTCAACCACTGAGCCACATCAGCTCCCCTGAGTTGGTTTTTTCATTTGTTTGCTGTTTGTTTTTTTGTTTTGTTTTTTGCCTTGTTTTGTTTTTAAGGAGGCACCAGGACCCAAACCCAGGATCTCCCATGTGGGAGGCAGGCACTCAGTCACTTGAGCCACATTTGCTCCCTGTATTTCCTCTTTGGAAAAATGTCTATTCAAGTCTTTTGCCCATTTTTTTAATTGAGTTGCTTGTCTTTTTATTGTTTTGAGTCATGTGATCTCTTTGTATAACATAGAAATCAAATCCTTATCAGATATGTGGTTTCCAAAGATTTTCTCCCATTGAGTAGGCTGCCTTTTCAACTTCTTAACAAAGTCATTAAAAAAAAAAACTACCTTTTCTTTTTTATTTATTTTTCTGTTACATACTCTTAAACAGGGATGTGTTTCATTATTCAGACATTCAGGCAATATTGACTTCATTAGTGTTGACAGAAAAAAAGCATAAAAATGCAAAATATTTTTGGCTTAACCTGAACTTACCTGCATTACCTATTATTGACCAGTTTGTGTTGCCAAAAGACTTATTCCTTGACATTAAAATGAAGCACTTAAAAAATATTGTTCAAAAGCAAATATCTACACCCTGGTCTTTGCAGCAAATAAGGGTATTAATACTTTTTAAATATTTTAAGTCCATAATTGGATTAATATATGCACCTTCTTATGTATAAGGAGGCCAGACCATATAAACATTGTACAGTCCAAAAAACCCTACTGTGAATAAATAGGTTTATGATAAGAAATACAGATATTGCATGTATTTACAAATATCATAGACACAAATCTGGTCAAATACTGTAAAGAAAGAAGTGGTTTCACATTATAATGGCCAAAACAACCATCTGCCTTGCTCAAAGCAAATTAAAAAACTCATAACGTAACTCCTGTAGTTTAAGACCTCATGACAGTATACAATCGATAGAGTGGAAACTGTTGAACAAATTTTACAGCAAATGTTTTCTAGACTGAGTGCAGGCCTACAAAATCAAGACTTTGAAAATATCCTTCATAGGAACCATACAACAATAATAAACAATGTCCAACTTGTGGGGTTCATATGGGTGCTTAATTCATCAAAGACAATGCAAAGAACTTTTGGCTAGTTAGAAAAATTAATTACAAAGTACAATTAAATACCTGTAAATGCAATAATGAAGTAAAAATGTGGATTTATTTACTTTAATACACATTTTATATGTTCCTTGGAGACAATTAAAATAAATAAGCCTGCCTGGAGGCATACACTTAAAGACAAAGAAAGAACTGGGGTGGAAGGAGTTTGTAAATGAAAGGTGAGTATGGTATTTGATCACTATAATTATTTTTCTAGCCAGTCTTTTTGTTTTAACTCTTCTTGAAATTCTAGCTAGTAAGATGTGGCAAAAGTACACCTGTGTCTTTATGGCTTAAAACAAAGCATACTTGGAAAATGGAATGGGTTTCCTTTTTTATAGAACCATTACTTTTTTCATATGCAGGTACTTCAAAAGACTGGAGGCAAAGCACCCAACCCATCCTCTCCAAAATATTTTGCAATCATTACTATTATTAACAAAGTCATTTGAAGCACAAGAGTATTTGACTTTGAGTAGATCCCATTTATCTATTTTTCCTTTCATTGCTTGTGCCTTGGGTGTAAGGTTTAAGAAGCCACCACCTTCCACAAGACCCTGAAGGTGTCTCCCTACACTTTCTTCTGGGAATGTTATGGTTCTGGCTTTCTTTTCACACCAGTGCCGCCCACAACACGAGAGTGGAGGGTGGCATCCTGGTATGATGGAGCCCCCACTCTCTTACTGCAGACGTGCACCTCCACCCTCACCCAAGTCGCTGTGCCCATTTTCTCTATTTTGATCACTAATTTCCATTCTCACCTCACAATAATTAGCTAGTCCTTTTCACTCATAATCAAAGACAGGGAACTTATGTAATAAGTCCAGGGCTTTTATGTTTATTCCCACTGGTATACACCTTTCAAAGAAAAGCAGCACATTTTTTGTTTAACCAAAACCAGATTTTGGTTTAATGGATAAAAGAGAAATTTAAGAAACTTCAGAATCCCACACTAACTCCATTACTGATTCACTACAGCCTTGACAAGTTCATTTGACATCTCAATATGTCCATTTCATCAGTGGCAGAACCATTAATATTTAGAGGCAGTCTACTAGGTGCCTGGAATTATCCTGGGCAGGGCACTGACTTCCTCTTCACAAACAGGGCAGATGTCTGGGATGCACCCACAGCGGTGTGATCAAGAGTAATTAATATAAACAAGTAAATATGTCTAAGTCTGAATAACGCAGAGCACTTAGACACCTCACAAATGGATGCTGTGTAAATGTCACACAGGATGAGTAATAACAGCTAAGGGTAAATGGACAAGTTTCCAGCAAATTTTAAGTCTCTGTCAACCTAAGTGAACTAAAGTAAGCTTTTTCTTGATAGTTCATAACTGATGCTTCTGTTTTTCTGGCTGCCTAGATGGTGGAGAGAGACAGAGAAGTGGGCAGCCTCAGCAACAAGCTCTTGAGCCTGCAAATCGACATCAAGAATTTACATGATGTCTGCAAGAGACAGGGGAAGACCTTCCAGGAGAATCAGCTCTGTGTAGAGGAGGAGATGATGATGAACAGCTGCCATGTAAGAGATTCAGTCCCCTGACTCCCACCTCTGCTCCCTTAGGCAGGAAAAACAGAAAGTTCTTCCATCAGTCAGCCATGAGCATTTACTGAGCAGGCAATGAGAGATCATTAAACACATACACTCTAACACACACACACAAAAACAACATCCTTGACAGCAGGATATTGAAATCTAGCTATCTCCAAGGTCATCTACAGCTGAGGCTCTGTCTTTCCCTTCTCTGGCTCTTCACACTTGGATTTACAGTGCCTGAGACCCATTGCCCTGAAAATACCAGATCATAGGTATATACCTAAAGTAGCTTCTCCTAATAGATCTCAGACAAGCTTCTAAGTCAACCATGAAAATAAAAACTATTCCTCCTGCTCCAAGGTATCACTGTTCATCAGCGCAGCAGATACTTTCATTGCCCACACCTGAACTCTGCCTGCAAGCTTTTTTTTTTAATGCAGGAACACAATCCTAGGACGAGCTGAACAGCTGAAAGTGTTGAATGCCTCTAGAAGCAGCCTTCCACCAGTGGGATACAGAGGCGGTTGTTTAAATAGCCCATCTCCCTTGTCCCTCAGTCAGAGATACTCTTGAGACATGTTCTTCACTATCTCCCAGACTTCCCCAAGCTCTAGTTACACACAAGGGTAATCGGCTTGATAACACACCCCTTATTAACTTCCTTCCCTTCTCTGTCTCATTCCTCTGCTCCCCTAGCAGTTTCTTCAAATAACTTCCCAAATGAACTATACTTGCACTCAGTTCGTTGTCACAGAGCCTGCTTCTGGGGGTTTCCAAGCCGAGACTATCAGTAACCTGTGTCCTATGCATGTGTAAATGGTAAGACCTCCTGGTATGATCATCTTTCTTAAGATTTTGGTCTTGAACTAATACTTATCTGTAGTCTGGGCAGTTCAGCGGTTGAGGCAACTTTGTTGACAGTATGAGGTTTGGTTTTCTCTCTCTTTGAGATTCTAAAGCTACGGTTTTGAAACCAGTTCCTGAATTTATTAACATAAGCTAGAGATCCAGCTGAGAGATCTTTTCCCACAGCTCCTTAAAAACTTTGGCTTTCCAAGAATTCCTTACTTGTGATCTTCATTTCTGTTTAGGGACTTGAGGTCTTGGTAAACATAAAGCGAGGTCTTGGTTGCACAGGCCCATTGCTGGACCTCAGGTTGGCCTCTTAGCTGCTCTACAAGCAGCCATCCTGTCCTTCAATGTTTGTGGTCCAGGATCATGCTCCTTTAACTCTATGTAACTGCTAGAGTTCTCCCAGGACTCCTCCCCTCACTACAGAAACCACAAATGCTCCTCTGCAATACCCTAAAAATCCTACAACACAGCAATTCTACCTCAACTTATGGAACATGGCTGCCCTTACCCCTAGGAAGTCATAAATATAGGAAAAGCCATTGGTCTTCCTAAGTGGAGCTCAGGAAGAAGATTATCATAATTTACTTCTTTGTAAATATTAACATTTTAGGATATTTTTACCATAGCCGTGACAAGTATACTTATTCACCCAGTCAGGGATGTCCATGTGGCTTATAAATGTACCTGGCAACTTGGAAGAAAGAAGATATTAAATCTCATTTATTATTCTAATTGCCCAGAAAAAAGGTCTAACAGCTTGAAACAAGCTTTAAAACAAGCTCTTTTTTTCTAGCACTTAGTGTAAAATTTAAACTGCAGACTGTGCATACAAATACACAACTGGCTGGAGCCTTATCCTCATCCACTCAGAAAATCCCTGCCATGCCTGCCTTCCACAAGGAAATATAATGTGGGAACAAAGGAGGAACCCAAGATTTTCTAAAATTTTTACTTGTTTCTAACAAGGAGCCGGGAAAATAATCAGAAGGTCATAGTTTGGGACCACGGTTATGTGAGGAAACCAAAATATTTGATCAGATGTTACGTGTAACTAAGGAGTATGAGTAGGTGATAAGGAAGGAAAATGATATGATCTTTGAATCAAGAATATCTTATGCTCCAAAAATCAGGAACAGGCCTTGGACTAGGGTAAGACAAGAGAGGTGCACAGGGTGCAAAATGTATGGGGGCTCTGACTCTCCAGCATCGACCCCACACTTGTGTGATCCCGGGTCTGAGTGCCTCCTTAAGACTTGCACCTCACTTGGGAATCAAAAGACTCTCAAAGCAAAGGGAGAAAAGAACAATGGCGATATCAATAAAACGACCATACCAGAAAAGGGAGGGCCTTTTTGAGCAATTTTCCCAGGCCCATTTGACCCCAGTGGTGACTGGGGGAACATACTCTGACTGGGGGAACATACTCTGACATTCTGTTGAGCTTATAGCTAATCTTCGGAGTGTATGGAGGACATTATTTTTAGCGTAAAACTATGTAAGGCAATTTTGATTCCTGCAGATAAAAGTAATTACTTGAATATATAGAGATTAATGGATTCATGATGGAAATTATCACACATAGATATCATTTCTGAATCACTGGGAATGAAAAGCAAAAAAAATTTTAAGTGAATCTCTAAGGACAGTACTAAGTACAGTGTGAGATCCTGGACTGGATCCTGGCACAGAAAAAGGATATTAATGGAAGTACTCATGAAACCTGAAAAAGGCCTATAGTTTAGCTACCAGTGTTAATTTCTTAGTTTGGATAAATGTACCATAGTTGTGTAAGATATTATCATTAAGGGAAGCTAAATGTAAAGTATACAGGAACTCTCTATTCTATTTTTGCAAGTTTCTGTAAATCTAAAATTATTTTAAAATAAAAACTTTGTTTTTAAAAAAGTGACTGTCTGGTAAGCAGAAGTCACTAATAAGAAGAATGCCTAAACCACGAAGATGTGTCCGAAAGAATTGCATGATTCTCAAACACACAGTTCCATTCTCTACCAGAAAGTACAAGAAATGCAATTTGTAGAAGACATAAATGGTAACAAATAAACCTGCCTAGTGATATAAGGCTTAACTAGAATTACAAGGAAAATATCTCACTTAACAAAGATAGGGAAAGAAGTTGATGACAATGACTAGAAAATGACAGTGAGACTTTCAGTTCTTAAATGGAAAAAAAAAATCAGTAGGGATCCAGTTATCAGAACAATGGCAACCTGTGACACAAGAGCACCAGAGCAAACTAGAATAGGGAAAAAAATGGTTAAAAAGTATTTTGAAAAACTGGCATTAGGCAAATCAGCAGGGCCTGATGACATACTTCAAAGACTACTTAAGGAATTGGCAGGTGTTATTATATAGCTGCTAGCGATTATTTTTGAGACTCAAAAGGATAAAGAAAGTCCCTGTAGACTGAAAAAGGGTAAATGAAGTGCTCATCTTTTTAAAAAGGAAAAAAGGACAATCCTGGTAATTATAGACCTGTCAGCTTAACTTCAATATCAGGGAAAATATAGAACTTAACATCAATCAATTAGCATCAACTCAAAAAGCACAAAGTATTGGGTGGAAACCAATGTGACTTATCAAAAGGCAAATCATGCCAGGCCAATTAATTTCCTTCTGTGATCTGGTGGCCATGTAGACAAGGAGGGAGCAATAGCTATAATCTCTTTGACCATAAGTAGGGATGAAAGGTTGACTAAATTGGGAACAGATTCCTGTGGACAGTCAGTGCTCTCTATCTTTTCAGACAGCTGAGTCCTGGATAGAAACCTGTCTGAGAAACCTGGTGGACCAGGTGGCCTCTGGAATCATATCCAGCTCTGAATTCTCATTTCAATAATTCATCTTATTGCCACAAAACCACTTCCAACTTGTTTATTTTCTCCAGATCTCAGTTCAAAGGTCAAAGAAGAATTTAATGAAATATTAATCTTCACTGGAAAGAGAACAAAAAGAAATGCATTAGTGCATTTGTGATACTGCTCTTTGGCACATACGCAAGTGAAATGCAGGCCGAATCCCATAGTTTCCTATTCATTTAGAATTAATAAAAATAACCTTTTGAATACTTAAGGATAAATAAGTAGAAATTTGTTAGGTCTCAAATAAGTCTAGGCATTTCTCCAAGCCTTTGAAATTTGATTCCCCTAAACCAGCAGGAGTCTATAGCATCCAAACTTTTAAAATTCCCATCCAAGAAAGCTCTGTTTAGTTTCTCTTCATGTAAAAATGACTCTTGGGTATTTATAAACAGACAAATTAGGACAAGTGCTATGTGTGCCCCGTTGTGGAGGATTTGAGTGAATCCTGATCATTTGGATGGTCCCTTATGTTATCTCAGACCATTATCAAACCTGAACGAGTCAACGTGACCTCCCTCCAGGGAAGAGAAATTGTCAGCAGTCTGCCAATATCGCTGCCAGGCTGCTAAACTTTGTGCACGCCACCTAAGAAAAGACATTCTCTGTCCCTCAGGAAGCTTTTAAGCCAAAGAGCAATTATGAACAGACCTAACTGTAAGTGGCATACAGGTACTAGGAGGGGAAGGAAGTCCGAAAGAACTTCTTTTAAAAGAAGAGCATTTCTCTCGTTCTTTTGGGCAGTGACGAGAAAATGAGGATGTGGAAAGAAGGGAAAGCAGAGAATGAATGCATAACAGTGAAGACAACAAAGAAGACCACAGTTGGTTTTCAACTGGGTCATACATGTCCAAATCAACAGTTGCACACTAGCTCTGGAAACACCAGCTCTCCATTTTCTTAATTCTCAGGCATCAGGTCCTTTAATGAACCTAAGAAAAAAAAAAGATTCTGGAAAAATTTAATGAGGATTTCAGTAGGTGTTTGCCTCATTAAAACAAGCCCTTATGAATTAACCCTATCTCAGGTTGTTCACTCCTTTGCTTTAAGTTCTGTCCACATTAAGTACTTATTTGTGATCATGTCTTTTTCTGAGTACCCTTCTCCCCATCATGCCTCATCCAGCCTTACTTGTAGACATAGGAGCTGGGCTCTTGAGAATGTCCTGCTACACAAGCACAGACACACCCACAACACACAAGTCATAAACAATGCACACACCACACATCATACACAACACACACACACACACACACATACACACACTACTCCCAACTCCCTCATCACCCACACAGGTGAGTTGTGAGAATAGCAACATTCTTATCTTAAAAAGAATGAAAGGGGGGACGGATGTGGCTCAAATGGTTGGGCGTCCGTCTCCCATATGGAGGGACCCGGGTTCAATACCCGGGACCTCCCGGTAAAAAAAAAAAAAAAAAAAAAAAAAAAAAGAATGAAAGCACTTAAGCAAAAAATGTTTAATATAAATGTTGGCAGTTATAACTACACAAAGTAAATGCAAAATTCAACTTTGTCTGGCTTAGGAAAGAAGTATCATCAACCTCCCTCCAGCTACCTACACCAGATACTAAGGCCAAGAGTTCAGCTGTTCTTTGCCCCAGATTTCTTTTGCCTGGTGACCAGTAAGGTCCATTACTCTGTCTTCTTGATTGTGAGTCATTTAGGATGAGAACTCCCAGAAGAGTCAGAAAAGAGTCACTCATACTGAGATGACACAATCAGCTATTGTCTTTCTGGTTCTGAGCTGGGCTGAGCCTTCCTTACCTTTTCTGTACTGCCATTACCCATCCTCACTAGAGAAGATTTTCTCTCTGAGTCCCAGCTCCTTCTGAATCAATCCCATTAAAATGTCAACCCCCTCTCTCCAGTTACTCAGGGCAACAATACCTTGGAGTCATCCTGTCTTGCCTCTTTCTCCTACCATCCCACACTTAACACAGCAATCTTTTGGGCTCTACTCTCAAAACCTATCTCGACTCCAACACCTTCTCCCTGCCTCCACTGCTGCCACTTTGGTCCATGCCACTGTCTTTTCCTGCCTGGATTCTTGCAGCCACTTCCCATCCAGTCTCCCTGCTTCGTCTTTGCCCCTGTACAGTTGATTCTCAGTAGAACAGCCAGAGTGTCCTTTGTAAATCTAAGGGAGATCATGTCACTCCCTGTTCAGTACCCTGCAATGGCCTTTAATCTCACTGAAAGGAGAAGTTTCTAATTAGTCAGTCTTTAGAAAGGGCTACATAGCCCTAAGGGATCTCACCTCCCTTTCCTTTCTGACCTCATCTGGCTCCATCCTCTCCTTATCACGCTGCTGCTGCCAGAGCAGAGCAGCTAGAATCTCCTCATGGCTCATCAAACATCACCAGGCAGGCTCCCACCTCCAGACCTTTGCACTCGGTGTGCTCTCTCCCTGGAAGTTTCCTGCTACAGGTTTCTACTAGCCTTCTTCCCTCATCTCCTTCAAGTCTTGGTTCAAATATCACCCTGTCAATGTGGCTCTCCCTGAGTGCTTAATTCAAAATGACAACCTCCTCCATCCTGGTATTCCTCACCACTCCCTCTTGCTCTACTCTCCTCCATTGTCCTTTTTAGCTTCTAATAAACTAATTAATTTACTCATTTCATTTATTGTCTGTCTTCTTATTAGATGCAAACTCCATGAAGGCAGGTGTTTGGTCTGTTTTATACACTCTTGTATCTCCAGTACCTATACTGTGCTGATACATAGTGGGTACAACTTAATATTTCTAACGAAATTAATTAAATGAAATGAAAATGTATGTCCACACAAAGACCAGCACACTAAAGCTCATGGCAGCATTGTTCATAATAGCCAAACACCAAAACAATCCAAGTAACTATCAACTGATGAATGGCTAAACAAAATGTGATATAGTCATGCAATGGAACATCCTTCATTCATAAGGAATGGACTACTGATTCATGCTCCAGCAAAAACATGTGCTAAGTGAAAGAAGTCAGATGCAGAAGATGATGTATTGTATGATTCCATTTATATGACATGTACAGAAAAGGCAGGTCTATAGAGGCAGAAAGCAGATTAGTGGTAGCCTGGCCCTGGGGGTAGAAAGGGAGAGTAACCGCATACAGGCAGGAGAGAATCTTACGGAATGACGGAAATGTTCTAAAACTGGATTGTGATGATGGCTGTACAACTCTAAATTTCTTATAAATCATTGAGTTGTACACTTACAATGGTTGAATTTTATGGTATATAAAGTATCCCTCAATAAAATGTTTTAAAAAGTTAATAAAAACAATTGTAAAGCCATTGTGTTAAAAGTACTCTGTTAATGAGGCCAAGGTCACAAGTTCAAATTCTTTGAGAGCCAGGGAGCTTCCTTAGTCTCTTACTTTCTTTCCTGCTTTATTCAATACATAACTGTGTATAAATCTCTAATCTAGGCACTATAGAAGCCTGTATCAACTGATATAGAAGTTTATCGTTGATATAGAAGTTTATCATTGAATTAGGAGTTAAGATCCACAGAAGTTACAATGCAAGGTAGGCTGTGAAAGGCTATATATATAAGAACATGCTGGTAACATCTATGGTACTGATGCAAAGACAGCTGGGGGGTGGGGCGGGGACTGGAAGAAGAGCAGGATTTGGACAGGGGTCTTAAAGAATGAAAAAGAGGATGATAAACAGAGACAAGTGCTAAGGACTGGCCACAGGCTACCATCTTCCTTCGCCTCCCTTTCACTTGTCATTGTCATAAGTGGTTTTGGGCAAGAGAATACATAAGCATCAGTGCAAAGGCCTGAATTGTACTAGAAAAACAACTCAAGGAATGTGTCCTACCAGCAGGGTACCTGGTACAAAGTAGGTGTTCAGCACATGTTTATTGAATGAATGAATGAAAACATAGGGTATGTCTTGCAGCATTTCAAGTAGACCGTGGACTGGCAGGGAGAGATCTCAATACACACACACACACACACACTCAGCAAAGTCCTATCCTCTTCAGGGAGGAGGTGTTGGTGCCCAGGTGTGCCTGAACAATATCTCTGACTCCCATTTCCCAGCATTCCAAAAAGCTGTTTCCCCAAGGGTCCACCAAAGAGTTTACCCTTGACTCCTTTCAATGCCATTTTATCTGGGTGCTTTTAATACCAAGTTTAATCCAAAACCATGACTGGAAATCCATTTCCTTCCTGGTCATGTAAAGACAAAACATAAGCATATTACCACGTGTATCTTTATACTACTCTCTACGTCCCTTATGTGCATGCATTTTCTGCTGACATAAGCAATAAGCTTCTACTGTGTTAGAACCATGTTTTTTTTCTTCTTCTTCTTTTGGAGCCTTCTTACAGAGTTGGAATACAAAGTGATAGGTTTCATTGTGAATGGAGTTAAATGTTCAATAACCGCTCTGTAGATGAAAAAATAAAGACTGCATAGATAGATGTGTGAATGGTTGAACGAATGAAAAAAATCAGAGAATGAATGCATGCTTAGTGATAATCTAAAACAGGGGCTCTTAACCTTTTTTGTTCCACAGACCCCTTTGCCAGTCAGGTGAAAACCACAGACCCCTTACCAAGTCCACACTATGCTGTGTATTATTTAACAAATATATCACACCCGAACCAACACGTCCCCACGAGAATGATTTTTTTATTTAAATTCAAACTCACAGATCCCTTGTTAAGAACCCCTAATCTAAAACCTTTTCTGTATTTTCAATCTACATTGCAGAATAAGAAGCAAGCATTAGCTTTCAAGGAGGCACAGATGGAGGTTGGGTTCAATAAACAGTGTCATCTGAGACAACTCCAACAACTGAAGAAAAAATTGCTGGCCCTTCAGCAAGAACTAGAGTTTCGCACAGAGGAGTTACAGACTTCTTACTGTTCCCTCCTGCAGTATCAGTCCATCCTAGAGAAGGAGGCTTCTGAACTGGTTCTTCTGCAACACCACTGCAAACGGAAAGAAGATGAGGTATAACTAGAATAACTTTGCCTCTTAAAATATATTTATATATATACATAAATAACATTTTTGTAAGCAAATGCACATATATGCATATATATTTATATATCATTTTGCAAATGTTGGTATGTATTGTGAAAATTTTTATTTTTACCCACAATAAAAATAAATAAATAAATAAAAGGGAAAAAAAAAAAAAAAGAATAGCTTTGGAAATGTCCCATATGCCCATGCACCTACAGAAATCAGGCCAAGCCTACTAGAAAGTAAACACTGGACTTAAAGAGGAGAGCATCGCAACATCGCGAGCAGGTTTTATAACTTTCCCTCTTTAATTCTTGATCTTTCTGTAGCTGAGCAGAATGAAAAAACAGAATAGCATAATTGGGTGAGCACTCTGGTATTAATGCATGTGGATAGAGAGAGAGAGAAGTTCCATCTTCTCCATTGCCAGTACAATATAAACGCAAATGAACTCTAGGTCTCTGAGGGTTAAAAAGAGTTATAAGGTCCATTAAATCAACTATTTTTAGAAAAATCAGGTTTTGATAATACATATAAAGTCCTGGCACCTGCATAATTGATAAGCAGACATTGAGTCTGAGTCAATCATTGAGAGTACTAGATCACTCATTTTTTCAGATTAGAGTTTTAGATCCTATAGACCTAGCTTAAGTATATTCTGGACATTCATTTCTATTCATATCCTAGAGCAGTACTTTTTTTAACCAGAGTAGTATCCCTGAAGAATCCAAAGTAAATTCCAAAGACCAAGAGTATGAGTCAGGGTTCTCCAGAGAAACTGAACTGTCAGGAGATTGAGGCGATTTATTTTAAAGAATTGGCTTATACAACTCTGAAGGCTGGCAAGTCTGAATTTTGTAGAGCAGGCAGGTTGGATATTGGTCCAGAGTCTGAATTTTTTAGAGGAAGCCAGTAGGCTGGAGGTTCAGAGAGGCAGAGAGGGTGTAGTCTTGAGGCAGAATTTCTTCTGTTTTCTGGATCCCTCAGTTCTTTGCTCTTAAAGCTTCTAACTGATTAGATGAGGTCCACCCACACCACCAGGGTAATCTCCTTAACTTAAAGTCAGCTGATTATAGATGCTAATCTCATCTACAAAATCTCATCTATAAAATACCTCCATAGCAAACAACCAGACACCATAACCAAGTTGACATGAGAAATCTGCCATCACACCACAGCTACAGAACTAAAACCAGGTGGACAGTGGTGGCATTCACTGCAGTGGAACCATGGGTTTTACATAATGGGAGTGGCAGGCTTTTATACTCTGTGATTGCCCTTGGCATTTTCTTTTAAGATGAAACTCCAAGGAGTGTCTTGGATGGTACTGTTGCTTAAGGACTAACTTCAGAGTCTTTATGAAGGCCTTAAAGAACACAGAATTTTTAAGAGAGAATACCATAGCCTAGTGACATGAGAATTTGCCGGAAAAATTGGGAAGGAAGGAACAGAGAAAGGTGATCCTGCAAAATATAATCCTACAAAAAATAGTCCAGGGGAGCCAGTGTAGCTCGGTGGTTGAGCACCAGCTTTCCACATATGAGGTCCCTGGTTCTGGTACCTAAAAAAAAATCCAGAACAAATCCTGTGAGAATTAGCCATGGTTTAATAAAGTTAGTGCAAGGCTGCATTAATCCTGGCTGTTTCACCAAGAGACAATAATTCAAATTAAATAGTCCAGCCTCGGGGACAGATGTGGCTCAAATGGTTGGGCATCCATCTCCCATATGGAGGGACCCGGGTTCGATCCCTGGGACCTCCCAATTAAAAAAAAAAAAAAAAAAAAAAATAGTCCAGCCTGGAGAAAGCAACTCTGAATTAGCTGGGATTCTGTTTAGCTGCATATAACAGGAAAACCCAAAATAACTGTCTTATATAAGACAGAAGTTTATTTCTATGTCATATAAAACAAGGTCAGAGGTCGTTGGCAGCAAACAGACTTGGGTTTGAATTCTTTCCCCTCCACTTGTTAGCTGGGCGACCGAGAGCAAAGCAAATCCTTAGACCTCACCTTCCTCATCTGCAAAATGGGAATTAAATGCAACAATATAGAGGAGTTACTGCTGTGCCTGCAACTCAGGAAATGTGTCCAGATAGTTCTTTAAAATAGGCATGTGTAAAGGTGGACAGTGCTTAAAGAAATGAGACCAGGAGGATTCCTGGGTGATTCTTCTATTAATAAAATGAGGTTGTGGGATGGCATAAATACTGGACACAGTCTCTGAGAGTTCACAAAGGCAGATAAATTTTTAGCTACCCCTTTCCCCCAACTATCGCTCCAAATCTAAGTCAGGGTTGTGTGTATGTGCGTATGCATGTGATGCCAACGTAAATGTTATCCATTTCTAGTTTGGCTCTTTGGAAATCACATTAGGTAATACTGATTTAAATTGAACCTAAGTTTATTTGCTTTATCTCAAATGAGGCAACAAATGTAGTTACCGCCAGGCTCTTCTTTTGTTTTGAGTCTAAAACCCAAAACAAAAATCACACTGGTTGAGGGTTGAAATAGTACTTTAAAGTCACATGCTTCAAGAGAAAATGTTTATTACTGCAAAATTAACTATTCTGAAAGCCTAATGCAAGATCATTAATGAGACCTTAATTGGAATAGATTAAATAGAAGCAACTTTGTATAACCAGTAATTTAGTCTGGGAAGTTTAAAGAATCCTCCTTAAAAACATATTCTGATTATTCACATTACCAAAAGATGGGAGTAACCCAAGTGTCCAGCAACCAATGAATGGATAAACAAAATGTGGTATGTACACAATGGAATATCATTCAGCTGTAAAAAGGAATGAAGTTCTGATACATGTGAGAACATGAAGACATCATGTTGAGCAAAACAATCCAAACACAAAAGGAAAATTACATATGATCTCACTGATATGAAATCATTAGAGTAAGCAAACTCACAGAGTCAGAATCTAGATATAGGTTACCAGGAGACAGGGTGGGGGTACATGGAGTTAAGGCTTAAAATATACAATTTCTATTTGGTACAGTGGGAAAGTTTTGGTAATGGATGGTGGTGATGGTATCACAACATTCTGAACGTAATTAACAGCAATGAATTATATATTTGAATGTGTTTAAAAGGGGGAAATTTTAGGTTAAATATATGTAATAGAATAAAAATTTTTTAAACATCCATGGGAACTGCACAACACAGTGAACCCTAAGTTAAACCATAGACTAGAGTTAACAGTACAATTATAAAAAATGTGCTTCCATCAATTGTAACAAATATATCACACCAATGCAAGGTGTTAATAATAGGGTGGTATCTGGGAACTCTGGATTTTATGCATGATTTTTTGTAAACCCACAACTTGTCTAATACTAATTAAAAATAAAACATATTCTGGATATTAAAAAAAAAAAAAACAAGGTCAGAGGTAGATGGTCCATCACCTTGTTAGGGCAACTTCACTTGTCATAAGGTACCCAGGCTGCTATCCTTTGGCTCTAACATCAGCAGCTCTCTAGGTCTCCTAAGGTGGCTGCTGAAGCTCCAACCATCACATCCTTGTTCCAAATAAGCAGGATGAAGAAAGGGGAGAAGGGGAGAGAAAGATATATGCCTTATATTTTAAAGAAACTTACAGAAGTCCCACACAACACTTTTACTTACATTTTATTAGCTAGTACTTTATCACAGGGCCACAGCAGTTCCTAGGGAGCCTAGGAAATGAGGTATTTTTGGTTAAGTGCATTGCTTCCCCCAAATAAAGTCAGAGTTCTCTTACTATGGAGGACGAAGTGAATGGATATGGGCTTTGGCAAGTCGCAATCACTGCCAACACAAATCTCAACCTGGGAAAACATCAGAAGAATGGAAAAAAGAATTGGAAAAATGATTTTAGGCATTCTGTCAAGTTCCTCCAAAGCAAATTCTTTACTACACAGAAGCATCAACCTTAAGATTTATTTTCCCCAAAGCAGACTCTGAGAATAGGATATGAATGCAAGTTAATCAGGAGGTGGTCCAAGGAAGCATGGTGAGGGCGTGGGAAAGTGAGAGAGGGAACTGCAGGAACCCCAGAAAGGATTCCGCCTTGAACAGGCTACTGCTATGGGCAACCGGGCTCCATCCAGCTTCCAACACACCTTAGAGCCATCCCCAGCCAACCAACCCTAGCCCCTGGGTGATGACTGCTCCCGGGGATATTAACTTCCCAGCACTTGGCCCTGCCAGTCTTGCCCCTCTGGATGCCCCTCGGGGCTAGGGAAAGCCCTCAGGCAAGGTCGAAAGTGCTTGCAGTTTGAATGGGTCCCACATGCAAAGGTGGGTGTCAAGGAGATACAAGAAGGCCACTGACAGCTTCCAGTACAAACATCTGAAGATAAAATACTCCTCTCCTTATCTAATAAACACCTAAACTAAATGATCCTTTCCTAAGAAGAATCTCAAACGTTGGGCAGTATGTATAACTAACTTAAAAATAAAAAGGCTTCTATCAGAATTCTATGCCTGAGTATTTGAACCAAAATGAAGTTTTCCTTAATGATTCTCCCCACTCTTAATTCCATCAACACATATAATTCAAGCCCTACAATTTAACACACTCAATTACATAGTCATTTGCTACTTTTAAATCTTATCTCTCCAAGGTTCTAAGGGAGGACCCCATGTCTTATATGGCTGTATCCCCTCAACAGCCAGTACATTGCTCCTGAGCATTCAACAAGTATTTGTCAATTAGTTGACTAATTAATTGATTAGGAAGAAAGGAATGTAAATCAAGGAACCTGTAATCCCGGAGGCACTACAGCATGTCCCCCACCATCTCTTGGGAACTTTGTTGACAAGGACCTGTGTGCATATGGAGCTCTACATTTTCTAAATTAGACCTCTAGAGATTACCTAGGAAAGAAAGAATTCTAGTATTTCAAGCCCTTAAAAAAAAGAGCTACCTTTCCAAATCCATGCCTATTAATCAACTAACAAGTATTTATTGAGTTCCTACGACATGCCAGGCAGAGCAGGAAATGGTAATATGGTCCCTGCCTTCAAGGAGCTTACCATCTAAACAGGACAGACTTTTTGTTTCTAATCATTAGCATTCTGATACTACACATGGTAGCTTTTATACCCGTGTTGGACCTATTCTGTTCACCTGGGTTTCCTGTTCAGCTGTAAGACTTCTCTGCATGGATTATAGCCATATCGTTTCTTCATTAGATGCTTTCATGGGCTTAGTGTGGTTTCATTCCTACACCAACAGGTGATTCTCTATGAGGAAATGGGAAAGCCTAATGAGGTGGATACAGGGCAGAAACTCCATCTAGCACAGGAGCAACTTGCCTTGGCCGGGGACAAGATCGTCTCCCTAGAAAGGAGTTTAAACCTCTACAGGGATAAATACCAGACTTCTCTGAGCAACATTGAGCTACTGGAGTGCCAAGTGAAGATGCTGGAGGGAGAGCTCAGCGGGATTCTTGGCCAGGTAGGTCACCAGAGCTCAGACCAGGAACTCCAGCAAGTGGCTGTTCTCCCAGATGGTCCCCTATAACAGTCCCAGCCTCCTCCACTGGAAACACAAACCTTCAACCAAATGTCATTTCCTTCCCTTGATTTTGGTAATCCTCAGCTTTTGAACTTCCATCCTCGACATCTCCTTTAAGATTGTACCTTAGCAATTTTGAGGCTCCTTAATTAATAGGAAGAGTGACACACTTCAAGTAAGGGAGAAAGAATTAAATGCACTCCTGGATCTTCCAGGTCCTCATGGTGATGGGAGTGGGGGACAGCAAAGTCTCTCCTAGGTAACAGAACTCATACAAACCATGACTTCAGGATCAAACAGGAGGAGACGGCCATGAAACAGGGGAAAGAAGGGCCAAAACTCCTGAAATTGCTTCTTTATTCTTTTGTTTTTTTCTGTAATTGCACAAGTAATACTATGATATAGGCTCTCTAGACAGAAGAATGGAGAGTAAAAAGTGAGTCTGCCTTCAGCCTCCTCCACCCATCTCTCCTCCCCTCAGGCAATCACTTCACCGGTATTTAGGGAATCCTCCAGGGCCTTTTGTTATGCAGTTACATACATGCAGTGATTATGGCTTACTTTTTTACCTAAATGGATAATCCCACTTGCTTTTTTTAAGTATATCTTAATTTTTTTTTTAGTTCCTACCTTGTATTCTGTAGTGTGGATGTATCATCTCTTGACCTGTTTTTCTCTCGATTACAAACAAGCTGCAATGAAAATCCTCATTTCTATGGGGTAATTTCCTGAAGTGGAATTGCTGGGTGAAAGGATATGATTATTCTTAGTGTTTTAAAGCTACTTCTAAATTGTGTACCAAAAAGGCTCTACTAGTTTACACTTTTACCAACAATAACTGAGGGAGTTTATTTCCCTATACCAACACTCGGTTTTCAGTCTTTTTAAGTTTTGCTAAACTGATGGGTGGGGAAAATGGCATTATCTCATTAGAATTTTCATTTCCTTTAGTTCTAATATCATGGGTTGGATCCCCTGGGAAGCAGACTCTGAGACAGATTAGTGCAAATGACATTAGAGATTGTGGTATCAGCACCTGTGAAAGGAAGGAGAAGGAAATGGGATTAGGCAGAGGGAAGAGTTGAGCTGAGATGGAAAGGTTTTGGGGCTGTCCTAATTTGGAGGTGGGGGATAGGGAAGAGAGTAGGGGGAGCTGACTGGCCTTTATCCTTCCATACTGGATGTGAGCTACCCCTCGCTGGAGGCATGACCTTGGTCAAGGCAGTTTTCTTCAATGGAGGCAATCCCCAAAGAGGGCTGACAGCCAAGGGTCGTCTTGAGGCAGCACTGCCAGCAGCTGGGGGACCAAGCCCTCCATTCCAGCAGGGAGCCTGGGAGGCACTTCCCAGTGAGCCCCGCATTAATAAAGTGTTGAGCACTGTTCCTAAGTGTATCAGGCATGCAGATTACTGTTCCACAAATTATTTGTTTAAATCATTTACCTGTTGTTGTTGTTGTTGCTTTGGGGGGGGGGTGTTATTAGTCTTTTTTAATTGATTTATAGGAGCTTCTTAGTATATTACAGGTAATAATGCTTCATTGTATATGTTACAGATAGCTTCTCCCAGTCTGCAACTTTTCGTTTTACTTTTTTAATGGTATTTTTCACCATACAGAAGTTTTTAATTTTTATGTAGTTACATCTGTCAATCTTTCTTTATAGATTCTAGGTTTTATGTCTTGCTTAGGAAGGCCTTCTCTACTCCCAAGATTACAAAAAAATATCTTATTTTTTTAGCACTTTTATAATTTTATGATTTTATCTGTGGCCCATCTAGAAAACACATGTATAAACATACATGCAGATTGAGATAAGGCTTTAATTTTATGTCTCTCTAAATGGATCTCCAGTTCTCCCAACACCATTTTTTTAAACTGCCCACCCTTTTTCCAATTATTTTAAATGCCAACTCATATATTCTTTATGTACACGTGGCTCTTTCTAGACTCTATTGATCCACTTGCCAGTTCCTGCTACAGTCTGTTTTTAAAGACTTTAATTTCTAAGTATGTTTTGATAGCTCTTTTAGGGCAAGTCCTCCTTCACTGCTCTTCACTTTCAAATTTTCTTCACCATTTTTGTACATCTTTTCTATGTGAATTTTAGGTTTATATTGATTTACTTTCAAATTATATATTAATTTGGGGGAAATTAGCATACCGTATGGAACATGACATACTTCTACTTTTATTTAAGTTTTCTTATGTGGCCTTTAGTAAGATTTTATGGTTATCACTACAGATCTCATATATCTTGCTAAGTTTATTCCTAGATATATTACAGTTGTTAGTGGTTTTATGAATAGAATCTTTTTTACATCTCATTTTATTCATTATTGCTAGTATATAGGAAAACTTTTTATTTTATCTCTTATCCTGCCACCTTACTGAGTTTTCTTACCAGTTGTTCAGGTGATTATCTTGGATTTTTCTAGTGTTTCCTTTCAATATTTATACAACTTATTTTCCATCTTACTGCATTGACCAGACCTCCAGAACAATGTAGAATTGTAGTGCCCTTGCCTTGTTCCTCACTTTAAAGGAAATGTTTTTAATATTGCCCCATTAAGTGAAGCCAAGAGGCTTTGTATCAATACCCTTTTAACATGTTTAAGATATGACTGTCTACATGTTGCTTATCAAGAATTTTTATCAGGAAATAATGTTGAGTTTTATCAGATATTTTTGTTAGTATCTATCAAGGTGATCAGAGAGTTTTTTCCATTTTATGAAGTGAATTACATCAATAGCTTTAGAGAGAGGGGGGGGGAGAGACCATATTTATTTTTCTGAGATAAACCTTATTGATCATGATATAATATTTTAATAAACTGCTATGCTAAATATATTAAAATTCATATTTTGCAACTATTTTCAAAAATGGAGTTCATTTTGTGACTTACATTTTTGTGCACTTATCTCATATTGGTGTCTGGGTGATGCTACTCTAAAAGAATGAGTTGGAAAGCTTTCTGATCTCTGAAGCTGTTTATATGACATAGAAAATGTCTATTTCTCTAAGATTACAAATAACCAAGTTTTACTCATTACTTTGCTCAGCAGTATATGCCACATCTTCCACACTCTTGGACTTTTTCTGACTGTAATAACTCCTCATTAATTCTTTCAGAAATGGTTATGTGGGTGGTAAACACTCTCAATATTTTAGTATTTCCATGTCTACACAAAGTTTATTTTGCCATTGTTCTTTCTATTGTTTCTTTTTCTTGTATTTGTGTTTTATTGCCATTGTTCTAGATTGCTAGTTTGACTGGGCATAGAAACTTTCAAAAGTATCTTCCCTTAAGTATTTTAATATATGGCAGCATTGTCTTGTACCATCCAGCAGTAAAAATGAGTTATCAGATGTCAATGTTTCCCATTCTTTGTAGATGACCTGTGAATTCTGGAGGTTGTTAGACTCAGAATATTTTTAGTTTATTTTTCATTAAGCTTTTCCACTCTTAACTGACCCTTTTAATCTAAACACCTACATTTTTCAATTCAGAGAATTTTTCTTCTATCATTTTCAAATTAAAACCTATTTCTTTCATTCTGTAGTATTAAAAAGATATTGGAAAGAGTAGATCTCTTCTTGTATCTTAACTTTTCTATTACATTTTCCATTCCTTTGCCCTCTTATATATTAGATTATCTATATAAATATTTTTTATGATCAATTTTAGATTCTGGCTGGTCTTCCTGCAGCATGCCTGTATTTGTCAGCCAAAGGAGTGCTGATGCAAAATACCAGAAATCAGTTGATTTTTATAAAGGGTATTTATTTGGGGTAGAAGCTTACAGTCACAAGGCCTTAAAGAATCCAACTTAAGGTACCATAAGAGGTACTTTCTCACCCAGAGTCTGTTGCCACGTGTTGATGCAAGATGGCAGGCGAAAGCTGCTAAGGTTCAGCCTTCCTCCTCCTTCCAAGGCTTCATGGTCCCAGCTTCTTCCATTCTCAGGCACTGGTTAGGACAAGTCTTGTCTCTCTCCTGGGGCTCATTTCTTTCTGGGCTTAGCTGCTCTGCTCTCTCCACAAGGCCAGCTGTAAACTGTCAGGCAAATGACTCATCTTTCTTCCTGGGGCCTCTGCCATGTCTAATGGAGTCTTCTCTCTATTCTCATGTATCTGCTTCTCTGTGTGCTTACTTCCCAGGCTCCAGGATCAAAACCCTAACTTTTTCCTCTACCATGTCATTTTCTCTGTGAGTCCCTGCCCACCAAGGGGGCAGGGGCTCAACGTCCTACTGACGTGGTCCAATCAAAGCCTTAATCATAATTTAATCCAGTAAGAGTGAAACCTCTGAATCCAGTACAGTATAATATGCCCAGTGGAACAGACCAGTTTACAAACATAATTCAATATCTATTTTTGGAATTCATAAATTCCAAACTTCTACAATGCCCATAATTAGCTTTCATGCTCAGTGAACACAAACTAATTCTAACTTTGCCTGTTAAAGCCCAGTGAGGGAGGCAAGTTTAATGGCAAAAGGAACTACCATGCAAACTAGAATGTAAATGAATTAATTCTTTACTCCTTTTTTTTTTTACTATCTGTATCAGTTTGCTACATTATCAGTGCAGATCAATGAGAGAGTAGTAACCACCATGAATGATTTCAGATGATCTAGGTAAAGGCATAAAAAAAAAAAAAAAACCCCACTGTTTTAGGAAAACAAGCACACTCATGCATTGTTAATGAGAATGGCAATTGGTACAATCTTTTTGAAGTGTAGTTGTGCAATACTTATCAAAATTTTAAGTGTCTTTTGACCTAGCAGTTCTATTCCTATGAATTTAATCTACACATATACCAGAATAGGTACTCAAAGATTTATGTACAAAAATGTCCATTTCGGCTTGCATTTCAGTTTTAGGGGAAAAAAAAGCAACTGAAAATAACCTACATGTCCCATTAGTAAGGGACTGAATAAACACATTTAAAAGCAATTCTAAAAAACAATATAGAAGCACATGTACTAACATGGAGAGATCTTTAAGATATCTTGTTGAATAAAATATGTTTAAAAAGACAATATAATATTAGTTGTATTCTACAGATGCATTTATATGTATGCAAATGTACAGAAAAAGTTCTAGAAACATATGCATAAATTGTTATCTCTGGAGAGCAGAGGGGACTGGGATTAAAGGTGGTGTCAAAGAGAAATTTAGATTTATGTGTAATGTTACAATATTTTAGAAAGATAATATATGCATTTATTACTTGTATAATTTGAAATTAATTCTAAAAGAAGAGAAGACAGACCTACAAGTAATGATATGGAAAATATCCAAAATAAATTGCCAAGTGAAAACAATGTTTAGAATAGTGTATATAGAAGGCTTTCATTTATGCAAGGGAAAAAAGTGGAGAGATAGAATAGATGGATAGGTAGATAGGTAGGTAGGTAGAGAGAATAGATGATAGATAGATAGATAGATAGATAGATAGATAGATAGATAGATAGAT